>JAYKKM010000105.1:0-385000 GCA_035772405.1 Chrysogorgia sp. JL179-B06 | reverse complement strand
TTCTGGTTTCTCTACTGCATCGAGTCCACCCATCACCATAGCAAACTTTGCTAGAAATAAGTCACATAGAAACACCGTACTTTTTTCACGAATTTTGGCTTCATACTCGGCGTACATTTTCAAGATTGTTTTCGCGTTTGCTTTTCTAATGTAGGCTTCAGATTTTTTTATTTCACCATCACTCGCTAAAAGTAAGAGTTCTTCTCTCTTTTTATCAACCTCTTTCGCAATGTCTTCGGCGTTCTTGGGTTCTTTCGCAGAGTTAGTCAAGTCTTCTGGGTTCATTTATTGTTGTGGGGAAGTAACGTCGTATCCGTAGGGATGTCTAAGATTAATTTCTAAACAGGCATGTTTTTTCTCTCTTAATTCTTTTGTGATATGTATCACATCTTCTTTAGAGACACCGTTCAAATAGTCGTTGATAAGTTCTAGCATATCTTTTTTGTTCGTGTTATGAAAAGTTGTTATTCTCGAAATGTTTTCTCGGTAAGGTTTTGCAATACTTGTCATCTGTTGTGTTAAAACAATAGTAGACAGTCCATAATGTCGACCAGAGTACCCTAACTTGACAAGTTCACTCGTCCTGTTTTTTACATCTTGTCCACTTGCACAATCATCTAGAATAATAAGTGTGTTCGTACCGGTGTACGTGTGAATAACCTGTTTCAACATTGCGTTCACATTATCCTGTTCAACAGGTAGAGCGACGAAATTCACATCGTGAAAATATTTCCACGTGTGGTACGTCGTGTTCCATAGTATGGTAGGACAAAGAAGAACAATGTAGTCAAACACTCCTTTGAACTTTTTCTCTAACATCTCTAGAAGATAGAAAGTTTTTCCACAATAGGTTGGTCCTACAATCAACATGTTAAACGGGATATCCATCTTTTATTTTTTTTTCTAGTACTGGACACTTTGCAGGTCTCCAGATGTGATGTTTAAAAATCCGTCCGACAATACGAATATGTGACAGATCAAGTCGACGGTTGTAACACGTTTCGTGATTTCGAGTAGAACACCAGATTGTGTATTCATAATCTTTTTTCCAGATCCATGTACTTTTTGATCTTTTGTACTTCGCAAGTCTATGACTAATGCGAAACTATCTTTGAAGAACTCCCTGTGTGTAACACTTTGGTCGACTTGACCAAAGAGACGTTCGGCTTCAGAGAAGTATCTTGATGGGGGAATGCCTTGACTGTAGACTTTGTTAGGAACACCTTCGATCGTGACTTTCACTTTGTCGATGTTAGGATAGACAAACTCTTCAGAGTCGGTGATCGCGGCTTTCTTGAAAAATAGTACGATAGCTTTCATACTTTTCCGTGGGAGATTAATGTTTTCGTTAATTAGCGTCTCACCTTTTCCCCATGGACTTCTCTTCATGAGTGTCACGTGTTCGTACGGGAGTGACTTTCCAACCATGTAGAGACTTGTAATCTCGCTTGCAAGATCTGAATTGTCGATCGTCTCATACTCAGCTCTAAAGTTCTCTAGAGAGTACCCTGCAACAGCACTACCAGATTGTGCAACCATGATGTCGCTAGCGTTAGGTAGTGTGATAGCAAACTGAAGGTTGTTACTCATATTGTACGGAGCGTACAATCCAGAGTCTCCTAAAATCTTATCCAGTGAGATTTTTTGACTCGTTCCAAAAAACAGCGTACATCAACCCATCAGAGACTTTGGGGACGTTTCCACTCGCTGCTCCACTATCGTCTTTGGAGATTAACTTTCGCAAGTTTTCTCCTGCGATACCATACTCTATCATTTCATCTCGTTCCTTCGCAGTTTTCCACAAGTCTTTGTAGACAGCGAAAGTAGATTCGCCTGTGTTGGAGTAGACGACTTCTCCTGCCATTTTAATAGTCAGTTGACTTTGGAGAAGTTTCGATAAGTTATTCAAAAACCAAGATTTCGCGTTCGCGTTCTTGAAGTCAAACAGGATGTGTAGACTTCCTGGAACAAGACACGAATCTGGTTTAAGTTTCGGGATGTCAACGTAGAGTGTTTCCCCAGGGTTAGCCTTGTTGGGATTGAACGTTATGACGTGGCGTGTACGCTCACCCCTGATTGTAGTCATGGTAGACTTCTTTGCGTGTAAAGATAGATCTTTGTTACTAGTCATTGTTTATTAGTACATGAAAAAAATTCGTAACTTGGACAAGTTACGAAAAAAGGTTTGTAAGGAGAAGTTAGAACACCGTATCTATCCCGACGTGAGGTGGTGAGTCTTCGAATGATATTAGTTTAATGTTCTCGAAAGAGTGTGAACGTCTCTTCCTCATTGTGGAGTAAACTCTCCTAGGAAATAGGTACTCTTTGATAGACCCGAATAGTTGAGCAACACACATTTCTTTTACTAACTCGTTTTCTACTTTCTTCTATACCACTCCATAATCAACCAAACTAACCCGATAACAACGATGTAGAGATTTCTCGCGAGCCAAGCCAATCCACTCGCACCGGCTTTGAGTATGGTGTACACGAAATTTGCAAGTCCGACTGCCCACGGACCTAACTTCACGAGAGCGTTTTTCACTGCTTTCGCGAACGAGAGTCCTGCGTTTGCACCTTTTACGATCGCAGTTCTCGTTCCTACAATAATGGTTGTTATTAGTCCAGCGATGGTGATACCTATTGCGGATAGACTCACTAGATTTTTTTTCAGCCATTCTTTCACTCTCTCTAGACGACTCACGTCTTTCTCTTGTTCAACACGAGTCTCCTCAATAATCCTCTGTTGTTCAAAAGCGTCTGCAACCGCGTCCTCATCAAATGACTTTTGAAAAAATTCTCTAGCGTCGGCTATATCACTGTCTCTAGCTAACTCAAGATTCGCATCACTCCTCTCTCGAAACTCATCGATCATGAGTTGGATCGCTCCTCGACTACCAACTCTACTCTCTGGTAGGATCGTGTCCGACGGATTCAACACACCGTTCACAACACGCTGGTCCACCTCGCTAAGTCTACCAAGAACATCGTCTGGTATGACTACTTGGTTAGCGACAGAGATCATGGGCAGGTTAGAAGCCGTGTTAGTCTCATTCACTGCAGAGTCAATGAGTTTCTCAAATTGTAGGACAGCGTTTGAGTTTCTTTTTGCTGAGTTTTTCACGTACGAGTCGTTCACGTTGTTCAGAACTATTTTCTCAACGGTGGAGAATCCACCACTCTTAAGTCTTTCTTTGAAAAAGACCTTACCGTCTCTCACGGTAGTTCTATTTCTAATTTCTATGACACTCTCTGAGTAAGGATTAAGTTTTTGACCCTCGCGAGAGTCTTGTACGTACTTGTCTACTTGAATGAACACATCGTTCGCTACACCACCCCCTACGTCTAGATCACCACCAAAACTTGTCTCGGCTAAAAGAAGACGGTTAATGTATGTGATCCTCTCAGTGATTAGCACGTCGTCGTCAATCAGAAATCTCTGATTGAGATTGTCAAGAGTTGTGTCTAACTCTTCGTTATCCAGATTATCGTACTCTGGAAACCTTTCTTCCATCTCAAAATTGTCTTCAGCTTCAGCCATTTTATTTGTTAAGGTTTTCGAGAAAAAAAAAAAAAATTTTCCTTAGAGGGACCCCCTCTACTCCTATCACGACCGCTGACCACTACGTACGTGCGCCTACCGAGACGAAAACAAAAAAAAGACCGCGAAAGTCGAAAAACCTGTAGGAAACATAAGTTATCACTACGTAGGTAGTACCTAGAGGTACTCACTCTGTAGACTACGTTGGGAAACTAGACATTAACGAACAACTCGTAGGATTTAAAAAAATATATATTTTCACGTACAAGACTTTTTTTAAAAAAGTTAGGCTGCCTCTAAAGGTGAGACAGCTAAAAGTTATTTGTTCGCTCCAACGTTGGCGAGGGCGGCGCTCTCCCAATCTCTTGCTCGAGTGAGGCTATCCTCCTCGCGTGGTGGTTCACCTCAGCCTTAACGGTGGCTAACCGCTCACTCATCTCTTCCATCTTCACCGTTAGGCTCCTCCCTTTCATGATGGCGACTCTCCTGGCTTTCTTCTCCCTCGCAAGTAAATCCTCGAGACGCTGGAGAGAGAACCTAACAACGTTTTCATTCTCACCCTCCATGGGTTGTTTTTTTTGTTTTGACGTGATCGTAGTTAAGGATGACGTGACCCTAGTCAGGGGGGTTTACGCCACATTCCTGAGTGTCTTAGCAACTAGAACTCTATTTTCGTCCAAAATTCTATTTTCGTCTGAGAATTTTTTTCTCGTCTGAAATTTTTTTTTTGAAAATTTTTCTAAAAATAAAAATTTAGTTGCTAAGATATTCAGGAATGTTGTTGTTAGCAACGAGAGATTTTTGAGAAAATTTTTTGTCTTTTTTTTTTTCAAATTTTTTCAAAAAAACTTCTTATACGTTTTTAGCTTTATTTTTGATTGCACGTCTTTTTACAATACACACTTTTTCATAATTTTTTCATATCACTCTCAGGAATCCAAGAGTTATGTTTCGCGTCGTAACCAGCCCATTTGACTAACACCATCTTTTTCTTGTTCACCACCTTTCTTTTTAGAATTTTTTCTACACGATATGTAGCATCTTCAGTTTTTTCCACAGCAGACATCTCTTCCTCATAAAACTTTCCAATGACGTCCTCCCCACTTTCATCACTAAGAACGTAGACATTTGGATCTCCACGAACCACCTTACTCACGGAGAAGATCTCCTCTGTAAAATTTGCTTCGTACCCTTTGGTGAATATACTTTTGTACTTACTTATTCTTACTTTTTGTCCAAGTCTATATTTTGGACGTGGGAACTCGCCCAACTCACTCCCGAAAAGTGTCATCCACACTTGACTCTCGTTGTCTTGTGTCACGTCTACAGGTTTCATGAGAATACTACTGTGTTTCGTGGTGTTATAACTTTTTACAAGACTGTCTAACACATCTATCCATGTGTGAACTCCCTTGCTGTAGAAATGTTTCCACATACTAGTCTTTAGAGTTCTATTGAGTCTCTCAACGACAGCGGCTTTCTTGTCGGAGTTTGTAGAGAAATATTCTATGTCATGTTTTTTCAATAAGTCTTTAACACCTACATTGTAAAACTCTAATCCTTCATCAAACTGTGCAAGTTTCGGATATATCCCAAATCTCTCGTGAAACTGTCGTAGTAACTCTCCTACAGCTTTGGTCATGTTTTTCGTGTCTTTACGATACACGGGGATAGCGAAGGCGTAGCGACTCAGAATCTCAACACATGTGAGAATCCAATAGTAGCCTTTGTTCTTATTTTTGTATTTTCCCATATCGACAAGATCAAGTTGCACTTGTTCTCCAAGAGAAGAAACCCATGTTTTTCGAAATTTGTGTCGTCTCACTACGGGTTTGTATCGTGTGTACGTGTCTTGTGTTTTTAACCATTCTTTCACAGACTTTCTACTCACGTTCAGACCTTCTTCTTGTGCTTTTTGGTAGAGTCTCTCCATACTTTGATAACCCGTCACAGGGTCGTAGTACAAGTCTCTTAGACTCTGTTCTGTTACAATATCACTGTCCATACTTTTTATTTGAAAGTATATTAATGTCAATCAAAACACTCCCTACATTATCCATATCACTCACGTTTGTTTTGGTATGAAAAGATAAGTTATTGTACATACCAGTACGTGTAGGAACGCTAGACTCGATCGTTGGGAAATGTATCACACTACCACTGAGCGTATCCTCCGATGTGATAGGAATAACTGCGATAACACTACTTTGTTTACCTGACGAATCTATAGTTTCGTCAACAAGCGTATCACAGTGAATCTCGACGAATCTTAAACCTCTGTTAATATCTATCCTACCTGGACTAGTCTCCACTCCCTTTCCCATTGTGGTGTTCGTTGGAAAACCAAGTAATTCTCCGAACTTGTAGAGTTTAGTAGGGTGTTCTGTCTCTAGTGTGCACGTGTGATCGTACAAGTTATTTTCCAATGTTATTTTGATATCTTCTTTCTCTGAGAAGTATGTCATAAGATTCAAGAAAGTCCAGTACCCTTCAGGTATTGTATGTTTTACTGCGTTGTACTGAATAACATCGTTGTAGTCTTTAATCACGTTCTTGTAATCCCAAAACACACTCGCTGACTTCACAGTTAGAACTGAAGCTTTTGGAAGTACTAGACTCCTATCCAACACGACTGTTTTTTTACTATTCTCGATGAACACTGATAGCTTCTTCATTTTATTTATTGAATAAAATGATACGAGCCTACTACGGTGAGAACTATGATAAGATGGTTAAGAATTCTAAGATTGCAATTCAAAAAACAAAGTCAGATCTTTTGAAAAAATACCCGTACGCGACGATGAGCATGTTTGAATTTGATCCTGTCCAAACTCAACAAGGTGACGTAACAAGAGTAGACGTCTACTTTCGAAACAACGATATTCTCTCGACTGATATTACCAGCACTACATTCAAGGAAGATCAAAGTATGTGGAAATGGTTACACAACAACACACCTTTCCCGAGAATATGGAACAGTGGTGGTACAGTACAAAAAACTCTTGCATACGGAGAGAGCCGGGACTTCCAACGTGACGTTCCCACCGTACGTACTCAACTACCACGTCAACGACTTCAACGTCTACGTGGACGATAAGAATTACTTTAACTCTAACCTACCCAAGATAGTGATAGACACAAAAAAATACTATCAGGATGGACCAGACGGGAGTATGATCAGTACAGTGTGGACATTGTCGAAGAGTTACTACCAAGCTATTGCAGCGATGTACATCGCCACGTACAGATCAGGCGTGTCTCTACAAAACCTAACACCTAATCCTGACGTCCCAAAACAAATCACAAGTCTCATGAGATTTCATGTGTATTTCACCATGAGAAGGGTGATGTTTCGTCTTGACAAAAGTGGACCTGACATTGCAGACATTTTGAGATTGTACATTCCAGATTGGAGAGTGTTAAAAAACCATCTCCCTCTCGGTGGTAATTGGGTGAGTATTATTAGAGACTTACAAGGAGATTACAAGCGTTATTGTCTAAGAGTGAGCAATGGGATCACCGAGTTAGGACAGGAATTACTCAATCAGTCCGTAGAAGTCTACGTCTACGCATTACTCGGTGCACAGGCAAAATCTAAACAAAGTATTGTTGGCGGTCGCGCAAGTGCTCGTGAAGTTCAACAAGTTTTTAGAAATATTGTGGAAGATGCAGTTGTACAATATTCACCAAGTACATGGATTAATTTGATGAACAAAGCTATTAAAGATACGAATGTTAAGTTAGATATGGCAGTCACTCCAAACACATGGTTAATACCACGCAGTATGGTATTGTTGAAAACACCTATTCCAGGATATAATAATTTACTGAGAGAGTCGTCAGAGACGAACATGGTGTTTGGTTTCAATAGTGAACTTAACTTTGAAAATATAGTGAAGAAACCAAAAACACACACGAGTGGAGGAGAGCATTTGGAAACACTAGACACTGTGAAAAAGACATCGTCTCCCTCGACCTCACCTATCAAACCCTCTACGTCCTCTACGTCTAGTTTGTTTCCCGTGTCGTTGATACTGATGGGAGTGGTGGTAAGTAAGTTCGTACTCTAGAATAAATGAGTTTGTACCTTGGATATAGTCAATCAAAAAAGGTAACAACACCACCACAAAAGACGCCACTACCTTACGAGACTGTTTTTAACGTTAACGTTAAAGATGCAAAGGTTGTTTACCAACACGCTGGAGGTAGTAACAAAGTGGAGAGAATAGAAGACGGGAGATCTCGTCTTCATCAAAACGTATATCGTAAAAGTCCCACTGTGGATGTCGGCGCCGACTTTGTAAAAAACTTGAGTTCTAATAGAATGGTTTTTGATTGTTCACAACTAACTCATGTTAATGTTTCTATATTTGTGGTTTTCAAGTTACTAACTGCTCCGTCAGCGGATAGTTACGGATACATTATTGGTAATGATAATGGTTCTTACGACAAATTTGTAGGCTACAAAACAGGATCAAACAACCAACTATCGTATGGTGGTGGATGGCCTGTACAAGAATATAATTGTACAATACCAAGTGGTGTTAATAGTAGTGAAAAACATCTAATATCTTGTCACTGGTTAATGAAAGGTAGTCATGTACGTGTGAACGATATAAAATCATCTGACTCGAACTTCGACGCAAATTGGAAAAACATTGGTGCTCCGTTTGGATCCATATTCTTTAACGAACGTCTCAAAAGTTTCGAGAGTACGACAGGTATATCAGGTGAGATATATGGTTTGAAGATCGTGAGTGGATTTCTAGAACCAGGTGATATTTCACGTTTGAACAAAAGTATGATGTTAGAATACAATATAGTCTAGTGTCTTTTTTGTAACTAACTTAAGTTACAAAAATATTGGACAATGCGATCTAGGTTCTAACACCCAAGTCTGGATAACCTGGTGGTGCAGACGGAGCGCCTGACCTATTAATACCATCGACGAGAAGTTTCAAATCCACGTCTTTGTCTGTCTTTTTGACTTCTTTGTTGAACTTTTTCAAGGTGATGAATCGTTTCAAAGTATGTTTGATTCCTTCTGATCCAGATAGTACGGTAGCGGCTCCAATAACGATAGCTCCTGATATCGGGTTCGGGATTAAGATAGTCACGGCGACTCCACCTACGAGTAAAACTGTAGTCACTACTATTTTCGCGACAGCTTTCACTTTGAGACGCAACATCTTCTTCTTTGAACTCTTCATGTCACTCTTGACACGATGACTTAACTCCTCCAAAACTTGATTAGGCATGTCTTTTTTATTAGTGTGTTTTTTTTTTCACTTGAAAGGGTCGTCTGGAATAAGTTTTTTCTGTTGTGCGTATTTCACAGCGACTGTTCCAACACTCACTGCAACGGCGAGTTTCAATGTTCCCGCGACACTACTAGGTGTACCTAGAGACTCTCCAAACACTTTCTTTGACAGCATGCCAATACCAACTCCAGCAGCGACGTAGAGTAAAGTGTCGTACACTTCATTCATAATTACTTTGTTACTTGTCATTCTTTTATTAGTATGTTTTTTTTTCCTAGTCGAAACTCTCCATGGCAGATTTTGTAGTAGGTGTAGTAGTAGACGTGTTAGTTGGAGCTGATGGTGGTGACTTGTCTTGTTTGTACTCTTGATACGTGAGGTATAACGCGCCAACACCTGTGAGAGCGCCAACTATTCCGATAACGTACCCAAAGCTAAACCTACTATCGCTAGACTCACACTCTTGTGTTGTCTTGAGTCTCTCCATAGCTTTTTTCTCCTTCGCAGTTTTACTTATCGCGGCGAGTCTCTTACCTGCTTCGACCCTCTTTGGGTCTTTAATTTTAGTAGGATTTGAGTTAGTTATAGTTTCCATCTTTATCTATTACTCAGATACTTTTGAGTAAAGAAGCAGTAAAAACCAGGTCATCTCACAGGTACCTCAAGTCTACTCAAAGTTTACTCAAGTCTACTCACAGGTCATCTCACAGGTATCTCTCAGATACTTTTGAGTAAAGAAGCAGTAAAAACCAGGTCATCTCACAGGTACCTCAAGTCTACTCAAAGTTTACTCAAGTCTACTCACAGGTCATCTCACAGGTATCTCTCAGATACTTTTGAGTAAAGAAGCAGTAAAAACCAGATACCTCACAGGTCGTCTCACAGGTGTCTCACAGATACCTCACAGGTCATCTCAAATCTACTCAAAGTTTACTCAAGTCTACTCACAGGTCGTCTCACAGGTATCTCTCAGATACTTTCGAGTCCTACAACTTTCTCTTAGCGAATGTACTGCCTTGTTGGCTTTTTAGATACGTATTCTCCAACTCAAGATCACTTATTTTCTTCATGTACGACTTTGCATAACTCTCCAACTCTACCACTTTTTTCTTAAGTCGGCACACTTTCGTCGTGTACTCCTCCAGGTACGATTGTCGCGACTGTACTCCTGTGAACATTTATTAGTGGTTTTTCTATTTCATCTCTACAAACACGCGTGTATTTTTTCTTTCTTGTTTTTGATACAGCGAGTTGGATGTTCCCCGAGATACCTTCTGCGTCTTTACTCGCTGTGACTCCAGTGAGTAGTCGTCGAGTGAACACTGAGTCTTCGTTATAGAGTTCTCCGTTGTGTTCGACAACCTTGCTTGCTTTACATCCCATTTATGAATAAATGACAAGTATGATGGCAGGAGGTGTATTCAACGCACTTGCATTCGCAGGTGCTGGTTTTCTATTCAAAAGTCTCGATGGAAACAAGTACGGTGAAGAAATGAAACGTCACAATATTGCAATGGAGAGACTTGCGCGCGAAAAAGAAATGTGGAACGAAGAAGAGGTTGAACATAGAGACAAACTCACGCGACTACGACTTGCTTTGTCGGACGCTAACCGCAACATCAACGATACGAACGCAGCTCTTGACGCACTCTCCGCAACGTTTCGCGAAGAACCGCGACTACGTGATTACTACACACCGTCGTCGGAGATGCAAGAGTACCTGTCGACAACAGAGGGAGCGATGTACTTTGGAGTAGGTTGGGGTGGGTACAAGGTGTTGATGTACATTGTCTAAAATCAATAACCACACAAACGATGACGTGCTTTAGACAAAAACAACAGTAATGAACACATGTGATTGGGACTCAAAACTTATTTTGAACACAACCTACCAATGTCCAATACGTCTGTTACCAACAGAGGTTGTTCGAAAACATATTACAAAAGACTCTGTGTTTGTTATTAAAGACAGAGTTCTTAGAGAGGAGGAAAAGAAAAGTGGTGATAGTGTCCACAAAAAAGAATCTACGATACGTACGGGTAAGTTTTGTTCGTTGGAGTGTGTTAAGGCAAAGATAGTTTTTGAGAACGAGAATTTTAATGTGGAGTACGAGGACGCTAGTAGTCTACTAGCGTACGAGAACAACAACACTATCATTACACCAACGTCACGACGTACACCAACGTACAAACGCACTAGACATTTCGACGTACTTGGGTGAGAGGAGACGAGGTGTTGGCGTACTTCGTCTAAAATCGATAACCATTCACTCGTAGATGGATAAATAAAGTAGAGAAGTATGAGTATTGAAATTGGAGAGTGTGTTGGAAATAAGAAGTTTGGTGGTGTGTCGGTGAACATTAAAACAAAACCTATCCTATTCAAAGATGTGTTTACGTTTGGTGTGCAAGAAAGTAAATTCGATAAGAAAAAGTCTACAATGGTGTTATGTCTTGACGAAGAACAGTTGTTGAGATTAGAGAAAGTAAGTCAAGAGTGTCTCGACGGGCTATTAGAAAAAGGTATTCCAGTGAAAGAAATAAAAAATAGTTTGTACACAAATAAAGTCTATGTCCGTGTAGACGCTAACCTTTTCTCAATCTACAAAGAAAACGACGAAGAAGTAGAATTTCACGAACTTAAAAACCAAAAAAACTATAAAGTCAATGCCGCCGTTGATGTGAGTAGTGTTTTCGTAAAAGACGAAATAGCTCACTTACATCTCTATCTTCATGAATTAGTCATATTAGATAAGGAAGAACAAAAGAAAGTAAAACGGGATCGTATTGTTTTTTAGATAAGTGTAAGAGAATAAGAATAAAATTTTCAAACGGAGATGTTTGAAAACTTATAGCAAGACAGGTTTAAACAGATGAGAACACTTAGAAAAATGACTATAATAAAGAGAGAATGTGTAGTGAACAAGTGTTTATTCATAGTTTTATTCCTAACGAGAAGTTTGGAGGAGGGAATGTGGTGATAGAAACAAAACCATTTGTGTTGAGAGGATGCTTCACAGAAGGAGTTAAGATAAGTAAATTTGACAAGAACAAATTCACAATAGGAATTAAACTTGACTCAGATCAACTCGAGACATTTAACACTTTTATCCAACAAGTTCAACTCCATGTGTTGAAAGGAGTAGAGGAGATTAAAGGAATTAGAGATTGTGTCTATGGGAACATAGTCTACCTCAAACTCCAACCTGCGATATCTTACTTTTGTAACGAAGGATCAGGGGAACAACTCAAACTAGATGATGTGTTGAGACTTCGTGATCTAAAAGTAGACGTAGAAGTCGTACTCACTGGGGTTCACACCAACAAGAAGAACATATCGTTCCTACAACTTAAACTTGGGGAATTGACTATCCTAAAACAGTGAGAACTATAATAAAGAGAGAACAATAATGAGTATGTTGTTAAAACTTACACTACTTTTTGAAACTCTAGCAGACGAACACTATGAACAAGATAGACTTGAAGAGTTTATCTCACTCTACACAAACGAAGATGGGGTGTTAACATTTACTCTTTTAATGAAAATGATAGTCGAGCAATATAACCACTCACCAAGTAATATTTTTTATTTTCTACTTGGACAACTAGACGACGACGAGTACGAGCAGTACGAGAGTAGACAAATGGAAGACGAAGGATACGAATCAGATTAAAGTTTTTCAAAAGAAGTTCTTTTTTGAAAAATCGTGTTACTTTAAAGACAAAGAGTACATGTAATAATAAAGAGAGAATGTCAGCTTTCATTAAAAAAAGAGTTAGTAAACCACGAGAAGGTGAAAAGGTACGTCCTTCATTATGTGACTTACTCGCTATTGCAAAAGAAAGGAAAATTAAAGTAAGTCGTGATAAAAGAGGATACAGTGGTCTTTGTCAGTTGTTAGGTATGGAAACTATAGACTCGTCTCTACTAAGAAAAGTTAATAGAAAAGCACAACCTATTGTAAAAATTAATATGAGTACAGGTGAAGAAACCGTCTATGGAAGTATATCGAAACTAGCAAAACATCTTAATGTTTTTGCTTGGTCCATCACGTATCGAATGAAACAAGGTAAAAGTTTAATGATTGACGATACTTTGTTCTCATTTCGAAAAGAGTAGTGTAAGTCTTATTTTTCTAATCTAGCCAAATTAGAAAATCGATAGTCTCACGTCGTCAAACTTCACATAATAAATAGATAGACAATGAGTTACTTTTTAACACGAAAATTAGGTGCAATGGCAACATGGTTTGCTAGTCATGTACCAGACACTATTCGTAATAGTGTTACAAACGCATTCGCAACACTACAGAACAAAGTTGGCGCTTTATTCAAAACACAACCAGAAGAAGAGTTTCATGACGCCGAAGACCATGACGAAGAAGAGTTTCGTGACGCGCGAGATCAAGTTTTGGAGGAGAAAGAGTCTGCACTTAACAGATTTACTAAAACCTATACATTACCTGCTATTGGGAAAGTAGATCCAAAGTCTTTTTTAGAAAAGATTGCAAAACCGCACGTCATTGATCTCTGGAAACACGAGCTGACAAAGTCTAACGGTAACAAGACAAAACTCATTTTTGAATGTGTCATGGTGAGAGCCACTGACGCTGGTGATGTAGAGGCCGCCGCTATGTTTCACTCTCTCACAGAGATATTACTAGAAGGAACAGACTCGACTGAAGTGTATCAAAAGATGATTGGAAAAATCCAAGAGAGTCTCGCCGCTTACTTGAAAAGAGGTAGTAGTTGGCGAGTAAAACATGTTGTGAAACTTGACATTTTTATGGATACATACACACCCATGGGTGGATCATCCTACATTCCTACACCAGCCGCTCTCATTAGAAAAGAAGCTATTATCAACGTTCAAAACAAGAAAGACCATGAGTGTTTCAAATGGAGTATTACCTCTGCGAGAATGTTAAAACAAAAACATCCAGAACGGCTCACTGACGAGATGAGACGAGAGAGTGAAAAGTTTGATTGGACTACCACTACATTCCCAATGACACTAACTAACATTAAAAAATTCTCAAAAACTAACAAAATACATATCAACGTCTTTGGTTACGACAAGAGCGACGGAGTCTACCCACTACTTGTACTTGGTGATTCAGGAAACACTATTAATTTACTACTTATCACTGAACAGTGTGAAGATGGTACGTCGAACTTACACTACGTATGGATTAAAAATATGAGTCGACTCATGGCAGGAGTAAAAACAAAACATCATAGTAAGGCTCACTATTGTTATCGATGTCTGAATAGTTTTACCACAAAAGATGTGTTAGAGAAACACAACGAGTACTGCTCAAATATAGATTGTATCAAAACAGAAATGCCAAAAGAAGGTGAGAAAGTGAAGTTTAAAAACTATTTCAAATCACAAGACGTTCCGTTTGTGATCTATGCGGACTTTGAGTCATTTCTTACACCTATCTCAACATGTACCAACAATCCAGAGAGTAGTTCTACTACACAACACCAACATCATACTCCATCTGGGTACTGTTTTCATCTTAAATGTTTCGACGATACACTTCACTACGAAAAACCTGTTTTGTATACTAAGACATGTGAAGGTGAAAATATAGGTGAAAAGTTTGTTCTTGCAATAGAAAAAACTATAAAAAATATTTACGAGAAATTTAAGATCGCGAAATCTATGATATACGATGTACAAGATAAACTCAACTATGAGGCAAGTAATGTATGTTGGTTATGTCAAGAAGACTGGAGTAAGTTAACTAAAAAAGGTAAAGAGGATTATAAGGTAAGAGACCACTGTCATCTCACTGGTAAATTTCGAGGTGCGGCCCATAATAGTTGTAATTTAAAATACAGACTTCCAACATTTGTACCAGTTATTTTTCATAACTTATCTGGCTACGACGCACACTTGTTTGTGAAAAGTCTTGGAGTCACTGATGGTGATATTAAATGTGTACCTAACAACGAGGAAAAATATATCTCCTTCAGTAAAGATATTGTCGTTGACCAAGATGAGGAAGAAAAACCTATCAAAAGAGAAATTAGATTTCTAGATAGTTTTAAATTCATGGCTTCAAGTCTTGACTCATTAGTCAAAAACCTTGACACGAAAAGTCTTGTGTCTACTCATAAAGTATTTGGTAAAAACACAGACTTGCTTTCAAGGAAAGGAGTTTACCCCTATGAACACATGACAGGACTCGCGTCTCTTGATGAACCACAACTACCACCCAAAGAGAAATTTTACTCTAAACTCACTGATAGTGATATCACTGACAAAGACTACACTCACGCTAAAGAAGTATGGAAACGGTTTAGAATGACAACGATGCGAGAATATCATGATCTCTATCTTAAAACAGACGTGATGTTACTCGAAGATGTTTTTGAGAGTTTCAGAAAGACATGTAAAACACATTATACACTTGATCCTGCTTTCTATTACACATCTCCTGGTCTTAGTTGGGATGCACTATTAAAAACTACTAGAATAGAACTAGACTTACTTACTGACATTGATATGTTACTCATGGTCGAGTTAGGGATTCGTGGTGGTGTCAGTACAATTATTAAACGACATGCTAAAGCTAACAATATGTATCTCAACTATCTTAAAGAAAAAGGTCTCATCGGTCTCTACGAATGGGACATGACAAAACCAAGCGTCTACCTTCCCTATCTGGACGCTAATAATCTTTACGGATGGGCAATGAGTTTAAAACTCCCCACTGGTAATTTCAGATGGATGAAAGATGTTAATCAGTGGCATGATGTACCATGTATTTTAGAAGTAGATTTAGAGTACCCTAAGGAACTCCACGACATGCATAGTGAATACCCACTTGCACCTGAACGTGTGATGGTGAATGGGATTGAAAAACTTATTCCAAACTTAAATAACAAGACAAAATATGTTTTGCATAAGAAAAATCTAGAAATGTATTTAAGATTAGGAATGAAACTCACGAAAATTCATCGGGGATTAACATTTGATGAGTCTGCGTGGATGGCACCCTACATTGACAAAAACACACAACTCAGAACAAAAGCTAAGAATGACTTTGAGAAAGACTTTTTTAAACTAATGAATAACTCTGTGTTTGGAAAGACTATGGAAAATATTCGTAATAGGGTAGACATTCAACTCGTCACTACTGAAGAGAAAATGAGAAAACTTGTTGTAAAACCAAACTATCATCATCGTACAATTTTTAGTAAAAATTTAGTGGCAGTTCATATGAAAAGAACTAAAGTAAAATTTGACAAACCAGTCTACCTCGGCATGAGTATTCTGGATTTAAGTAAAACACTCATGTACGAATTTCACTATGACTATATTAAACCCAAGTATGGAAATAACGCAACGCTCTTGTTCACTGACACCGACTCACTCATGTACGAAATCCAAACGGAAGATTTCTACAAAGATATCTCAGAGGATGTTGTTGAGAGATTTGATACGTCTGCCTACTCTAAAGACCACCCTTCTTGTATTCCAACTGGAATTAATAAGAAAGTTATTGGAATGATGAAAGACGAGTACGCTGGTCAACAAGTTTTAGAATTCGTTGGATTAAGATCTAAACTCTACGCTTGCAAACTTAACGAAATAACTGTGAAAAAATGTAAAGGAGTTAAAAAAGGTGTAGTTGAAAAGTGTATTGGCTTTAACGACTATCTTAAATGTTTACAATCCCGAAAGTCAGCTTGTAGAAAAATGACGACACTACGATCACATGGTCACGAAATTTTTACAGAACAAATTAATAAGATTGCATTAAGTGCTGACGATGATAAACGACATATTCTTGAGAATGGTGTTGATACACTCGCACTCGGACACTATCGAATTACAAAATAAAATGATAAGTGAAAAGTTTTTAAAAATTATATACGACTCGGACTTATCCTATCGAGAGAGGTTACTCACTATTGCCTACCTAGAAAAAGTCACTGGATACACGGAGAGTGATCTCAAGAGTCTTATTGGATTTGTTATGTACGACGATAGGATGCAACGCGCTATCTACCCCAGGGTAGGGGGACACAGCTGGGGTACTGGGGCTGGGGGGTTCTAACTCATTTTGAATTGGGGAAACTCTAATTCAAAATAATTACGACTCACTGGGTGAGCCCGCGGTACAGGATTTTTGGAGAATACGACAGTTTTTTGGGATGCGGTTGGCAGAATGAGGGTAGTGGGTTCGGACGCCCAGTTTACTACTACTTCTAGGTAAAAAAGGTGGCGCTTGGGTGGAGTTGGTGAGAAAGTACAGAAATGATGTTGTGGTTTTTAGGCCAGAAGAATTGATTTTCATTGAGACATTCTGTGTACGTTTATTAAAATATAAGTTCATCAGATATTGCATCGCGTAGTGTTCGTAAAAAAATTTTTTCTGTAGGACAGACGTCTCTCGAAATTACGGATACAGTGTAGTTGGTCGCAATGCATCAGGATTATATGCATCACCCCACGGGCCACGACTCAGTGTAATAGCAGCAATTGCACACAATGGTCTAGTTGCTGCAAATGTCACAAGAGAAAATTTTGATGCTATTGGATTTGTAGATTTCCTACACACCGAAATTGTGCCTATACTGCAACCATATAACGGATTGAATCCTAATTCAGTGATCATTATGGGTAAGAATTCTGCAGGCGAAGGGCAATTTCAATAATTATATAGACCCTTTTGGCACATTAAACGTTGGATACCGTTCTTTTGTTTATAAGCATGTATCCTCTAAGGGAAAGGAGCATATACCATTGTTCTTTTTATGTAAAATTTATGCTAAAGACTCAAGAGTGATGTGGTTTCTATCTTCTCTTTTTTCAAAAGATAATCATGCAGCTCATCACATTGCAGAAGTTCGGAAAATAATAGAAGCCACATGAGCGATATTGATGTTTCTTCCACCATATAGCCCAGAGCTCAACCCAATTGAGGGAGTTTTTTCTATTGTAAAACAATGGATTCGAG
This sequence comes from Chrysogorgia sp. JL179-B06, assembly GCA_035772405.1. Lineage (NCBI taxonomy): Eukaryota > Metazoa > Cnidaria > Anthozoa > Scleralcyonacea > Chrysogorgiidae > Chrysogorgia > Chrysogorgia sp. JL179-B06. Next base: position 367,220 of record JAYKKM010000105.1, on the reverse strand, counting down.
CTAATGACGGCATTTTCCTCATTACTGATGACCCATCTACTTTCGTGTTTCAGGCATTTCTTCAAATTGACGCAAAAGATGTTCAGGCACTATTTCAACATTGCGGATATTAAATCATGAAATAATCGATAATATATCGTCACGACTCACGAGTGTGATAAAGGTTAATTAACATCAAGAACAAAGTTTAACGGCCGCAAAATTAGACCCCCTATATGAGTATAGACGATTAAGCTTCAGGAGCGCTGTAAAATACTTTATCTGCATACAGATAACTCACTATGAAATTGTCTTCTCTCTGTAATTTATCGAGAAATAAAGCTTGAGATTTTGAAATGAAACCATTCATTAAATGGTGATTACACCGCTCTTTTGAATGATTTGCACACCACGGTCAAAATAAAAATTTTCTGCTCTTCAAAATGTATAACAGCGAAATGAGTTAATTTTCACTATGTCAAACCTTAAGTCAGAATTCCTATTAGAACTTTCAGTTCAGTTCAGATCTCAAATGTCAAATGTGGGCGTATAATAGTTATTTGACCGCGTTTGAATTGAAGTGAACAATAAAACACATCAACTATTTAAATTTGCATAATTTTCTAAATAATTAACAATATAATTTGATCCATGGACATAACAATATCAACAAAGTTCCTTTAATTATTTCGTTACAGACAGCTTCTGCGCATTAAACTCTTCCTCGGTCAGTACGCCATCTTTTCTTAAGTCTCTAAGAGTTTTCAATTGACTTAACAGTACTGATCGTTTATTTTGATGCTGAAATAAAAAATTGATATTATACTTGTAAGTAAATAAGAATAGAACAGCTATGAAGTGATGGGGGTAAAACGGTGTTCTTCAGCGAGCCTAGACATTATAGTAAAACACAAACGAATTCATTTTGAGAACTTTTCTGTATCTTAAGAGAACAAAAAAGGCAAAGCAAAATGTTTCCTGTGAACGGCTGTGAGAATCATCAATATTGCATTATGCAACTGCACGCTTATACCTCAACTGTACTGCTATCGGATACATTGCTGGTAGTTTTAGAATGTTGAGCAAAGGCCTTTGCAGCTTCTGTTAATGCAGCTGTAAGCTCTAAAACTTCAGTGTTAGCCTTTTTCTGGACCTTCTCTCCAGACTTGAAAATCGGATAATTCGGTGGTATGTTATAGTTGTCGTGGATACCACATACCTACAAAGGTAATTTGGTAGATTAAGAATATACACCGCATAAGTCAATAACAATATATTACAGATAACACATACAATCGCTTGTGCCCATAATCTATATTCTCCCACTTTCCTTTGTTGACTTAGTTTAGTTTAACAGCTTTATTGGACACATCTATGTGACATACTAATAAAAATACATAGATACAAGAAAAAATAAAAGACTAGCCCAACAGGATTTGCGCAAACGGGACACGGTCCCATGCGAGGCGCAGCCCTACGATAGGAAAACATACATCATAAAAATACATATATACATAAAAGTTTAAGCCCGATGACAAGGGCAGTCATGCACAAGCGACCATGTGCAGGACATATCTCAAATATCTAGGTCTATATCAAAAGTATTATTAAGTAAAGAAAAATATAAGTTACAAAGACTTCCTTGAGCTTCAGCACTGCCGCATTTTTCCTCGCTTCTCGGTCGGTAGTTGTCGAACTACGTTTCGTCTTTTTCTTGGTTAGTTGGGTTGCTTCAGCTTGTCGTGGAGCTTCTATATGCAGAAAACGTTAGCGGTTTGAACAAACGTCATGCACGTGGCATTTGCTGTTGTGATGACCATGAAATGCACTTACCTTCTATTTCAGACTCACTATCTTGTTCAGCTTCAACCATGAAAATACCGGACATTTCTTGGAATGTTCACGACTTACGAAATGTCACAGCCATTAGTGTTGATCTGTGCACACGTGAAGATGAACCTAGTGGCAGTTAATCAAAGGATGAGTTCTACTTCGTTTTATTGTATTCCGCTTTACACAATCTCTGCACGGATACATCGAAGCTGGCGTTATTTTTTCTCTTGCACCCCGGTATAATTGCCTTCCGAACGATAATCATTCAGGCTTCGTTTGCTAGTAGGTATATTGTTTAATCCTTTGCTTAGCAGCACTTTGCCTCTGTAGAATAACATTGTCTAACGTTTATAGTCAGAATAAAACTATAAAGACTCAGGAGTCTTGTCGGGAAACAAAGGGTTAATACAACGCTTGCGATTTGCAAATGCGGGTGCAATGCTTCAAGGCATTAGTGGAAGGATAGTTATGTATAATTCTAGGCTTTCGTCACAGTATTTACAAGTTACAATTTAATGTAACCCCCGCCCTGGTCTCCATTTTTTCACAGTTGAAGCCCCTTGTTTTTGGTCGAAAATGTATTGCTGCATGTGTTCTGAACGACTGAACGCATGTTTTCTCCAGGTTTTTATTATCAGTTAATCTCATATTCATGTGATTTTATAAAAAGTGATTTTGCTGCGAAAAATTTGAATCACTGAAGCGTCAAAATCGAATATATGTGTCCGCATTTGACTTTCGACGGTGACGACTAGTGTAACCAAAACTTGCAAGTCGACAGGGGTTAGAAATGTCGAATGAAGCCTCATAATAGTATTTATTGTACATTCAAACTTGATTCTCGTTCCTCATTTGTCAAAATACTCATCATGCAGTTAATTTTCAATGTCCAACTGCTGTACGTCATTTCCACCGAATGATTGGACAGAGTCACGAGGGCGAGTTGTCTAATTGTTTCAGTATAAACAAACTTGTGGACAAAATATTATTGCACATCGGTCACGCGACTATAATTTCTATCAGTGCATCTGAAACTACAGAACAGATTTGATGCTCCGCCTCATTCAATAATTGTTGAATATTTCTAACTACAGTGGACTCTCTTTGAACGACTATTCTCGTAAGCAACCATCTCCCTTAAAGTGTCTATGAAGTGAAAAAATCGCTAGCATTTTTTTGCTCTAACAAACAAAGTAGCACGGCAGGGGATCGTTAAGACTTTTGGGATTCCAATTCAAAAAAAATGTTTTTAACAGAATCTAACAGATGATTATGAACCTGTACCATAACGTAACTGTCACGTAGCCAGTGAAAAATTATTGAAATTATTAGGGTGAGTGTAGTACTGATAAGATAGAACCGAGGACCAAAATTGTTTGTGCAGGTCAAACTATAGCGTTATATTTATAACGTTTAGTACTCTTGCTGTTTGGTACGTTGGTTATGTTACGCTCCCTATGTTTGTTGCTTGCTTACAACCAATGGTGTTCAGTGCGTCGGACCGCACCCTTATAATCCGAGTGTTTGTCTTATCTTTTAGGACAAAAATAATATTAATAATAATATAATATATATATATTATGTAATATCATATATTATATTATATAATATATTATATAATTATATTATATCATAATATTATATTATATAATAATGTAATGTAATGTAGTTAACAAATAGATTCCATTTTGCCGTTGTCTGTTCAGTTATAGATGCACAGATGACGTCAGAACGTGGTAAGAACAAAAAAGTGTCACTGATGTTCTTACCACGTTCTGACGTCTTCTGTGCATCTATAACTGAACAGACAATGGCAAAATGGAATCTATTTGTTTTATACAATAAAAATTGAAAACAAACAATTCAAAAGGTTTATTGAAGCTCCTGGGCGATTTCTGGGGCATGAAAAAGGCAAAAACAATCATATGACGTAATCCCCTATATATGATCAACTAGCATCAACCGTCCTCATAGGCTCTCGGGGGGGGGGGGGGGGGGCGAACCGTCTTCATGCGTGGCATCGGAAAATTTGGCCCTGGTAACTAGATATAGACAGAAGCTGATTGGTAGACCTCTGCATTTGAATTAATATTTAAAATGCATCCGTCACATGATTGCGAATGCAAAAATTGAAACGGTATTGAAACGGTTTTTTGGTGCGTTAAATTTGGCGTAATTTAAATTTAAATTGACGCCAGCGCGACAAACCGCTTTCCGGAAGATTCGCTGACGGCGAAAGTTATATAATATATATATGGCATAAAAACCAGCCATTTCCTCTGATTTCATGCCGAAACTGTGGTGTTGAAGGACAAGAAAATCAAAGACAAGCACAAGTAAAAGGTAAATACATTGTCACCGACTCACCGGTCTGTGTTGAGCAATTAATTTGCCTTTTCTGCATAGTTTTTTTTGGTTTGGGTTTATAGTAATTTGGTTAGGGTTAGGTTTACGATTTTGGTGATATTTACCAGCATTTCGTTGAGAGTATAGCGTCGTACGGCTACCGTACGAATACCTTCAGTTCAGTGCTTCACTTTATCGTTTAACTTTTTGACTTGACTCGCTAATTTTAATGTTATTTAAATATTGTACACTGAATTGTGTATTTGCTCCAAGCTCCGAAATCTAATAGACACATTTTGAAATACTTAACAGAGAGATTTGGGGAAATTTGAAGGTGTGTAATGTTTTGAATTTTCAAAACATATATGTATAATATTTTGACAGTTGGAATTAAATCCATGCAACAATGGCCAGTCCTAGCCTGCTTAAAATATATACCATTTGTTCTTTATAATACTGCTGAATAGTAAGTGGTAGTACAAATTTTGGAATTGCATGTACAGTATGTTTATTATTTTATTAAAATTATAAATACTATGCTTGATAGTTAGCCTATATATACAGTAGTTTAGGGTGAAAAAACCTGCACACTATTGCTGTGTTTATATGACCTAAGCCTGGCCTACAATTTTGTAGCAATAAACAAGCATCACTGTATACTTGTCAGTGTTAATATATACACTGCTGTAGTGAAGGGAGCGCTTGGGGGGAAACAGACGATACAGTACATGGATGATTGTCAAGCAAGCTCATCCTCAGAAAAATTATTGTGTGTCCCAGACAGGGATAACTTCCTGATTTCCAGTGAGATGCTCTAACCATTGAGCTACCAAGACTCAGATGGCGAGTGAAGGTTACATTGATGTACTGATTCTATTGATATATATCTGCCTAAATGCAGCTCGCATTTGCATACAGCAGTGTATATATTAACACACCCAATCATTACTGATATATATAGTAACTGCTGCATAGGAAGTACATATATCATTAGAACAGTACATCATTGTAACCTCTCTCCATCTGAATCTTGATGGCTCAATGGTTAGAGGCCGTCACTGGCAATAAGGTTACATTTTTTATGTTTCTGACGATATGATCTTGACATCCATGTTTTGTATACTGGCATGTATTCCATATATAATCTGTGTTAACAGAACTCCATCCATTATGGAACATGTTAGACCTACAGTTACTTAGCTGGCCTAGTGGGTCACAATTTATTATGTCGCGATCTGTCAATGTAAAATACAGCTTATTATTATTATGTTCACATTGGCTATGTTGACATTACTAAGTACTGTGTTAGCTAGATCATTGTCGACAAGCAGACTAGGCATGGCATCCTGAATATAGGTTATAAATATATATGTGCATGGTGATATAATTTAGATACTATTGTAGACAATGCCATATATATGCTTTGTTACATGGAAAATATGGTACAGTGGATCTGCAATCTGCATTAGGCATTATTATTAGTAGTATTATTGTTAATGCATTATTATTAGTATTACGGTAATAATAATAATATAATAATAATACAATATAATATTCATACAGGATAGCCCCTTCAATGCTAACACTGGTATCAATATATGGGGGTCTTGTTTTCTAACAAATTACAGTTACAAATTTCAACACATATTCATAAATGTACAGTACAATGTTACAAAAACTAATTTTAACTCAAAAGTTGTATATCCTTCACATATTGTCAATTAAGGCAATAGATAATGGTGCTATAACATGTATGAACAGATTAATTGAAACAAAGGCATCATTTGGGGTTCCTGTACAATATAATCTTGTTTCTCGTTCACTCGAGGGTTTGCTGTCTTCGCCACCAGCGTGATTCATCACTGCGTAGTCTCGGCCATTTTCATCTTTTGGGAACTCAAAACTGTCTCTGCGAAGGTCTCTCTGTCCTTCTCTTCCTCTTCGGCACCAGTAAAGAGAAACATAAAACCAAGTTCTTTTAAGAAGACCATCTGGACTGTCCATAGCTAGGTAGGTACTTTCTTTGATTTTGGCGAGGTCAGACGCGACAATTATAGGCTTATGCTGTATATTTTCTTTACCAGTACGACGATTAATTCTGAGTTTGGCGTCCAGAATTTTGTTGATTTTTTTAAAGAGGTTGTTCTTTGATATTTTTATCGCTCGGCCATTGTTATTTATATGGCGTTCAATTGAGATGCGCAAACCAAGTAGAGCCGAACGACTGTATTCTTGTTGCTTCAACGTAAACCCTACAAAGGTTTTTGTCCAACTCAGACGAACTCATTTGCATAAGTGGTGTTGTTATGTTTCTTTCACGGCACCAAGCTGTAAAATGATTAAATAAACGTTTTAATTGTTTGGTTGAGAAATAATTTTGTGCGTTTTTGGTTATATTTACTTTTGTGCAATTTCTACTATGGTAGCTCACCTTCAAATAATGTTATTACCCATTTTGTGTTTCATCTCGTCGCTGTAGACTGCGACTGTTCGAGGATTTTTCAAGGTCCTCATTTTCAACGTCAACAAAACGGCTTTTCTTTTCGTTTTCTCGCTCTTCATATTCGTCAACAGCTGTTCCTAGTCTTTCTTCAATGTCTTTGTTTGCCCACTTTGGAATTAGCTCGTCAAAATTATCTGCCATTACGGATAAACAGAGAGAAACATTGTTTCAGTGATGTCAACTGTGCATCTGTCCTTTAATAGATTACGGCTTACAACCAATGATAATGCGCATAGTAAATGCCTTATTGTATAAATCTAAATAGATTACAGAGTTGAGGAGTCCCAGGTCCATGTTTTTAAGCCATTCAGTTGTTGCATCTAAGAGTGTTAGAATGTAATGGCATAAAGCCAGATTGCATATCAGCAGTAAATTATCAGTTCTGATTAATGTATGTGTATAATTGGTCATAAACAATACGCTAAACAATTTTAGATACAACACTCAGTAGAAAGATTGGTCTGTAATTGTTTACGTTGTCTTTAGCATAACCTTTGTGAATTGGTGTAATTTTTGCCAGTTTCCATTCATCAGGAAATACAGCCGTTTGTAAAGAAAAGTTGAATAACTCACAAAGGGATTCAGAAATTGTATGTGCAGCGTGTTTTAATAACTTGCATGGTATTTCATCCAGGCCAGTGGCCTTGTCAGATATTAAACTTAGTAGTTTACAAACTACGTTTGGTGTTGTTGCATTTATAGTAAATACTGTATTAGTTGTTTTCAAGTAATCATGAGATTTCGAAGATTGGAAGTCCTTAGAAGTCAGTTTTATACCGATCTCAGAAAAGTGCTTGTTGAAATCGGATATGTCCGCATCGTTACTAATTTCTTGGTTATCAATTTTCAGCAAGGGAATGCTGGAAGGTATTCAATTGCGTGACATTAGTTTGTTTATTGATTCCCAAACTTCTTTTGGGTTCCCTGAGTTAGCTTCAAAGAAGCGATGATAATAATCCCTTTTAGCTTTTTTAATCAAATTATTACAATTGTTTCTGGCAGTTTTGAAGTTTTGCCATTCGTTGGGGTTATTAGACATCACCGCTGCTTTTTGGAGCTTATCTCGGTTCACTAATAATTATTTTAATTGAAGAGTCATCCAAGGACTCGTTTTCTTTTAAATGGTGCATGCTTTTCGACAATAGAGAAAAACATATTTTTCCAAAGTTCCCACCGGTCATTAACATCTTAAATATTATTCATATTTGACCAAGAGAGATTCGTTAAATCACTTTAAAGCTATTAACATTAACTTTTCATATTTCTAACTTTAACAACTTTATGCGAATTCTTATTTGGGATAGAGAATAATTTATTTAAATTCGGAATCTCATCAATATACAATATTGCTTTCCATGAGAGCTGACGTTACATTAAGTGTATAAAGAAAGTTTTACATTAAACATTTTTAAAAATATTTACGAGATTAATGATTTGTTTCCCAAAAGCCAATCACTAATATTAGTGAACTGAATAAGTTTGGTAATCGATTTACTAGTTGTTATGATATTAGTATTGTTGGATTCGAGTGCTTCAAACAGTTAGGCAGACCATTGATATAAATTGGAAAAAAAAGAGGACCAAGAATTGAACCTTGTGGAACGCCACATTTGATCGTTTTGGGCGATGAAAGATGACCATCGATCAAACATTGTTGCTTACTCTCAGATAAATATGAATTAAATCATTGTTTCTGAATGTAGACCATAGTGGGATAATTTGTTAAGTAAGATTGAGTGGTTAACGGTATCAAAAGCTTTTGAAAGGTCTAATAAAACAACAGAGTTCAATTTGCCTTGGTCCATATTAATATACCATTCATTGATAGCGTCTAATAGTGATGTACTAGTCGAATGGAAACATCAAACCGGATTGGCACTTGGATAATAAGATATAATTGGTCATATATAAACCTTTCCAGTACTTTTGAAATAGATGACAAAATGGAAATTGGTCTATAGTTGTTTAGTTCATCCTTTTCATTACTTGGGCTACCTGTGGTAGCACCAAGTCTTAAAACCAGCTTCGTTATTATTTTTATTATTATTAGTATTTTTCTTGGGGTTCCACAAAATTGCAAAATTGCGCAATAACTCGTACCCAGGGTCTTGCCTCAATGTTCCTTGCCTTCACCCTTGTTGTCAATGAATCGCAGTCTGAAAAGCATTTACGAGACCTGTAAACCCGCAAACCATTGCAAAGATTCTCTCCAAGATGAGAGAAACACAGATGAGAGTTCAATCGTGAAGACGGAATGGACAGCCGAAGGACATGGAAATATTATTATACTGTGTTGACATTTTAATATCCCGTGAAACTCCGTAATATCAAGCATGAAATGTTGTGTTTTTGTCCGATTTAAATCAATTCTACATCGAAATGATCACTTGAATCTGGCGAATCGAACGCCGTAGGTTTCGTCTACTTAAAATGTGAAGATCAGATGTTATATGAGAAAATGCGTAAGCGATTAAAGCGAGACTCGTCTTTAAAATCAAAGGACATGGCTTCAAGATCTATTCGTCGTTTACCCGATGATTTACGAGACCTGTATTGCAAAGATTCTCTCCAAGATGAGAGAAACACAGATGAGAGTTCAATCGTGAAGACGGAATGGACAGCCGAAGGACAGGGAAATATTATTATACTGTGTTGACATTTTATATCCCGTGAAACTCCGTAATATCAAGCATGAAATGTTGTGTTTTTGTCCGATTTAAATCAATTCTACATCGAAATGATCACTTGAATCTGGCGAATCGAACGCTGTAGGTTTCGTCTACTTAAAATGTGAAGAGAGAAAATGCGTAAGCGATTAAAGCGAGACTCGTCTTTAAAATCAAAGGACATATATGGCTTCAAGATCTATTCGTCGTTTTATACCCGATGATTTAATGCTTTTATGTCCATTAAACCGATGTAATTTCGTAACAGATATGTTTCGTATACCTTGCCGTTGATTTTTATATGAATTTTGACACACGAAGACCTTCAATCGAACAGATATTAGAAAAAATATGTCAGGCGTTCTGCACGCAGGCTAGCCTGCGTAAACCCCAACCCCTAAAAAACCGCAGGCTACACGCAGGCTAGCCTGCGAGCGCTGCAACAATGCCTTCAGTGGCCTGATGACAGAAATCAATGCATTAAATATTATCCTTGGTAATATAAGACAAGTGAGCGGGTTTTCTAATTCCAACTGTCTAACATGCCACCAATATAATGCTGCATATGTCCCTAAAATTAGTTATTATTAGTATTATTCTTGGGGTTCTGCAAAATTGCGCAATAATATTTCCCGTCAGGCTTTGCGAACCTTGAGGCTCTAAAGCCAAGTCATGTGGCCGAGTTCTTCCTTTCGACAGCTTTACCTCGAGGCTTTACTGTTGATAGATTTTGGAAGTGGCTAACTTATAATCAGTGCATGATCAGCGATGTGGCTGGTAACTGTCTTGATCGTGTACATGCTCACAACGCTTACAACTGCACACGCCGATCGCGGTAGACCTACAGTAAAAGATGACGAGCAATTTCGAAACGGGTTGGTCCGCGATCTCAAAGAGAAACTCAAACTATTCAATACAAAATTCAAAATCTTATACGATATCTTATACATGAATCTTATACATGAATGTTGCTTAAATGTGCCATTAAAATGCTACTCAAAATGCTATTCAAAACCTGCTATTCAAAATGCTACTCAAAAGACTGTTGAGAGAAAGACAATGATTATGAACATTGACAAAGAAAAGTTGCAAAGGACAGGTAAATATGAAGAGACCCAAGAAATAAACACTACATGGGAAAACTTTAGATGTATTGAGGTAACTTTAGTATTTGTAATTTGCTTTATCTTCGCCTGGATTGTTTATTATGGTATTAATAAAGTTATGCAAAATAAACTTGATGTGAATTCATCAACTAGATCAAGTGACGTGCATTTGTTATCGAATGTCTGTTCACAAATATTGCCTAATAAAAATCCGAAAACCCTCCAGTTATCTGTAAAAGTCACTGGTGACAACTCGGAGTCTTGTGCAATATTATCCCACTGTCGATCTCGTTATGAGAAGTTTGTTTGTCAGAAGAGTGAGTTGATAACTGTAAGACACATCCGCCGCCATGTTGCTCGACGTGAACGAGAACCTAGCAGAATCCCAGCCAAAAAAATCTGTCGTCTTTTACAAAAAAGCAGAAAATTAAGGAAACTTGTTCGAAAGCACATTAAAAATAATGTACCCAGGTCATCCAGAATCCATCGCTTTGCTTATGCATTTAGTCATGAACGTAAAAAGCTATTGAGTAGTCGAGTAACATTCTTGCCACAGCTTACTAAGAAAGCAAAACGTTTACAAGTGGACTCAAAACGACGTAGAAAACAAACGGCTGCATCGCAAAGTTATGTATTTCATTTTAAAAGTAGTAAAAAAGGATGCAAGTCCAGTACAAAAGTACTGAATGCAAATAATTCAGAAGCAGCTAGTACTTACAAGAATTTAAACCACAGGATGAATTACTGCAAGTTTAACCTTTGTAGAGACATTGAGAAAAATCCTGGTCCTACTTTCATTGACCCCAGTAAAACACTGCATGCACCTTATAGTCAAGGAAATGTTGCTGTATTTGGGCAAAATTCAGGACAGCAGTGTGTAGCTATGAGTTTATGTGCTTTAATACATAATTTTAGAAACAAGTCAGTAACTTACACAATAAATCACTCAGAACACCTGGTTCAAATTATGAACATTGGCAATGAGTTATATTCTGCATTATCAAGATTGTCAAGACAATCTTATTTATTACTAACAGAATTACCTACAATGGTCACAGTGCTAAACACAAATTATCAACTTGAGTTCACTGAAAGTTACAGTGGTAGTTTACATAATACTACCTTGAATGAAAACATACCATATGTCATGCCCTTAGATTGTGCTTTACAAACTTTGATACAAGAAGGTTATAGTTCATTTCTCTTAACAATCGGATGTAGTACCGTAGCTATTTATACAACTTCAAATGGTCTATTAAAAATATTTGATTCCCATGCTAGAGATTCATTTGGTATGGCCGATGCTTGTGGCACATGTGTATTATTAGAAACAAATTCAATAAATAACCTGCTGCAATATTTCCAGAATTTATACAAATGTGATGTTTTATTTGAGCTTAAAGGTGTTAAAATTGCTGTCGTACAATTCACAGAAAATACAATTTTGCATACCAACATATCTCAATCCACTTTAACTTGCTGTTCATTGACATGTGATAATCAGGCTGTTATTGACAATTTAAATTCTTCAATACAATGTTATGCAATATGTTTTTATTCTATCTGTTTTTCTGTTATTAAATCATGCACCTACTGGAATGATCTGGCATTAAATGCTATTGCAGAGCATGGCAACTTTTTTTATCAGGAAACCTTAAATGATGGACAACAGTTTACATGTAATAAATTACCAAGTACAGTAAATATATATGGTGCAAATGTTGATGTAGTATTTGGCACAAAACAACAGGGAACATTCTCTCCTACCTCTCTATGTAATCAACTATTTCTTGAGAAGTTAATTTTAGACAATGCTACTGAAAATAATGGTTTTTTGTTGTGGACTTCAAGCTACTGCTTAAGTTGCATTTTTGAACATAATGGTGCAAGACAAAAAATAACAAAATATTTTTTAGTGGCATGTGATGAAAGCCAAACAATCAATTTGTTTGAAAAATTTACTGATTCAGATTCACTCGTTAATAAATGTTGCAATATTGTTAAACACAAACTTAAATCTGATGAAATACAGTACAATATTCAATTTTTGTCATGTTCATGTATATTAACAAAATCAGAGTAGTATAGTAAGTAGGGCTGCGAGCTCAATCGACCTCAACCGTGAATATAAATACCAAAACATCACCAAATTTGGCCAAGTCGCGACTCGACAAATTTGGTGATGTTTTGGTATTTATATTTACGATTAACATCGAATAAGCTCGCAGCCCTACTTACTATACTACTACAGCGATCGTTCGTCAATTTAGACACCCTTCGCATGTTTTCTACTAAATTGATGTCAAACACATGCGAGATTAGCGAGACAATACCAAATTTATACTAAATCGCGACTCTCGCTAAATTTGACATCATTTCAGCCATATTTAAAAAAAATAGAGAGCGTCGTTTCAAAATTCTCACAAATTTATGTCAAATTACATTTAGGAAAAAATAGAAAGTGTCATTTCAACATTTTCGCGTGTTAAAAAATAAAATGTGGTACGAGCTCACTCCCACATATTAAAAAATAGAGAGTGTCATTTCAACCGACGCGTTCTGCTGTTGTCTCAACTCACACGCGAAAAAAGCCACCAGATTTTGACTCTAGTGGATAGCGAAATGGTCACCCGTCATGTTTATTCGCTTAAATACTCTAAAATGACAGTGAATTGACTGTGGGTGTGGCGGCCTGCGGGATAGATTTCGTGCTCACAATCAGAGCGCTCTTCCCAGTCCGGTCACACCCACAAGCTTGACGAGGTTGAGGATGTCATAATAAAATACGGCGAAAGCTTGAGGACGTGCATAATAGCATTAAACCTAAGGTATTGATCCTAGAAAAAAGCAGACCGATATGACACCAGGTTATAAGCATCCATGATGTGAGAAAAAATAACTATAGAGGCGAGAAGTAAGTCCTCAAGGTGTCACAATAAAATACGGCGAAAGCTTGAGGGCGTACCCAAAAAGGTAGCTTGCGTCGATCCTAGAAAAAGCAGACCGGTGTGACATCAGATTCTCAAGCAGGGCACTTATAGTGAGATTTGCAAGGGATAATCCACAAACGGCTTAGGGGCCGGATTGTCTCTCCCTCAATGGCAGATCTCAAAGTAGTCGCCCGTTTTGCTACCTTTTAGCGTTTGTTTTGCGAGATCGCGAGTAGCCACCTGTTAGTATGTAGATTAGTCCACTTGCTCACTACTCTCAGCGTCGTCTACCGTTTCTTTCTTGAAGTGGTGATCGTACACATATTTCGACGTTGTGATTCCTCCCGACAACAAGCCCAAGAAAGGCACGTACGGCGTCACAATCGCGACAATGCTCTCGACGTCTTTCTTTAATAGCGGGTCTTTTTGTAACTCGTCGTTTAGTTCGTCAGGGTTCTCAATGGCGTTCAACCCATCTAGTAAGCTGGCGAATTTGCTGATTAGCAAGCGTTTGCGATCTCCATTCTCTTCAACTCATATTGGTGCCATATCTTATCGATAACCTTTGCGGACGCTTTTTTAATGTACGCTTCGGACTGACTTACCACACCGTCACCGGACAGTCTAATAAGTTCAGATCTCCTAACGTCAACGTTGTCTTCCACGGTTGAGGTGTCGGCAGTCTCCTCAACTAGTTCCTCAATCGTGGGGTTTTCTTCACTTTTGCGTTTCACCATCACGTTATTACTTATACCCATATTTTATTGCGGAATAACAACTTCGTGACTGTATGGATAGCGTAGTGAGATTTCGAGTCTAGCGTACTTATTATTTTTTAATGCGGTCACAATCGCCGACGATTTTTCTCTGCTAATGTTTCCAAGGTAATCGTCGATAACGACCTTCATATCACTCCTACTCGGGCAGTAGAAGCAAACGAGCTTACTAATATTTTCTCTGTACGGTTTTGCGATCGACGTCAGTTGTTGTGTGATGACAATAACGCTCAACATAAAATGTCGCGCACTAAAAGCTAAGTTGACCAATTGACTAGTCCTATTCTTAACATCTTGAGAGCTCGCACAGTCATCCAACACGATCAGAGTGTTAGTGCCTTTAAAAACATTTGTTACACACTTGAGAACAGCGTCGACATTGTCCTGTGTGCAGTCTATCGCTAGCACGTCAGGGTCACGCACATATTTCCAATCTTGGTACGCTTTGTTCCACTCGAAAGTAGGACAAATCAACACAATGTAGTCAAATTTACTAAAGTACTCAGATTCCAATGTTTCCAGCAAATAATGCGTCTTACCACAAGCTGTCATACCAACAATTAACATATTAAACGGAGTCTCCATTAACCCACGTTTGATTTAATACTGGATTGATTGCAACCCATTATTCATAAAGTTGACCAACCCATCGCTTACCACAAACACCCTACACATGACGTTCGCAGTCGTCGCTTTCTTAGTGATCTCAAGAAGCACGCCAGATTGTGTGTTCACAATACTTTTACCAGTGGCGACATTGCGATTATCTTGAACGCTCCTCAAGTCGATGACTAACGCAAAGCCATCTTTATAGAACTTCTGTATGGTCATGAACTGAGCGTGTTCTTCACCCAACCCAAACAATCGTTTCGTTTCTGCATAGAACTTCGACTTTGGGATGCCTTGTGAGTACACACTATTTGGCACACCTTCAATTGTGACTCTAATATTCTCAATATTTGGGTAAAGAAACTCCTCACTGTCTGTTCGCACCTTATTCGTGAATAGCAACACAATTGCCTTCATGCTTTTTCTTGGAAGATTAATGTTTTCATTCACGATGGTTGTGCCTTTGTCCCATTCGGTGATTTTCATCAACGTGACGTGCTCATACGACAAACTACGACCACTTGCGTAACCCGACGCTATTTCGTCAGCGAGCTCCTGGTTATCAATCGTTTCGTACTCAAGCTCGAGGTTCTCCAGAGTGTATCCGCCCACAGCGCTACCGGATTGCGCCACCATGATGTCTGTGGCCTTCGGAAGTGTGATCACATACTGCAAGTTGTTGTTCATGCTAAAAGGAGCGTACAACCCATGGTCATTCATGATCTTGCCAAGCTTAATCCGCAGTTTCGTTCCAATCACACCAAACATTAACGCGTCACTAACTTTAGCAACGTTCCCACTCGTCGCACCACTGTCATCCTTAGAAACTAGCTTTCTCAAGTTCTCACCACCAATACCATAGTCAATCATTTGGTCTCGCGCAGTGACACTCTCCCAAAGGTCGCGATAGACACCAGTGTAATTTTCCCCATTGTTGTCATACACAGTTTCCCCAGCTAGTCTCACAACAAGTTTCTCAACCAACAACTTGCTCACATTGTTCAAGAACCAACTTTTGGCGTTTGCATTCTTAAAGTCAAACACTAGACCCAACGATCCAGGCACCAAACAGCTGCTAACCTTGAGCTTCGGTATATCAATGTAAAGTTCCTCGCCAGGACTGACTTTATTAGGGTTCAACGTGATCACATGCTGTGTTCTCACCCCTTTTATGACGCCCATGGTCGCTCGTCTAAAACCAGGACTCAACTCTGCCGACGTGACGTTCATATACCTTTACATATGTTTTATCGCTACCGTTTTAGCTTGTAATAATCATAAGCAAACCACGCAAGTACCACCGCGAGTACCCACAGATTTTGAGCCAACCAAGCGAGACCCTTTGCGCCCAACGTCAACATATTGTAAACTAAGTTAGCCAACCCGACAGCCCATGGACCCATCTTCGTTATCGCGTTCTTAACAGCCTGTGCGAACGACCTCGTAGCCATAGCGCCTCTCATAACAGCAGACCTCCCAGCGATAATAATAGTCGTTATGATTCCAGCCACTGAAATTGCTACAGCGCTCAACCCGACTACATTTTCTTTAGCCCATTCCTTAAATCTCTGAAACCTGTCAATGTCGACTTCCTGCTGCTCTCTAACCTCTTCTATTTGTCGCTGCTCAATAGTTCTGTCTCTGGCTTGCTTGAGCCCTGACTCTCTTTCAACCAAACCGGCGCGCTCTTCGTCGGGCGTGAGACCAGTTTGGTTAGTTTTTTTATCAAGCTTTGCCAATCTCCCACTCGTCTCATCTATCGTCTCTTGAAAGTGGTCTACCTGCGCTTGCAACGCACCATCGTCACCTGTTCTTGACTCAGGCACCACACTATCGCTTGGATTAACCACACCACTCAGATCACGGTTCTCGTCTGGTGATAACCCAGGTATGTCATCGTTATCCACTTTTGTTTCAATCACTGGGAAGTCGTCTGAGGTCACTTCTGTTGTGACAACTGTTGTTTCTGCACTCTCAGGGATTTGACTAACTAACTTTTTGAACTGCTCAATCGCATTTTTACTACTCGCGTCTTTACTGTAGATCAAACCTCTTTTCCCAGGTTTTAGAATTAGTTTAGGACTCCCACGCTCACCATCTTTGTTTATCGGTTTGAAAAGAATAGACTCTGAGTCCGTCACATACGATCTGTTGACTATTTTCCTTGACGCGTCGTCGGGACCGAGTTTTTTTTTATACAACTTATGTATTTTCTTACCTATCGCCTTGACTCTTTTTACTTGATTTTTTGCTATCTCTTTGTTGACTGCGTTTAGCTTGTCCAATCTTTTATAAAGATCGTCTGACCTCACTTCAAGAGCCATACTGTAGCTTGTGTCATTGACGTCACCATATGATTCCTGCTCAACAAACTCCACTGCAGGGACTTCTGTGTTAGTTCCCCTTATTGTCACCGTCTTACCATCATCAGTATCAATAAATGACGTCTCTTTTTGCCCACCTCGCCTCGCGTCTAGCTCACTCAGTATCTTTTTCGCATAGTCTTGATAGTCGTTGTAATTAACACGAACGTCTTCCGGCATGTTGTCTTCAGTGTGCTTACCGTACATGCCTTCAATAACGTCTTCGATATCGGCGAGCGTCTTTTCTAATTGCTCATCACTCATACCTTCATACTTGTCAAAGTTTTCCATCTCGATCTCATCAAAACCTTCCCCACCCTCAGCCATATTACATTAGCTCACATTTTGAATATCGCTCTCTGACTCCCACGAATCACATTTGCTTTTAGTTTAGATAATTGTACGCAAGCCACGCGAATGTCACCGCAAACACCCACAGATTTTGAGCTAGCCAAGCGAGACCCTTTGCACCTGTCACCAGCGCGTCGTAAACTAAGTTAGCCAACCCAACAGCCCATGGACCCATCTTCATTATCGCGTTTTTAACGGCCTGTGCGAATGACCTCGTAACCATAGCGCCTTTCATAACATTAGACCTCCCAGCGATAATAATGGTTGTTATAATCGCAGCTACTGAAATCGCTAAAGCACTCAACCCAACCATATTTTCTCTAGCCCATTTCTTGAACTTCTGCAATCTGTCAATATCGACTTCCTGTTGCTCTCTAACCTCTTCTATTTCTCGCTGTTCAATAAGCATGTCTTTAGCTTTTTTAAGTCCAATCACTCTTTCAGCTAGATTGATGAACTCTTTATCCTCCACAGCCGTGAGGTCTTTTACTGCAAGCTCCGCTATTCTTTTGTTCACTTCACTTATCAAGTTTTGAAAACGGTCCGCTCGTATTTGCAATGTACCAGTGTCGCCTATTCTAGACTCACGCAGCACGTTCTTGCTTGGGTTGAGTAGCGCGCTCAACTCGTGGTTCTCGATTGGTGTTAGTTCAGGTGTGTTGACGTACTCTACGTGTGTGGTGTCTAACAATGGCGCACTCCTCACAATGTCTTCACGATCTCTCACATTGTCAATAGTCTGCGTTGCGAGATCACTAAAAACCCTCTCCACATGTTGATACACTCCTCCACCACTCCGCGTTACGAGATCGCTAGTAGTCTCCCCCATGTGTTGACGAAGTCTTATATCGTGTTCGCGCTTCAGTCCACTCTCCACTCTAGTTAGTCTAGTTTCCTCATCGGCTGTGACGCCTAGATCGCCCCGAGCTAGCTCAAGATCTTGAGTGGCTCTTTCGAGACTGCGATCTAGTTCATCATTACTCATATCTTTGTACTCATCAAAGCCCTCCGTCTCGAAGTCGTCGAAGCCACTCTTAGCCATATTACACTAACCTACATTTTGAATATCGCTTTCTGGTATCCACGAATTATGTTTGCTCTCATAACCCAACCATTTAACCAGCGCCATCTTCTTCCCTCTGACTTTCTTTCTTTTCAACACCTTTTCAACTCTGTACACATCGTCGCCACCACGTTTCTTATTGACCAGCGATAATTCCTGTTCATAAAATTTACCAATAATCTGTTCACCGGTGTGATCCTCAATTTCGTACACATTCGGATCACCACGAGTAACTTTCACCACTTTAAACAGCTCTTCAGTGAAGTTGGCTTCATAGCCCTTTGTGAACACACTCTTGTACTTACTAATTCTCACTGATTGACCAACTCTAAACTTTGGCAATGGGTTGTCTGCAAATTGGTGACCAAACAAAGTGGTCCACACTTCGCCTTCATTTGACTTATCGACATCCTTTGGCTTCATCATAATGCTGCGATTCACACTGCTATTGTAATTGCTCACAAACTGATCCAAAGCGTCAATCCACTTGTATGTTCCACGAGCGTAAAAGTACTTCCACATAATGCTCTTGAGACTTCTATTAAAACGCTCAACAACAGCAGCCTTTTTATCACTCTTAGTGCTGAAATATTCAACACCATGTTCTTTCAGCAAACTTTTAACACCAACATTGTAGAACTCAAGTCCGTCGTCAAATTGCGCTAACTTAGGCGTGGTTCCAAACCGATCTTTAAAGTCATCCAACAATTTTCCAACAGCCTTAGTCATGTTCTTAGTGTCTTTTCTATAAACTGCAATTCCAAAAGCGTATCTACTCAATATTTCAATACCTGTCAATATCCAATAATACCCTTTGTTCTGTTTTGAATACTTACTCATGTCCACTAAGTCCATTTGGAGCTCCTCACCAAGAAATCCAACAAAAGTCGCACGGAACTTATGTCTTCTCACAATAGGTTTGTACCTAGTGTAAGTGTCCTGCGCTGTCAACCATTCTTTCACTGTTTTTCTAGTTACTTTCAATCCGTCTCCCAACGCACTTTGATACAATTTCTCTACACCACTGAACCCTGTCTTAGGATCATAATAAATGTCTCTCAACCCTTGCTCTGTCTCCACACCAAGCTCCATATAACTCACACAATATACAGTTCCAATAGCACCGCGCCAACGTCAGCGTCACCATTGTTTGGTTTGACACGAAACGTCATACTTGAGTAAACACCTTTTTTAATTCTCACCTTGGACTCAACGTATGCGTAGCGCTGTATCCCCCCATCAAGAGACTGCTCGGTGGGCACTGGCAATGTTGTGATCACATTACTACGCTTCCCATCAGTGTCCACATTGCTCTCCGTCTTGACAGCGTCGCACGAGACCTCTACATACTTTAGACCTCTGTTCACGTCAATCTTGTTTGGACTGTCGTGCCACTTACCATCTAACACAATTCCTGCGTCCTTCGCGAAACCAAGCAAAAGCCCAATGTCACCCAGCCTAAGTTCGTATGCGGCGGCGTTGCCATACCTCACATGCCGAACTTTGACCCTACTTTTACCTGTGGCCGCCAGTCTCTCCACCACAAAGCTCACATCAACCACCCTGAGCGTGTGTCGTAGAGCTCTAACCAACGCGTCGAAGTCGTAGTAGCCCCTACCCAATCGAGTTGCCTTGAACATTGGCGCTGGTCTTCCCAATCTAACAGAAAAGAGTTGAATATCGACATCACTCGCCACGTTATTGTAGCTCCAAAACACAGTGGCTGTCTTAACTATAATGTGTGGGTTATCGTGTGTGGCTACTACACTGTAGTCAAAAGTTACAACTTTCTCCACACCTTCAATGAGCACCGTCAACTTTTGAGGACCGTCGTCTACACGTCGCTTCTCAGTGTAACCACCAGAGTCATACCCATAGTTTAGACTCATTACTTTAGCGTGCGTTTAACTACTCAAGCGTCGCATACAAGTCCAACAATATATCGCCAACGTTGACACCACTACCATCTTGGTCAGTCACATTAAACACTAGCTGCGTAAAAACGCCTTTGTTTATCGACACCTTCGACTCAATGTTGAAGAAGTGTTGAACAGAGCTCTTCAGTGGTTGGGTGGTGGTCAATGGTAGCTCAACGATAACCTCGCTTTTGCTGCCATTAACAATATTCTCAGGTCTGTTCACAATGCTACAACCCACTTGTACGTACTTCAGCCCTTTGTTAACGTCCACAACATTAGGGCTGACCAAACCACTACTACTTATCGTTGTGTTACCATCGAACCCTAAGAGTTCTCCAAATTTAAACAGCTCTAATTGTTGGTCGGTTTTTATCGCGCACTTTGAATTGTGTTTGTTGGCCACTAGCTCGATAGCCCCCAATCCCTTCAACTCGTCAGCAATCATTCTAAAAGTGTGATACCCAGGCTCAAAAACGTGTTTGTTGCTGTTGTAGCTTATTTCATCATTCACGCCAGTCTCCACGTTAACATAGTCCCAAAAGATGGTCGCTTTTTTCACTAGTAAGTGAGGGCCCGAGCCAAACGTTAAAAGTGCCTCTGGTAGATCCACGGTCTTCGTCGCACCCTCAATCAGCACTACCAATCGGGTCATATATAATGTAGCATGTGTTATGTGTAACATATGGTATATTATATATGCAGAAAGCCCTTCATGAGTACTATGGAAAGTACTACAAACTCGCGATGGCTAACACATCGAAGGCTGCACACGACGCAAAGGCAGACCTCATCAAAAAGTACCCCCACGCTACTTTAAGCAAATTCGAGTTCTATCCAAATATTTTGCAAGATGGTAAGATCATGAGTGTCGACATATATTTCAGAAACAACGACATCCTCAGCACGGACATAACCAGCACAACCTTCAAAAATGATAAAAGCATGTGGAAGTGGCTACACAATAGTAAGTTCCCAATAATATGGCAAGGTGGTGGAACTATCCAACCACTGCCAAAAGGTCATAAAAACCACTGGGGGCTTTGGGATGGCTATCCAACAGAAAATGTGTTAAATTATCCAGTGAATAGCTTCAAAGTTTTCGTTAACCAAAATAGCTACTTCATGTCAAAGCTGCCAACCTTGCGAGTCACTACGTCAAAGACAAAATCAGAGTGGGATGACAGCGAATCTTACTATCGCGTTGTGTTTGCGACGTATTGTGCGAGTTTCTGTTGTGGGGTGTCATTGCAACATTTATCAGTGTCACAAGAAGTTCACCCCGTGGTCACAAGTGTGATGAGATTTCATTTGTACTTCACCATTAAAAGACTTCTCAGAAGAATGGAGGGTGGCGAGACCATGAAATCAATAAGTAGAGAATTCAACGCTTTCGAATTGTATGGCAAGATTTCTAAGATTCCCAGAAGGCACTACTACCAGAATAAAGTCCTGAGCGATGGCACTTTAGGTGAATCCAGAGTCTTCACACTCAACGACGTTCAGAACGATTACAAACGATACGTCGCACGACTCTCGGATGGCTTTACCAACATTGGGCTGCAATATCTAAATCAAAGCATAGAGTCCTTTGTGTACTCCACACTTGGTGCGCAAGCGAGAACACGTGTGTCGGTCGTTGGTGGCTCTGCAGGAAGTCTAGAGACCCAACAAGAATTCCGCAAGTTGTTTTCTGACAGTGTTATTCAGTATGACGTATCGACATGGATTCTCAACATGAATAAATCGATTAGAGACACCAACGTTGTCCAAAATCTTGCAGTGTCACCAAGTACATGGTTGATGCCAAGTAACCTAGTGATTCTCAAGAATAAAATCGCTGGGTACAACAACTTATTAAAGATTGCCACAGAGTCCATGAGATTTGGAGTGAACACCAGCTTGAACGCAACAACACCAACAATTACGGCTAAAAAAGTCCACCAAGAAAATGTGGTGACTAACTTAGTAGCACCAACGACTGTGAAGAAAAAAGCTCACCAAGAAAATGTGGTGGTACCAACGACTGTGGCTAAAAAAGTTCACCAAAAAAGCGCGGCACCACTTCCCACGAGAGAAGCACTTCCCACAAGCGAGTCAGACACGACAACGCTGGCGATAGTGTTAGGGTTCTCAGCAGTCTCTGGTTATCTGCTAACCAAATACACCTTGAAGTAGTAATGAGTCTAAACTATGGGTATGAGTCTGACGACCCTCACGATAAAATACTAAAGAGAACGAAAAGGCATCTGGACGAAGATCCTAAATTAAGCGCGACCGGTGGAAGGATGTCTGGGATAATAGACATGCAAGGCTCAGCGATAAAAAACGTAGCAGACCCAGTCGATGACTCAGACGCCGCGAATAAAAGAACTCTAGAGCAGCTGCTATCGGGCTACCTCAAGAGTCAGTCATATAGTGTCGTGCTCGACTTCAACGTTAGCACACACGCCTTGAAAAATGTGGAATTTCACGCCAATGGTTCAAACAAAGTGAAAGCCATTGGTGAAACAAGTAAATTAGTGCAAAACAACTCAACTTATGGTCCTATTGTTGGCATCAGCGGTGTAAGTCAAAGTTTTCTATCACCTGTGTTAACACCAATCCCACTTGAGTCAGGTCTCCATTTTAATTGCCCTAGTATGCAATGGTGTGATCTCTCCATTTTTGTTGTGGTGAGGTTACCTACTCGCACCGCTGGGTCAAATTGGGAGACAATTATATCAAACGACGACGGTCAGTGGGATAAGTTCATAGGGTACAAGACTGGTATGACTAATGGACTCGCGTATGGTGGTAGCATCCCAGCAATGGAGAGCATATGCACTATTCCGAGTAGCATTGACATAAGTAAAATGCATATGATATCAATACATTGGCAAATGAGCAATTCACATGTCAGGGTCAACAACATCAAGTCAACCGATTCAGACTTCATAGCGAATATGAAAAAGATAGGCACACCCTATGGAACAATTTTTGGAATACATCGACCAAGAATACCACTCGCACCTTATGCATACCCATCGTTGATAGAATTCTATGGTGTGAAAATTGTGAGTGGTTACATGACGAACCGAGACATCATAATCATGGGTGGAGAAATGATGAAGGAATATGGTGTAAAGTAAATGGGAGCATGTATTTCGAGACCTCATGAAACATATAAGATAAATAAGACGACTGATCACATGTTCAAAGCTGGTGGGTCATTTGGCCGCGGTGACGTTACTCTCGAGCTCCACGCTGAGATTGGTATGAGGTCTAAAAAGACTTATGGCGAACCTATTACGTTACCAGAATTAGACAAAGTAGGAGTGGTAGGAGACGTGACCTAAGTTATGTAATGGGTTGGCTTAGAAAACTGGTTCGTAACATTAGAGACTTTTTCAGACGACGTAGAAAACTGGGGACTAGTAAAACACACCTGATGCATTGGTACACAACAAACCAAATCTATAAAAAACCTGACACCTATGTCGAGTAGTTTTTTTGTAGGAGACTATAATATAGTGATGACCTCCACAGTGCTTCGATTATTCGACTTCGATGACCACCAAATCACGACGGTCATGGACAACGGTGAGATATGGTTCAAAGCAAGAGAAGTCGCAAGTGCTCTAGGTTACGCTCGACCAAAAGATGCAGTCAACGACCACGTCGAACCTGATTGTAAAATGAAGATAGAGCAGGCCTCGTTTATCAACGAACTTGGGGTCTACTCATTGACGTTCTCAAGTAAAATGGAGCGTGCGAAACACTTTGGAAGGTGGGTGCACTCAGAGGTCTTACCAAGCGTTAGAAAAAGTTTAGCTGACGTTGGTCTCAAACACAATCAGTTTAAAATGATCACTGAGTTCGACCTTCATACGAAAGTTGTTGGTTTTCTTAGGAAATATTATCCAGAAGCTATTTTGATAGCTGCTTGTGGTGAAAATCAAGACACCTCGAGTAAAAGAATAAATTCGTGGAAAAAAGGTTACCAACGTGGGACACCTGACTTAATTATTGCCAGTGCAAACCGACAGCATAGCGGACTCGTGATTGAGTTCAAGAACCCAGGTGGCACAGGCAAGACATCCAAAGAGCAGGAGTCTCTGCTACTCAGATATAAATCCGCTGGTTATCTAACACTCTTGTGCGACTCGTACGACGACGCTATTACCACAGTGATAAAATATCTCTTTGACGTTGGGTTTCAGTGCTCTCAGTGTTTTCGTAAATTTAAAAATAAATCAGCGTTGAGTAACCATGAGAGACGTTATTGTAAAGAGACTTTTTAGACAGTGAGTAATAAGTCGAATTAGCACTCGTTCTCGTTGTTGAGACGACGTTTGAAGCGACAACTGCTCTAGCATTTTTTAAAGACGTTTTTAACTTGGTAAAGGTGTCTGCGAAACTTTCTCTATTTACTTCACAAACCTTCTGACCACTGTGTGAAAAAATATTTCTATGACATTGGACGCTTCATGTGACCAATGTCTAAATTTAAAAAGTGGGGTATCCGAGAACACCCCTAATTTTGTGTGGAAGGATGATGACGTCTGCACACTGCGCGATATTGCTCAGCACCACCAACGAATGATGGTCCTGGGTTGTATCTCCAATTGAATGGTGCGTCAACAGTTGTTCCGTGAGTGTCGCGACAAACGGCGCAATACGCTTTTAGAAATGTGATGTCGTCTGCCATTGGGAACAGTGTGTCGAGCTCACCAAGTCTTTTTAAGTGCTCCGTTGTTATGAGACCACAAATAATGACATGAATGCCAGCTTTAACGTATTCGTGAATAACTGGGAGTAACCCAGAGTACCAATGGCCTTCATCAATTCCTATGACGTCATAATCGGCTATCTCGGAAGAACTCGGAAGGTTGGTGATTAACTTCGCAGGTAAACTGTCTGATCCGACGACAATGGTCTGACGATGTGTGGAGAACGCGTGGTCAGTTCGCCTAGTGTCACCTGTGTTGTTCATGTAAAGGACTTTGAGCCCTGATTTACTTAACGTGATTAACCTACGAAGAGTCTCTGTTGTTTTTCCTGCGAACATGGGACCAATCACGATTTCCAGTTTACCAACTTTTCTCATGGTTACTATACCCCTAGAGAAATATTTTTTTATTCTGGTGAAAATCGTTGTTCGTTGTTAAATATCCGCTGAAGCTCTAAGTTTTCAAGATGAGTCTTCGAGCTCTCATGTCTTGAGCGACACATTGGGCTATTGGTAGCCACACCGCATGGGTAACAGGCGTACACGCTTTCATCTCTCGCAAAGTGTCTGTGGGCAGGCGAGAGTACGTGGTCCCTGATATCACCCACACCCAGTATCTCATTACACCCCACCTTGCAAACGTGAACGTCGCGGTTCGCGGCGAGATCTAGCCACGCTTTGGCTTTGGTTGGGCATGGTTTCCACAGAAGGGTCGCTAAGAACACTTGGAGGAAATTACCGAGTAATGTGGCGTTGGACTCACTAGGGTTGCTCAAGTAGACACCACTCGCTAACATAAGGTATTTGAATGGTGAGTAACACCACACAGGGATTATGTCAGCTAACGTACCAGCAAGCTCGTTGGCTCTCTCCTCTCGAAGATCGATCCAAGCGTCGAGAAGATACCTCGTATGGCGGATCTGAGAGCCAAGCCGTTTTGGTGGCCCTTCAGGGTCGGGGTCGAACATTGTGTATGTTGAGAAGTACTCGTTTAAGACGATAGGTCCAGAGGCGCCTTGTAGGGTGGGCACACTGATAAAAGCTGTTCTCAACATGTTGGCAATATCTTCTTCGCTGATTTCTCTGGCTTGAGTCATTATGTTATACTCTCAGAAAAAATCCTAATTTTTTAGTGCGTTTGGTCTGGAACTGTGAGATACCTGTGAGGTCAACTGCGAGACACCTGTGAGGTCAACTGTGAGTAAGATAACACGTGATAGTGTATTAGATGGTTGAAGACTCACAGACGGCTGTCGACGCTAAGATTACAGCTGATGTGAAAAGTGTTAAGGTGAAGGACCCAAAGCGCGTCGCTGCTGGTAAAAAGTTGGCTGAGATATCGAAAGCTGCGAAAGAAAAGAAAATGCGTGAAATGATAGTCAACGAAGAACAGGGTGGTGAGTGGAGCTATGGTTACATTGTCGGAACACTCGGTGTAATCATTGCTGGTGCTTCGCTATGGTACACAATTAGCAGTGAAAAAGAACCTGTGAGCACTGCACCAGCACCTGCGTCAGAGAACCACAAAACTCGTCGCCCAGCGTTAGACACATTTGACTCCTGAACAAAACACACGACAATGTATATGGCTGCGATCGATCGAAAAGAACTTATGAATGAATTGTACGATGCGCTACTTGTTACGACTGGTGCTGTGGCAGTGAGTATGATCTCTAAAAAGGCTTTGGGAGAACCATTGGGAACACCAGAGACTGTGAAAGGTACAGTGAAACTTGCTGCAGCTGTTGGTGTAGGAACGCTGTTAGTGAAATGGGCACAATCGAAAAAGTGGATACCTACAGATCCATTCAAATCAACGTAAGTTAATGGTGAGTGTTGTGGCTGGAGGGATTTTTAATGCAGTGGCTTTTGCAGGCGCTGGCTTTATGTTTTCAAAGTTTAATCACACAGGCTATGAAGCTGAGATGAAAAGACACAACCATGCGTTGGAGCAGTTAGCCAGCGCGAAAGAAGTGTGGTATGAAAATGAAGTCGCTAAAAAAGATCAGATTCAGCGCTTGCGACAACAGCTCTCTGATGCTAATGCTGACATCAACGACACAAACCACGCGTTGGAAGAACTTAGAAGCGTAATGACCATACAGTACAGCGGACGAGTGTTCACTGACCTCCCGAAGGTTGCGGATTACTACCAACCGAGTGCGGAGATGAAGGAATACCAATTATTGTTTGTTAGCGCGCTAGGTTTGGGTAGTGGAATAGCGGCATGGGTGCTAGTTCGGTGAAAAAAAATGTTGGAGTAGTATAAGCGATGGACAAACTTATGAGGCAGATGAGTTATGGCTTGACAATTGACGAGATCGCGAGCGAGACGCAAATTGAGTGTGGAGGCACCTTCAGGACTCACTACTGCTCGGATTGTGACGTTGTGAAAAACATCACTGACTGCGGTGGGTACGCGTGTCCAAAGTGTGGCGACATTGAATGGGGTTACACTCAGAGTTACAGCGACATGAGACTCACGCGACTAAAAAGCGTTCACAAACGGTCTTGGTGGATGGGGAGGAGACTACGGAACGTTGTGAAGGGTGAGCACCTTGAGTTGATAAAAGAGGACTTCCTGAAAGTTGTCAATGCGTTGTACTCATGCAATTTGGTAAAGGGTAGAAATGTCAGCAGATATGGATACTACATTATTAGGTTGTGTCATAGAAGACGAGTCGAGACACTCAAGAAGGTGTCAGACCTCAAAGACGGGAAGGTGAAAGACTTGTTCGACGATAATTTGTTTGGGGTGGTGTACCCAAAGCTGGGATGGTGCGAAAGTGGTGACAATTATTACGACGAGTGGTTTAGGAAAAAAACAAGTGTAGTATATAGAAGCCAATGAGTCGGACTGTGAAAAACCCACTGACAAAAAGACGGGCGCATAAGACGAGTGCAGCCGTTGTCAATTCACTAACAGATGAAGCGACCAACGTTCACGGCTTTTTTGGAGACCAAGAAACACAACCTGTAGTCGAAGACCTCGCACCGTCAACGCATCTGTTGGATCGAGCACTGAGAGGGTTCACAAGGTCCTATGGAGTCGAAGTAATTGACGACAGAGACATTAATCAGGTAAATGGTAGTAGAAGCGCTGTCACTAACCTTTTGAGACGTGAACTAGGTGAGACCAACGGAATGAAAGTAGTGGAGACAGTCAAGGTCACTTTTGAGAAAGTTTTAGAACTCGATAAGACCACATACAAAACTGCCTACTTTAACAGCGAGACGTTTGTCGTCATTAACGAGCATGACATCGAGGGTGTCGCCAATCGTGGATCGGAGCAGATTTTGACGCGGATAGCTGGGTGGTTATCTGAGGGGTCTGGATGGACTATCGACAAAATAGATGCGCACTACGTCAACGTCGCTATTTACAGACCTTTGCATGGGAGTAGCTACATTGCGTTGCCAAAGGAGCTGCGCAACAGTATGAAGGGTCTGATAAATGTGAATAATGATGATGACAACAAGTGTTTTAGATGGTGTCACCTAGCGCATAAGTTTCCTGTTGGAAAAAACTCTGACAGAACGTCAAAGTACGTCAGACATGTCAGTAAGCTGAATTATGACGGAATCGACTTCCCAGTATCAGTCAAAGACTACAACAAGATCGAAAAGGCGAACGATATTAGCATAAACGTTTTTGGGTATGAAAATTTGCAGCCATTCCCTGTGTACGTTTCTAAGGAAGCGTATCCTGACCATATGGACCTATTGTTGATAACTAATGACGTGGGCAACAAGCATTATGTGTACATTCGCGATTTCGACAAATTCATGTACCGTCAGACAAAGTATAAGGCGAGAAAGCACTTTTGTAGGTATTGTTTGCAGTGTTTTACCCGAGAGGACGTGCTTGAAAGTCACATTGAAGTATGTTTGGTCATCAATGGGAAGCAAGCTATTAAAATGCCGCAAAAAGGTGCGAGAGTGAAATACGAGAATTTTAGTAGACAGCTAAATGTACCATTTGTGGTGTACGCAGACTTTGAGGCTATCACACAGAAGGTGCACACAGCGACACCATCAAGCGAGTGTAGCTACACAAACGCTTATCAGAGACACGTTGACTGTGGCTATGGGTACAAATTAGTTTGTTGCTATGACAATGAGTACAGTAAGCCAGTAAAAGTGTATCGCGGTGAAAACGCAGTTAACAAATTCATTGGGGAGATGTTAGAAATTGTTGAATATTGTAAAAAAACATCTGAGAGTCACTTTAACAAAGAGATGATACTGACTGATGACGATAAGAAGAATTTCGACGAGGCTAAGAGTTGTCATATTTGTGGTGTTGAGTACACTAGCGCTGACGTTAGAGTGAGAGACCACTGTCACGTGTTAGGTAAGTACAGAGGGTCCGCACATCGTCAGTGTAACGTGAACTTTAGATTGACTGATAAAATTCCTGTGATCTTTCATAACTTACGTGGCTACGATAGCCATTTCATCATGCAGGAGATTGGTAAGTTTGGTCAAGACATAAACGTGATACCAAACAACATGGAGAAGTACATGGCGTTCATGCTTGGAAAAAACTTGGTGTTCTTGGACAGCTTTCAGTTCATGGGTAGTGGTCTAGACAACTTGGTGAAGAACCTACCAAGGGACGCTTTCAAATACACGTCAGAAGTGTTTCACGACGAGGGGTTGGCACTCATGACAAGAAAGGGGGTCTATCCCTATGATTATATGGACTCCTTTGAAAAATTCGATGAATGCGAGCTACCCTCCAAAAAGGACTTCTACAGCATTCTGAATGATGAGCACATCACGGAAGAAATGCATGAGCGTGCCATCGATGTGTGGGACTACTTCGACGTTGAGAGTATGGGTGGGTATCACGACCTGTATTTGAAAAGCGATGTGCTCTTGCTTGCCGACGTTTTTGAGAACTTTAGAAAGACATGTCATCGCGAGTATAAACTAGACCCTTGCCATTATTTCACATCGCCCGGATTGGCTTGGGATGCCATGTTAAAGATGACTGGAGTAGAACTTGAATTATTGTCCGACATTGACATGTTCCAGTTTGTAGAACTAGATATGCGTGGTGGTGTGAGCTACATATGCAACAGACATGGCGTAGCGAATAATAAGTACATGGAAGGGTATGACAAAGAGCAAGAGTCGAAGTATTTGATGTACCTTGATGCCAACAATTTGTACGGATGGGCGATGAGTCGAAGTCTACCTACGGGTGGCTTCAAGTGGTTGACTGAGATAGAAATAAAAAAGGTTAATCTATGCGACTATCACAACAATAGTAAAAAGGGCTTACTGCTTGAAGTCGACTTGGAGTATCCAGCCCATTTGCATGACCTACACAACGATTACCCGGTGGCTCCCGAGAAGATGGAGATAACTGTCGACATGTTGTCAGAGTACTGCACGAAAATCAAAAATAAGTTTAACGTGAGTGTTGGCGGCGTGAAGAAGTTGGTGACTAATTTGATGGACAAAAAAAAGTATGTGTGTCACTATAGAAATCTGCAGTTGTACATAGATCTTGGATTGAAAATCAATAAGATTCACAGGGTCCTGCAGTTTGACCAGTCCAAGTGGTTAGGCAAGTACATTGACTTTAACACAGTCAAAAGAACTGCGGCTAAGAACGCTTTTGAGAAGGATTTCTTCAAGTTGATGAACAACAGTGTGTTCGGAAAAACGATGGAAAACTTGAGGAAGCGTGTGGACGTAAGATTAGTGACCACTGCGAAGAAATTAGAAAAGCTCGTCTCAAAGCCGACGTTTGTGTCTTGCAAGATATTTAGCGAGAACTTAGTCGCTGTTCATAAAGTTAAAGAAACGCTGACACTAAATCGACCTGCGTATGTGGGTATGTGCATACTAGACTTGAGTAAAACGCTGATGTACAATTTCCACTACAATTATATCATGAAAAAGTACTCTAGCGACACCTGCAGATTACACTTCACTGACACTGACAGTCTGTTGTACTCAATCAAAACTGACGACGTTTATTCCGACTTTATGATGGAGTGCGAAAAGTTCGACAATAGCGACTATCCCGCAGACAGCCCATTCTTTTTTAGAGAGAATAAGAAAGTTATTGGGAAGATGAAGGACGAGTGCGCTGGAATGCCAATTGTCGAGTTCGTCGGGTTGCGCAGTAAAATGTACAGCTATTTGAAAGAGGGTGGAGGCGGCGGGAAAACCGCTAAAGGTATTAGAAAGAATATAATTAAAAAAGTGATCAGACATGAAGATTACAAAAGTGCGCTACTTGAGCAGAAACAATTGCGACACACAATGAAGACCATTAGAAGTGTCAAACATCAGCTAGGTAGCTACGAAATTAATAAAGTGTCGTTATCCTGTTTTGACGATAAACGATACCTCTTAAAAAATGGTGTCGACTCCTACGCGTATGGCCACAAAAACATTGTAGCGAGAGACACCACTGAGAGTAGTGAGCAAACGGATTAACTCGCAAAACGATTGGCTATTTGTTAGTCAATGTTGTTAACCAATCAAAAGAGCACCATTTCGCTATCCACTTGGATAAAACATCACCACTAGAGCCAAAATCTAGTGGTTTTTTTTTTCGCACGTGAATTGAGACAACAGCAGAACGCGTCGGTTGAAATGACACTCTCTATTTTTTAATATGTGAGAGTGAGCTCGTACCACATTTTATTTTTTAACACGCGAAAATGTTGAAATGACACTTTCTATTTTTTCCTAAATGTAATTTGACATAAATTTGTGAGAATTTTGAAACGACGCTCTCTATTTTTTTTAAATATGGCTGAAATGATGTCAAATTTAGCGAGAGTCGCGATTTAGTATAAATTTGGTATTGTCTCGCTAATCTCGCATGTGTTTGACATCAATTTAGTAGAAAACATGCGAAGGGTGTCTAAATTGACGAACGATCGCTGTAGTAGTATAGTAAGTAGGGCTGCGAGCTTATTCGATGTTAATCGTAAATATAAATACCAAAACATCACCAAATTTGTCGAGTCGCGACTTGGCCAAATTTGGTGATGTTTTGGTATTTATATTCACGGTTGAGGTCGATTGAGCTCGCAGCCCTACTTACTATACTACTAATCAGAAAGGCAAAAGAGCACAAAAAAGCATAAATCTAGCACACAAAAAAAGTTAATTGCTGACAGAAAAAAACTATGCAAATTTGAGAACTATGAAAACTTGGAACCTGCTAAGAAAAAAATTAGATTAGAGAAAGCTGTTTCAAAGTATAAAAGTATGGACGTTGTGAAAAAGAAAGTTATAGTTCAAAAAAATATAAAAAAATACAAGTCATTGGATCCTATGAAAAAGAAAAATCTACTTCAAAAAAATGCTGAAAAACACAAGTCAATGGATCCTATGAAAAAGACAGATCTACTTCTGAAAAATACAGAAAAATACAAGTCAATGGATCCTGTGAAAAAGACAGATATACTTCTGAAAAATACAGAAAAATACAAGTCAATGGATCCTATGAAAAAGACAGATCTACTTCTGAAAAATACAGAAAAATACAAGTCAATGGATCCTATGAAAAAGACAGATCTACTTCTGAAAAATACAGAAAAATACAAGTCAATGGATCCTATGAAAAAGACAGATCTACTTCTGAAAAATACAGAAAAATACAAGTCAATGGATCCTATGAAAAAGACAGATCTACTTCTGAAAAATACAGAAAAATACAAGTCAATGAATCCTGTGAAAAAGACAGATCTACTTCGAATAAAAGCCAAAAAATACAATAATATACATGATATAGACTATTATATATCCAGATTTAAAAATAAAATTAAAGAAGGCCCTTATTATATATGTTCTGTATGCAACCGATTGCTCTACAGAAAATCAGTCATGCTGTTACATAAAAATAAATACATTAATGCCAATGAAACTCTCTTCACTGATATAAAGTCATTTGATGAGAAACAATACATTTGTAAAACCTGCCATTCAAAGGTATCTAAAGGCAAAATTCCATGCCAGGCAATCTGTAATAACATGTATGTTGACAAAATACCAGGTGAACTTGCATCTTTAGAAAAACTTGAACAAGTTCTTATTGCCCAGCGAATAGTTTTTGAAAAGATCATTGTAATGCCAAAAGGACAGCAAAGAAAAGTCAAGGGAGCAATTTGCAATGTGCCTGTTGAATGTGATGAGACATGTAAGATTTTACCACGGCCACCTGAAAGATCAGGTATAATAATGCTGAAACTTAAACGAAAACTTGAATTCAGAGGTCATGTGTATTTTCAAGCAGTACGTCCTCAGTTCATCCTCGATGCACTTAACTGGCTCAAGTTAAACAATCCATTGTATAATAATATTACAATTGATATTCAAAATATCAGTGCAAAACTTACCAGTTTCGAACAAGATGACAATACTTCAGGTATAAATTATGATAAAAATGAAAACTCCAAAACAGAAAATTGCAAGCAAGACATTACAAATGATGATGATACTGAAGAAAGAGATGACCCATTGAATGAATATAGACAAGCAACTATTGAGACATGTTTGCAGTCTGTATTACCAGATTATCCTGTAGCAATGCCAATAGAAAGTAATAAAAATTGTTCATTAGGGAATGAAGTGTACAACATTGCACCTGGAGAAAATAAACATCCTGTATCAATAATGACAGATACAAACTGTGAAGAGCTTGCATTTCCAGTGTTGTTCCCTAAAGGCCGGTTTGGCTACACAAATGAAAGAATTATTAAATTATCACCAGTAAAGTACTTCAATGCTAGACTTTTACATTATAGTGGAAGGTTTGCCACCAATCCAGAATATCTTTTCTTTGCACAGTTTGTCACAGAACAAAAAAAAGTATCAGATAGTATTAATATAGCCTTAAAAAAAATACATGGTCAACCTGTAACTGCATCTCAAATAAAATCAGATGTCAACAAATTAAAAGGTTTAATTTGTCAAGATCAGGCATATTTGTTTTTAAGACAAATTCCAGGCACACCACCCTACTGGCAAAAATTTATGTATGAAGTAGTAGCCATGGTAAAACAACTTGGGATTCCAACATGGTTTATGACGTTATCATGTGCTGATCTTAGATGGTCTGAGTTGTTTCAGATTATAGCTAGAACACAAGGGAAAAACATGACTGAAGAACAAGTTGAAGCTTTGTCTTACAATGAAAGATGTTCAATGCTAAATCTTAATCCTGTTGTTGCAAAGCATTTTCAACATAGAGTTGAAACATTTTTCACTGAACTTCTCCTTAGCCAAAAAAATCCAATAGGTAAAATAATCTATTATGCACTCTGCATTGAATTTCAAATGAGAGGATCTCCTCATTTACATGCATTAATATGGACTTCTGACTGCCCCAAACTTACATCTGAAAACAAAGAAGCTTACATACAATTTATAGATAACCATGTACAAGCCTATCTTCCAGATGAGGAAACAGAACCAGAATTACACGAGTTAGTTAAAACTTATCAAAAGCACAATCATTCTAAAACCTGCAGAAAATATAAAAATATTAGTTGCAGATTTAATTTTGGTAAATTTTTTACCAAAAGCACAATAGTAGCAGAACCTCTTAATGACGATCTAGATGTGGGAATCAAGAGTAATATACTCGACAGGCGAACACAGATTCTGACCTCAGTGAAACAGAAAATAGATGAAGTATTAAATCCATCCAAGCCAGATTATAATGAAACATTAAATGATGTAGATATTTTTAAATCAGTGGGTATCACCGAGGATGAATATTATTGGGCTCTATCAATATCATCAGACTCTGATTTTGAGTTGCACCTTAAAAGGCCTGTAGACAGCTGTTTTATTAACAATTACTTTGTTGCTGGTATTAAGGGATTTGCAGCAAATGTTGACTTGCAACCTGTATTCAATCACTACAAATGCATAACATATGTCTGCTCATATTTTGCTAAAGATGAAACTGAATGTTCTCAAGCTATTACAAATGCAGCAAAAGAAGCAAAAGCTGCTAACATGAATATTAGAGATGGTCTGAAAAAAATTGGTGCTGCTTTTCTCTCTACAAGAGAAGTTAGTTCACAAGAATGTGTCTACAGATCAATGCCTGAACTTTGGTTGAGAAAAATATTTCCAAAAACTGTTTTTGTTAGTACAGATTTTCCAGAAAAAAGGGTACGTGTGACTAAAACACAAGTAGAGCTTGATGAACTATATGATGATAGTACTGATATCTTTAAGTCAAATATAATTCAGCGTTACAGCATTAGACCAACATCAATTCCAGTTGTTGATCGATTATGTCTGGCAGAATTTGCTGCATATTACTATAAAGATTATAAAATTGATTATAGTGAAACAAAAGATTCCCAACCGGATGTTCTAACAGATGACTTGGTTGAATTGCAAAGTACCATAAGTGATACAAGTACACATTGCCTTCCCAAAAAAATAAAATTAATTAACACCAATGAATACATGAAATGTAAAAAAGTTAAGGCTGTATTAAGGTATCATACACCAAACAAAGGAAAAGAACCAGAATCTTATTTTCACCATTTACTTATGCTCTATTATCCATGGCGAGATGAAAGTAATCTATTGGCTTCAGATCAAACATATACATCGAAGTTCTATCAACCTGATGTCCAACTTATTGTTGAGCACAATAGAGCAATATTCGAACCTGATGCAGATGCTGTTAGTGAGGCACTTGAAGTATTAAAATCTAATCAGGGCAATATTATTCATTCATTTGATTCAATAAATGATCAAGAAAATTCAGATTTGCAAGGTGAAATGCAAGATGACTCGATCCCACACGAATCATTTAATAAACAATTACCATCACATCTTGACCCCACACAATCTAATCAGCATACCACTGGAGCAATTACTTCTTACACCCGACCAACAGAGATCTCTGATGATATATTACGTGAAACTGTGAGGTCCTTGAACATGGAGCAACGTCATGCATATGATACATTTCTTACATGGTGTAGGAATACAATGAAAAACATGAACAGCTTAAGACCTATTGAAATAGAACCAATCTATCTTTTCTTAACTGGTGGTGGCGGTGCAGGAAAAAGTCACTTGATTAAAACAATATACCACACAGCAGTTAAAACGTTTAGACATCCTCCTATTAACCCTGAATTACCAACAGTTCTTCTCATGGCACCAACAGGTGTTGCTGCAATAAACATTGATGGAACAACAATAAATACTGGCCTTGCTATTCCTATCAATTGTGGTGATAATGTACCTGCAATGTCAGACCAAAAGAAAACACAATTAAGACTATCATTATCTGACCTAAAGCTAATAATAATAGATGAAATTTCTATGGTTGGAAACACTACCTTACTTCATATCCATCAAAGATTAAAAGAAATATTTGGCACCACAAGTTCTCTGCTATTTGCTGGAATTACTATCATAGTTGTAGGTGATCTATGTCAACTTCCACCAATACGTAAAAGATTTGTATTTGACAATTTCAAAAATGATTCTTATAATCTATGCCACCCATGGAGAGTCTTCAAAATGATAGAACTTGATAAAATCATGAGACAGAAAAATGACCAAGCATTTATTGAACTTCTTAACAGAATAAGAACTGCTACTCAAACAGAAGATGACATTCAGATAATCCAATCAAGATCAATAACCCCATCTGACCCTAATTATCCATCAGATGCACTTCATATCTGGGCTGAAAATGCTCCTGTTGATAAACATAACAAGGAAAAACTAGAAGAACTTTCTGGATCCTTATTTATTCTTAAAGCTAAAGATCAATATCCAACAAATGTAAGGAAACAAGATATTGATAGAGTATTAGCAAGAGGACGGTCTGAGACAGGTGGACTTGATTATGAAATTCTGATTAAAGAGGGTGCTAGAGTAATGCTTACAACAAATATCAGTATTCCAGATAGACTCATCAATGGACAAATGGGAACCGTCTTTAAAATTGATGGCAATCAAAATACCGAAAGACCAACTGTTCTCTATATCAAATTTGATGACTCAAATGCTGGTAAAAATTTAACTAACACTTGTGGAAACCTGTTTGCAAGAAAAAACAAAGTAGTTCCTGTTGAGCCTGTACTAGCAAAGATCAAGATAAGACCAGGTAAAGCATCTTCCCCAGAAATACAGAGAGTACAATTCCCTGTTACACTTGCTTGGGCATGTACTGTACATAAAGTTCAAGGACTAACACTTGAAAAAGTTGTAATCAGTTCTGACTTAATAAAACAGAGAGCATTTAACTATGGACAAATTTATGTTGCCTTAAGCCGTGCAACTTCTTTACAAGGTCTCTATATTTTAGGACAAATTGAGAGTAAACATGTTAAAGCAAATCCTAAAGTTCTCGAAGAATACCAAAGACTACGAAATGAATGTATGGTACCACATTTAACAACTGTACTCCAAGACAATTTCAATGTTTTAACCATATCACTTATAAATATAAGATCTCTCAAAAAACATAGTATCGATATTAAATTTGATTCAAGAGTTTTCAATAGTGACATCATAGCTCTTACTGAAACCCAACTACTACCTCAGGATTTTGACAATGAAATTTTAAATAATCTCAGTCCTTTCAAACTCCACCGTCAAGACCATGATACTGATAAATATTCGAGTATGGCACTTTGCACTAGAAATACTGTAGAAATCAAACACTATGAATATTTCCCTTCACTAAATGCACTAAAATTTGATGTGGTTAATAGTCAATCCCAAGAAAAAAGAACTTTTCTTTTGTTGTATCGAAAGCAAGCCTCCAACATCCTACAATATGTAGATTGTTTAGGATACATCATTAATAGTTATACAATTGATATGATTTTTGGTGACTTTAATATTAATTACTTGAATGACAATCAAGTTCAACCACTAAAATCTTTAATGGAATCTCTGAATTACACTCAGATTGTAACAAAACCTACGTTTATATCTTCTGGTAGCTTATTAGACCATGTGTATGTTAGATCCACAGTGTTTCAAATAATTGACAATTATGTAGTCAATGTGTATTATTCTGATCATGATGCTATCAAAATCATACTACAATATTGCAACTAGGGGGTATTAATTGTCTGTCACATTAATTGAAATATTATATTAATTACTGGTACATTTAGTTATATCTAATTCTTTCTGGCAATTGTTATCAAGCAAGTTTATCTTACACCTATTGTACATCTATATACTATATTCACAGACCATATTTATCAATAAGGGGTGGGCCGTTGGAAATCTTGCAGGGAGAGGGTGACAATTCCTGTGCAAGGGAAAGTGATCAAAAAATCCTGCAGGCAATATAAAGAGAATACACTGGCAAACTGTTTACAACTTTAATAAATAACGGTTACTCCTTTATTGTCCAAAAACAAATCCTGCAGAGTTTTCATAGGATGAAATGCTTACAACTATTTTTTACCCCTCTCCCAAAGATTTCTAATGGTCCATCCCTGAATTAGTGCAGTTACGCTGCACTTGTACTTGGGATGATGCACCTATACTCGGTGTCTCTGTCCTGAACACCTGGACAACCTGAACCATGGGACAACAAATTAATGTAAGTAAAATATGTACTGAATCTCTATATAACTGTTCTTTAATATTGCAAAGTTCCTATGCATGCATAGCTTAATAGCTTTTTAACCACCTTATTTTCTCTCTGTCTCATATTCCAGACAAAACTAAAGATCTGGTAGAATCATGAAAAGCATCAGCAATATTCACATTAAGGCATCATTGCCATTGGGGTTGCACAACTACGCAGTTCAAGTTGTGAGTTACAGCACCATTAACCACCAATTTAATACTCTGGTATAAATTTATGGCATTAATGAAACAGCAAACCCAATTAACACTGGCATCTGAAGTAAAGGGTCTCTACAACCAGACAGTTGGATTTGTGAGTTGGACTAGCTATGAAACCGTCAACCACCAGTTTATACACATCATTTCTTGCATTGGCATACTGTATTGTGACATGGTGTTGAAGTTGTGCCAGTTTGTCAAACCGTCAACGACCAATTAATTACTTCACTGGCATAATTCCCATCTGGCTAGCATAATATTATGGCCATTGAAAATATCATGATTACAATCTCAATGGAATTTGAATTCACCATTCATGCAGCCAAAGAAATTACCGTTGTTCCATTGTCCACCAAAATAACTTTGCTTTATATAACCACATGCTAAATCGATGGAATGCATTGTGATTGTAACATTTCCATTATCAAACCAAGCGACTGTCAACAAAGGTCAAAGCCATGAACTTGATTCACTGCATATGTGCTGCCATTCGTACATCTATTTTTTATAAAGAATTTTCATGTGGAGTTGTTAATGCTATGTCTTTAAATAAAGGATGAACATGTTCTGATGCTATGGCAATTACAAATCATCTGATGTATGTCATAAATAAATCATTATCCTGGTCCAAATATCCAATGAAAAATAAAAATTGTGAACACCATCAAAACAGTTTTGTATCTTGACACAAGTTTTAAGAGGAATCCCCATTAACGTAAGTAAAAAATACTCGATATTTATTTCTTGATGTAATTACTGTTCTTTAAAGCAAGACTCTTTCCAAAAAAAGTTGGCTTTAAATGATATGCCTTACCTAGCATAACAATAATACAAAGTATCAACTCTTTTTCATAGAAACATGTTGAAAATCACAAGTCCTCATCCATGCACACGTAGCTTTTTTAACTCATGTTTTCTATCTATTTCATATTTATAGACTAAAAAGATCTGGTAGAATTATGAAAACCTCAACAATATTCATGAGACATCATTGCCTGCATTGAAGTTGTGCCAGTTGGTCAAACCATCAACCACCAATTAACTCTGCTATTAAATGACTTTAACATAACTGGTATTATATAATGAAAGAGCAGACAAATTAACACTGGAATATGGAGTAAAGTACTAATCAATGCAGTCCACATCAATCATCAATGCAGTCCACAAAGTCAACAGAGACAGAACTTCACTGGCATAATTCCCATCACTAGCATATGGCCATTGAAAATATCATCATGATTACAAACTCAGTGGAATTTCAAGTCACCATTTATGCAGCCAAAGAAATTACCGTTATTCCAATGTCCACCAAAATAAATTTGCTTAACCACATGCTTGAATCGATGGAATGCATTTGTGATTTGTAAGAATGCCATTATCAAACCAAGCAATACTGTCAACAAAAGTCAAAGCCATGAACTTGATTCACTGCATGTTTTGCCATTCGTACATAAAATGGTCTGAATATATCAAACATAAACTTTAGATAAAGAATGAACTTGTTCTGTTGCCATGGCAATTACAAATCATTTGATGTATGTCATAAATAAATCATCATCCTGGTCCAAATATCCAATGAAAATTAAAATTGTGATTTTGCCTATCGAAACCAGTTTTAAAAAATAAAAATTGTGAACACTATCAAAACAGTAGCAACTGAGATTAACTAGTAGAATGTATGTACACACAATGTCACTAACTGTGTCTTACTTCTCTTCAGTTTAATAATTGACAGCAAAATACCATATACAGTAAATGAATTATATGTTGTCCAGATCTAGGTTCTCCATACATGTATAATATTAATAAATTAAAAAATACAAACAACGAGGCAATTCTATGCATGTTATATGCTGAGCTAGTGAGCTGAGTATTATTCTGATATCCCTTCACCAGAATGTTCAACAGGAAGTTATTAAACTGTATCTTTATAATTTATATATAGTTTTCATTGTTATGTTACAAAGACGCGATCCTGGAATATCATTGAACAAACAAATACAAAATGTTTACCCATTTTGGCTCTTGAAATTGCAGCAGATAAACGACCTGGTGATTTCAGAACAATTTGCCATTATATTTATAGCTTTTCGGGATACGTTTTCCCGGGCTGAAGCCTGAAGCCTGCCACACTTGCCGTGAACTCAGTTCCACGTTCCTCCACTTTAAAACCGATTTCCTGCTTTACTCATAAGAACGACGTCAGACTGTTAGAAGTTTAGATATATTACTTTCAGATACATTCGTCTTTGACGCCATATTCATGTGTATTGGAACTCAACAAAAAATAACCGGAAGTAAATACACGCACTCTAATGGTCGAAACATGGCCGACTGGATTTTGTTGTTTTTGACGAATTTTAAGTCGTTTTAATTATAAAAATAAGTCAAGGTGTGCTTCGATACAAGTTCAATCAAGTTGTGAACACAAGGAAATGTTTTACTTGCAAGTTTGAGTGCATTTTCATCGCTAGTGCATTCGCGAACGGTGTTGACAAAAGCTCGCAGCAACGCCTTTAACAGGTAAATCTGCATTTTCTTTGCTTTATTGATATTTAATATTATTTTGGAGCAATGATAGAATACCCGTCCGTTTTTGAAATGCGAGGCAGAAATACAAACCAGGTTGCTCTAAAATCTCTTTCAATATAATGTCGAAGGTTTATATAATAGAACGAAGCGATTGTATATATGATGAACTTTCCGTAATTTGACCCTTTTACTAACTGTCAACAGATACAAATAACGAAAGTGGACGGGTATTCTACAATTTAGCGATATTATTTTATAAAAGAAATAAAAAACTTTGTTGCTGTGTGATTATCGAGTTATAATGGCACTCGAAAAGCTAATATATTGGAGCAATGCTTTATTTAGTGTTTTAAATTGCCGATATACAAAACTGGAACTATTTTACAAAATATTAAATATAACTTTTAGAGCACAGAACTAAAAGAACTAAAGCAATTAACAAAACAATGAGTGTATCACTGTTGTTTCAAAATCTTATAGTTATGTAGTAACATAAGTCTTTGATGTCAACACAACATTCAAAATAATGCACAATGTCAAAGCAATGTCAAAGCAAAATGAAACAAAAACCTGAAAGCCATCAATGGGAAAAATATGTCACAGCATTGCTAAAAGAAATCTCCTAAACAATCCTGAGAAATTAATGAAGAGTCATTCGGGTCAATTTAAGTATACGCGGGGGCGTATACTTTAATTGAGATCCTTGTATATTTCAGCGAGGTGAAATGCCGAAACTTTACAACTATGCACACTTATCCCATTGTTGGTTAAAAACTAACAGTAGTTCATTATAGTTGTTATAAAAGTGTTATAATTTTTATATTTCAAACTGTCAAACCCACGTATTAAATGAAATATCTCCTTTAGTTTACTCAAGAGTCTGAATCGAGGTCTGAATCTGCATTGACTCAAGTTTCTTTTCTTTGATGTTGACTTCCAACTGTAATTTTCCAGATTGCAATAGTGTTCGGATAGCTTGCTCACGTCATTCTCCTTGATACCATAACCTTCGGTTTTGGCCAACTCTGAGAAGAATGGCCGCAAGACTGCCATCGGGCAATGATATCTTTCGCAATTCCCACCATTATCTTCTATCAACACATTGGCTGTTACGCACGTTGGCAGCTTTCGTTTCAGGCTGGTTACATGGCAGGATGAACACTTGACAAACTCTTTTTCCTCATTTTCTTGTATACGATTATTGCAATTAATGCAGACGAATGAATGAGATGCCTCGGCACATAAAATCTCGCCTTGGAGTTGTATCCCGCTCTCTCTAACAACCAAGTCCTCGGCAGTTTGAATAGCTTCAGCGGATACTTCAATATTTTCTTCAAGAGCAGTAATCGTCGTTTTCTTTGTTGTGTTCAAGAATGTCGAATTGTAGAAGGATGCTTTGACATTGCTCAAGAGATAGCATTTTCCCACTTCGATTTTTTCTATCAGTTGTTCCCAAACGGTAAAACGGATTGAACTTTTGTTGTCAACAATGACGGCATCACACTTTCTCAGATTTTTTTTGAATATTGACGAGTAAACAGTCTCGGTAGTTGAGACGAAATGGACCTTAATCTTTACGGAAATGAACTCTCCATTTGGGCTAGCCACCCCATCAAGAACGTCACGAACAGAAACCAAATTGTTCGTTGGTGGTACCGATTTCCATGGAAAAGATAAACTTCGCCCGTCTGTGACTTTAGAATATTTGTTCATTGTATATTCTTTGTTCTCTGGATCGTATCTCCTTTTCTGCGGGCTTAGATTGAGAAGTCGTACTGCCGTCTTGGACTCTTGCTTCTTTTTCAAAGTATTCCTCTTGTCGGGACTGAAACAAGCGATTCTTGTGAAATCTGTTGCGTTTTCTTGTACTTTGAAATCGAAATACCGATTTCCCTGCTTGCCAATGTGTACTTCGGAAACTTCGTGTATATACCCGTTAACTTCAGATGCTTCAGAGCGATTGTTGCTTGAGAACTTTGAATCAGCCATTTTCGACAAGCTATGATATTTCCCGAATTCAAGCACATGGAAATGTACACGTGAACAAATTACCACTCATGCGTACTCCTTTTGATTGGCTGTTTGTTGGCCTAACTTTGTTCCTAAACCAGCTTCGTTATTATTATTACTTGGGCTACCTATGGTAAGCCCAAAGTCTTAAAAAGTGTGCAAAATTGCGCAATAACTCGCACCCAGGATCTTGCCTCAATGTTCCTTGCCTTCACCCTTGTTGTCTGAAAAGCATTTACGAGACCTGTAAACCCGCAAACCATTGCAAAGATTCTCTCCAAGATGAGAGAAACACAAATGAGAGTTCAATGGACAGCCGAAGGGAAATATTATTATACTGTGTTGACATTTTAATATCCCGTGAAACTCCGTAATAGTATCAATCATGAAATGTTGTGTTTTTGTCCCATTTAAATCAATTCTACATCGAAATGATCACTTGAATCTGCCGAATCGAACGCTGTAGGTTTCGTCTACTTAAAATGTGAAGATCAGATGTTATATGAGAAAATGCGTAAGCGATTAAAGCGAGACTCTCGTCTTTAAAATTAAAGGACATGGCTTCAAGATCTATTCGTCGTTTACCCGATGATTTAACGCTTTTATGTCCATTAAACCGATGTAATTT
Source organism: Chrysogorgia sp. JL179-B06 (assembly GCA_035772405.1). NCBI lineage: Eukaryota > Metazoa > Cnidaria > Anthozoa > Scleralcyonacea > Chrysogorgiidae > Chrysogorgia > Chrysogorgia sp. JL179-B06. The sequence continues at coordinate 323,065 of JAYKKM010000105.1, read as the reverse complement.
CGTAACAGATATGTTTCGTATACCTTGCCGTTGATTTTTATATAAATTTTAACACACGAAGACCTTCAATCCAACAGGTATTAGAAAAAATAGCATTGCCGTGTTTAGTGTTTACATTAAATTTCGTCTGCGTGCCAGGCGTTCTGCATAGACGCCTGATTTTTCTTCGTCTTCATTTCTAGTCAATGCTTTTATGTTCATTAAACCGATGTAATTTCATAACAGACATGTTTCGTATACCTTGCCGTTGATTTTTATATGAATTTCGAACAGATATTAGAAAAATAGCATTGCCGTGTTTTGGGGAGGCTAGCCTGCGTGTAGACGCCTGATTTTTCTTCGTATTTCCAGCCCAGCGCTGCACAATGCCTTCAGTAATCAATGCATTAAATATTATCTTTGGTAATATAAGACAAGTGATCCAACTGTCTAACATGCCACCAATGCATACCCCATCTCCGCAGGCAATATGCGCGCCATGTCCCTAAAATTAGTAGCCCAAGTTAACGCCTAGCGGGCGTCTTGTTACCTTTATGAATAGGAATGATTTTGACAATCTTCCAGTCAGAAGGAAAAATTCCAGACTGAATTGTAGCATGACTTGGCTATTACTGGTGCAGCTGATTTTACAAGGCAACATGGAATTTTATCAAGTCCAGTTGCCTTATTGGTTGGAAGATTTTTCAGTAGTTTAAGAACCTCAGAACCTGTCTTAACTGGAATGAACTGTTAACTGGTGCTAGAAAATCTGAATAATTTTTATTAGAATTTGGCAGTTGATCTGCCAAATTAGTTCCAATTTCAGTAAAAAATCTATTAAATGTTTCAGGCATTACCTCGGGACTGGTGGTGGAAGCCCATATTTGTCTTAATATTACTGTCATTTCTAATGTTTCTAGACATGACCTCGTTTACTGTTTCCCAGATTTCTCGAGGTTTGCCAGAATTTAATCGAAGATGTTCTTGGTAGTACAGAGTTTCTCAATTTCATTGTTTACACAGTTTTTAGTTTTTTTGTAATTCAGCCAATCCACAGCGGCATTCGTTTTGATAGCCAATGATTTTAATTTATTCCGCCCAATCATCGATTACTTAATTCTGGCATTTAACCATGGAGATTTCTTATTTCTTATTCTTTTCTTTTTAATTGGTGCATGTTTATCGATCATACAGTATCTAGAAACATCTTCCAACAGGACCACATCTGATTTGGATCAACAAATTTATTGACTTCAGCACAGGGACTTCTCCTCAGGTCATCATTAAAATTGTCGACACAGACATTTTTGAAATTTCTCACTTCAGTGATACTGTGGGCTTTTCTGTTAGGGAAAGATTTTCCTGACAGCAAATCTGGGACTATGGTCACTAATGCTTAAGTGTAGGACCCCGCTAGATACAATTCGATGTGGTGTGTTTCTGAGAATGATATCGATAAGAGTTCTAGAATCCATCGTTATTCTGGTTGGTTCGGTAATTAGTTGTTGCAATTGATAGAGTTCAATTCATTTTTAGGTAAATTATCATTTAAGGAGAGCATATTACAATTTAGATCACCAGAAATGTAGATTGCAGCTTTTCAAATAAATTTTTGGCATCAGCATTAGGTGGACAGTAACAGGATATAAATACAAAAGATTTACTCTGAGGTTTATTAATCTCGATGCATGCAGCCTCGATTTTTTAAGTATTATTCCTGATTTATCCACATGATTTACTGTCATCATAGGTTTCTATCATTGCGTATTATCTCATAATTCGGAATTTGGATAGACTCATTTGGAACATTGCCATCGAGTCTTGTTTCATTAATCATAAAAGGTCAAGGTTTTGATTTGTTATCCAAATTCGCAATTCGTTAATGACGAGGCAACTGGATAAATTCGCATCATTGATGATAAAAATCAGCAGGGAAACTAATTTATCAGGAACCTTGGTTGCTCAATTTTACGCGTTTTGAGGAGGTTTAAAGGTCTATATTCAGCAACCAGGTGGTGGTTTAGGAAGGTATATCAGTTATTGCTGCCTCCCCTCAGGGAGGCAGCACACTATTCTTGGGTTGCTATGCTGTTATGTCGTGCCCAGTCTTCTCGCGGACGTATATAAAGCTGTCGCAAACTCGATTTTGTTGTAGCGCTTCGATGTATGTTCGCGCGCTAGACGATCGCAAATCACAATGACTAGCCAATGTCGCGCTGGACAGAAGTTACACAGGCTCTGTAATCGTCACACTCACTTGAGTCACCTCGTGGTTTGGCAGAGTTTTTTCTTCTTTGGCTTTCTGTATCGTCACCTCGTGGTTTCACAGTTTTTTAAGCTTTGGCTTTGCGGTAAGTTATGCCCCTGTTTGCTTGTGGAAGTATTCATCAAGGTAATGAACGTTTTAGTAGCGAATCTCGTGGGAGACAGTGCTCCTATATCAGTTTATCGGCATTATTAGTTGACCAAACAATTCCTGTTTTTGAGTGGAACTCGGAAACAATCGACAGTATATTGTTATTGGGGGACCGTATGTACCTGCATGCTCTTGGAAATGGACTGATTCCTAATGCAGAATCTTTATCTGTCGACAATCTACCGACTGTCGTTCGTTCAAACAACTTAGCCCATTTGCTGGCACCAAACAATCACAATGACAATGGGTCCATTGTCAATGTGACCCACAATCGAAATTTGTCCATTGAGTCTTTACATTTGAAGCACAATGCTACATCACCTGTTATGGTGACAAACAATAATCTACCCATTGTGGTTGAGGCATAAAACAACCTATTAAATGCAAACCTATTTTGGTTTATTAATTATGGGGAGAGCCTGCAAGGTTTGGTCACGAACGAGAACCAAATTGGCGCCCCCTATTTTACACTGCATTCAGCGTTGATGAATACTTTCACACATCATAAATATGCTATTTTAATATTAGAAGGTTATATGATGGCCTTGATACATGGTTTACATTCTGTTTGGTATGTATTTGATTCTCATGCCAGAAATTCCACTGGCATGCCTGATCCCAATGGCACAGCTGTTGTCATGAGTTATGCAAATATAAATGCACTAGAGCAATATCTACATTCTCTGTCAAGTGAATTAAATAATAACTCATTTGAAATTACACCGGTTGAATTTGTGCCATTAAATTTTAACTATGACAATGATCCCATGGGCCATGTCCTACACACTTCCCAGACTGAAGGTGATCACAATGATCCCATGGGCCATGTCCTACACACTTCCCAGACTGAAGGTGCCCAACTTCAGACTTGTATAAATGTACCAATGTTGGTTTTGGAATCTGAAATCAAGAGACATATAACTCTTGAACAAGCTAAAGAACGAATGAAGAAACTTCGTTCAAATGAAACTGAGGACAAAAAGCTAACTAGGCTTGAAAAAGCAAAACAGTATATAAAAAGAAAACGAGCTTTAGAAACTGAACTAGAAAAACAAACTAGGCTTGAAAATACAAGAGAGTGTAATATAAAAAGAAAACGGTCATTGCAAACTAATAAACAATTGCGTTCTGAGCAAACACAAGTTCAGGAACAAACTATTTCTAAACCACAAGTAGTAACCAATCAAGGAGATTATTTGAAAGAATTTGATGTTGTAAAGAATGGTGGTATCCATGAACAAAGTTGGGCTAAAACTAACATGAATAAATTCAACAAATCTATCCAACATTATGTACACCAATGTACTGTTTGTGAAGAGGCATGGCCCTTGAAATCAAAGCCAAGGTCACCACATAATTATGTGTGTTCACGATGTTCTAGGGATAAGAAATCACCTAAAAAATTTGGAGTTCCGTCACCTACCCCACATGAGTTACAAAGTTTGACTCAAGTTGAGGAAATGTTGATTGCTCGAGCTCTCCCTATTATGAGGGTTTATCTTAAACCTGGTGGTCAAAGAGGTTACTCGGGGCATTGTATTAGCTTGCCACAAAATGTTAAAGAACTTGCAACATCATTGCCAAGATATCCTAAACAATTGTCAGTAATTATTGTCAAGGTGAAAGGTAGAGATAACACATTCAAAGATGTGAATGTGAGAAAAGAAAAAGTGCACAATGCATTGTTGTGGCTCATACATAATAACCCTCATTATGCTGAGATTGAAATGAATGAAGATGCATTAAATTCTTTACCTGAAAATGGTGTTCCAGCAGATCTTATGACTGTTGAGACTGAAGATGAAATAGTCTCAGATGAAACTGCCATGCCTGATTTAGGCCCACCTACTGATAATCCTTCTGAGGACATAGTTTATAATGACTCAACTGAGATAAGTAGTTTCTTACCAGTTGGCGAACAACAAGAACAAGAAATAGAAGCAGTTAGAAATCAACTTTCTGCAAATGAACCAATGACATGGCCCACCCTTGAAAATGAGCCGTTAAATGAATATCAGGTATCACATTTAGCCACTATGGCTTTCCCAACATTATTCCCAGATGGGAAAGGTGATCCCACTAATCAAGCCCTCTTGAGGGATGTCCCTCTTCAAGAACGAATTAAGCATCTTTTAAAAGTTGCTGAATTTATTAATGGTAAATGGGTGTACCGTTTTGCTAACCACCCCAGGTTTTCATACTGGGGTTTCAACATGATTCACAGAAAGCGCATTTTACAGCAAACTGGAATTTTTCTGAAACAAAATCCAGGTGAAGCTCATCTCACTATTGATGAGTTGCGTGAAATGGCTGAAAGTAATAACTCGGCTGTATTCATGTCCAAAGTGTCAAGGTATATTGGCAATATTGCTGGTACAAATGCTTACTGGAATAAAGTGAGAGAGGAACTCAAAGCTATTATAACTAATGTTGGAGCACCAACAATGTTCTTTACATTTTCATCAGCAGATATGCATTGGCCTGAATTACATGCTCTGTTTGGAGCAAATACTGTTAATGCCACCAGTGAGGTTAGGCGACAAAACGTTATTAACAATCCTCATATTGTGGATTGGTTTTTTACTCAGAGACTAGAAAGCTTTGTTAAACACTGGCTTTATGATACTCTTGGTGCAAAGTGGCACTGGTTCAGATACGAATACCAAGGTAGAGGTAGTATTCATTGCCATGGTACTGCTAAACTAAATAATGACCCAGGATTGTGTCAGCTTACCCAAACTGCCCTGAAAGGGTTCTTGGCACAGAAGCTAAAGGATGAAAATGATTGTCCTGATACAACAGAACTAGACCAAGATATTGAAGCTGCTAAGCAAGCTGCTGATACAGCATGCCAGTATGTTGATTGGTTATTGTCAACTGTGAACCCAAACCCACCAGACGAGGATATGTGGATAAGACCGCAAGTCCATCCATGTCAAAAACGCCATAATGACATTGCAGATTATGAAGTAGAATCTGATTATGTTGATCTTTTAAATATGGTCCAACGACACACTCGTTGTAGCACAAACTACTGTCTTAGAAAAAAATCTAGTGATTCAGAGTTGAAATGTAGATTTCATTTCCCATTTGATAACTGTTCTCAAACAAAATTAGAGTTTGAAGAAATTCACAGTAATGGTGACAATGTACAATATAGAGCAAAGATTGTTGCTAAAAGAAATGATCCCAGGTTAAACAACCACCAACAACTCCAACTGCAAGGGTGGAGGGCTAACTGTGATATTCAAGTTGTTATTGATCACTATGCTTGTGTTGAATATCTGACTAAATATGCTGCTAAAGGTGAACCAAGGTCACCCATGCTGAAACAGGCATTTAATTCTATTGTTGAGAATGTTGATAATAATAGTGACCCTCACAGGGCTATCAAGAAGGTAGTAATGAAAACTCTTGGTGAAAGAGATTACGCTGCTCAAGAGACAATGCATCATTTGTTGTCACTAAAACTTCACAGTTCTTTATTTAAAAGTAATTCCAGTGAGCCTCAATGGTTCACGTAGAGTACATGACAATGCATCTATAGAGGATGGTGATTCTTGCACAAATAACTCACTTCTTGATGTGTATGCTAACCGCCAACAATATGACAGTTCACCTGAGATTATGAACATGCATTTTGTTCAGTTTGCTACAACGTACAAAGTTGTTAATGATGAACTTGCAAAACTACCAGAGAACGTTGTTCCAAGAATATTTCCAACATACTTCCTAATCCTAAAGGTCCAAATTTTGGTCTTTATTGTAAATATCAGCTTTTGAGGTATAAACCTTGGCAAACAACCCAAAACAATGCATGGGGTGACCAAGAACCAACTGACGAAATCTTAATTAATCATTGGCAAGAATTCTTGCAGACACCTTGTGGACAAACCAATGTCCCAGATTGGTTTGATAAACTACAAACTGTTATTGAAAGCCAACAAGAACCAGAAGATAGACCTTGTGAAGAGCAAGGGAATACCCGAGAAGAATGGATGATCCTATCTGAACTTAATACTCCATTTGACAACTCGGAACAAACACCAGAGTCGACACATGACTGGCACCAAGACAGAGCTCAGTATTCTGATCAACAAATTCATGAAATGCCAACATGGATAAAAAACAAAAAAGATAATCATACTATCAATGAGGAGTATGAAGTTGTTGATATAAACAGTTTCAGTGAAATGCAAAGACTTGCTTATAATATTGTAAAGTCACATTTTGATAATACTTCATCTGAAAAAGAGCCATTATGTCTCATTATTATTGGTGTAGCTGGTACTGGTAAGAGTTACCTTATTAATGCTATTCGCAATCTTCTGCTGAATAAATGTGCAGTTACTGCAACAACTGGTAAAGCCTCTTATAATATAAGAGGTATCACTGTCCATTCGTTGTTGAAATTACCCATTGGATCAAGGGGTAGAAAAGATGTTACAGGTCAAAGCCTGTGCAGATTGCAAGAAACCCTAAATGGAGTTGACTATATCCTCATTGATGAATATTCTATGCTCGGTCAAGTTGCTTTTGGCTGGATAGATAAGCGTTGCAAACAAGCAACAGGATTTCATGACAAAGTTCTTGGAGGCAAATCTCTAATCTTAATTGGTGACCCAGGTCAGTTACCACCTGTCGCAGATAAACCTCTTTATCATGCTAAACCATCAAGTGCTGTTGGTGAACAAGGATACCAAACTTACAGAATGTTTGACAAAGTTGTTAAGCTCACTGTTAATCAGCGAGTACAAGGTATGAGTTCTGAACAGGTTGTGTTCAGAGATTTACTGCTGCGACTCCGTAAAGCTGAGTCGACAGTCAATGACTGGAAATTGCTTTTGGCTCGTCAGCCATCAGATATCCCAAATCTGTCTGAATTTGAAAGCTGCACTAGACTGTTTTATAGCAATGAACAAGTTGCAAATTACAATCATGAACAACTGACTAAACTTGGGTATCCAGTTGCCCACATCAATGCTCGGCATTCATCTGCAACTGCCAAAAAAATTCCACCAGAAGACATGTCTGGATTACAACCTATTGTATTCTTAGCCAAGGGTGCTAGGGTCATGCTAACCATGAATTTATGGTCAAGTGTTGGTCTTTGCAATGGGGCCACTGGAACCATCATTGACTTCATATTTCAGAACAACCATAACCCACCAGACTTGCCTGTTGCTGTAATTGTTCAGTTTGACAACTATAGAGGTCCTTCATTTAATGAGACCCAACCATCATGTGTCCCAATATGCCCAATCACTGTATCATCACAGTCAGAAAATGGTTTTCACGAGAGGCAACAATTACCTCTTAGACTTGCTTGGGCTCTGACAATACACAAGAGCCAAGGACTCACACTGCCAAAGGCTTGGATTGATATTGGTAAATCTGAGAGAACTGCTGGAGTTTCTTATGTCGCAATCAGTAGAGTGAAAACACTCTCATCTTGTGTTATTGAACCCATGACTTATGAAAGATTGACAAGCTTGAAATCATCAGCTAATTTACAATTCAGACTTAAAGAAGAACATAGACTAAATAATCTTGCACAAATTACAATCTAATGCATTGGAATTGTCAAACCAATGACCCCAAACAATTTAATACAATTACTATTATCTATGTTACCTTTCTGTAACTGTTATTTATATTATTCATGTGCTATCATGTTTTATTGACAGCAACTGTTTTTGTATGGCAGGAGTTATTCATGAAAACCTATAATATAAGGTTCTCTTCCTTTTTTTCTGTTTAAGACTTCACAAGAAATGAACAGCAAGCAGAATTGTAAGTACTATTGTAAAGTTATAACTTATAACATCCTGTACGTTATGTTATGTAACCAATGTATAGGTGTATGTTTCACCACAGACAAATTTACATCATGGGTTATCCCAGGAAAGACCCACACACACCACCAGCTACCTGTATATTGCTGGTTTCTAGAATGTCCGAAGATTAGGGAAGACCCATTTGATAGTATTTTGTTTGTGGGGGGAGTGGATATTATTATCTAGAACAACCCAATTAAATTATGTGAGACACACAGTAAAAACGTTTGTTTGTTTATTTACAGTACGTATACATGTATATATTGCCATTAAATTATAACTGTTAGGAAAGTAATTTAGAGGACCAAGAGCAACAATTGATATATTGACATTTTTCTTTATAGCCTTAGTTACAAGTCACAACTCAGATCTAACATGCTATATTCATGGTGTGTCGACAGTGAAAGAATCTGGAAGCTGCAAGTACTTTAATATGACGCTGCAAACAACAGATTCTACCACTAAAGCTGTTTGCTTTTCTCCCGAGAAGAGACCACTTTGGCAGAAATACCAAAATGAGAAAAGCCCTGTGAAAATAACGAAGTACAGAACGAGCAACAAATATGGAAGAGAAGATATTGTTATTCAAAAAACAACAATAGTGAACACAATCAATCCTGAAAATGCACCGGAATACAAGGAACTAGCTTTGTCTCCTGTTCAAACCATTACCTCCTTAAACCAAGTGTCGGCAGAGCAACTCATCACACTAAAAGCAAATGTAGTAAAGGTAAATGGGAGCAAGATCATCACAACCAGTTCCAGAAACAAAACTTCCCAGTTGAAAAAAACAGGATGTTATCATTGTCGATCCTACAGCATCCATGCGACTTATCTTGTGGGAGCAATATATTGACTGCCTGGAAACAAACAAGACCTATCTACTCAAAAATCTTCGCCTAAAGCAAGATAGTGCAGGAAATAAGTTCCTAAATACACCCAAATCGGATATGTTCACCTATGAAGAGGTTCAAGATTTCAATGAGGCTCTTGCTGAAGATGTCCACACATTGTCAACACTAGAAGCATCTGTGACCCTAATAGGGGTACAGACAATCTCCACAACTCTCTCGTGCGTTAAATGTGGTAAAAAAGCTACGCCCAAGCAAGACAACACTCTTGCCCAATGTGATCAATGCAACATGGTCCAGAAAGTTGAGCGTTGTAGCAAACGGTGGTTTCTGAAAGCTCTCTTCCAGCATTTAACGAAACCTGGAGATACCTTTACCCTAACCATTTTCGATGAAAATGTGAGAAAGATGGCCCAGTTCCTCCCTAACGTAAACCTGAGTACTGCCTCTCCTGATATGCTCACAGAAGCCTTGTTGTCGATGCCTGACCTACAAGTAACTTATGATGATGCCCAAAAGAAACTTGTCGACATCACTACCATTAATATCTAATTTCCACTTTCCAGAACATTTTATGTTGGTATTAACATTTACCATAATTTGACAGTTTCCAAGAACTATATTAACTTTGTTTTGTTCCACCATTATGTTCTGAAATCTGTGGACAAATAACTTATTCTCAGAACAATAATTAGTGGCTTTCAGTTTGGTGATAATTCTTGTAGTTAGTTGGTTGGTTATTAAAAATTATTCTGTTACAAGTTTTTCTACTCATAAATTAAACCCACCCAGGTGACAACCCTCAATCAAAAAGGCAGCACCCCCCTTGCGATAGTAACTCCTAGTTAAATGTCTATATTCAACAACCAGGTGTTGGTTAAGGAGGAGATTTTGAGTTGAAAACGTGAAGGAGAACAGCCAAATAAATACAACATACAGTATTTATTTATACAACATATAGTAAGTTAAAGTAAGATAGTAAGATAAATACGTTTAAAATAGTCTATTTTATCTGTATTTTAAAAATATGCTTTCCTCTTCAAATGTAAAATAGGAATTAAATATCCTATTGGAATTAAATATCCTATTTTATTCTATTTTGCATTTTCTGCTGCAATTTATTGTGAAAAATAGCCTTAAAATATGCTATTTTATTTATGTTCTGTGTGAAAATAGTTATAAAATATAGTTCACTATTTTTTAGAAATATCGTGATAGCATTAAAATAGGGTTTTCGCTGTATAAAATACGATAAAAATAGGTGTGATAGTAATAAAATATAGTTGTTTTCATAAGGACTATCTTAATAGTTAAATGACCAATTGCCATCTTTTTAACTTGGTAACCAAATTTTTATTGTTTAGGTCCACAATTTATTTATTAATTTTATAGGCAAATGGAGCAGAGCAACAACCATGACATTATATTTCTCAGAGAGGTATTGGTTTCAAATCTTTATGAAACCAGAAAAGGAAGTAACGAGAGAGGTAAAATATGGGATGTAGCAGAAAGGCTAAACAAATTGAGTACACCAAAATTCCAAGTGATTAAAAGATCTTTAAGGGAGACTTAACTTGCTTATAAGCAAATACAAAGCAAAAACAGAAGAGTACGGCCAAATAAATACAACATATAGTAAGTTAAATTCAGCATCAATAATGAAAGGTTTCAAAGTGGGCATGAGGATTACCAGTTACCAGAGGAAAGGCAATTTCGGACGTGAAGTTATGATGCGTTCCAAAACCTTTGCCTGTATACTGGTATACTATGACTGGCTATGCCAAGATCCTTGTCTCCGTTAATATACAGTTTTGCCATCTCATTAAGTGCCGAGTCACATCGAATGACGGACGGAAGACACCAATCTACTTTCAAACGATTCATAAGCACTTGGGTGCTCTGTCCACCTTCCATTTCTTGCTTATCCACCAACCCTGTAGAACGACTCTGCAACCGCCTCTGTTCCACTCTTCGCATGAAAGATGTCAAAAATAAGGCAAAACTCTTGGCCGACAGCTGAGTAAAAGGCCGCATCGGTCTACACGAGATTTGATGACAATTTCCTCGTCGAAAAGGACTTCAATCTTCTCACCATTGCTCAATTCCACTTCGAAGACCTCTGAAAGGGTGAATTGTCGTCGTGTGCCCTCCAGGAACTTGGTCACGAACATACCTTCCAGGACAACCAGGTCTTTCAAAGAGAAATCCCCGTTATCTTTGACAGTGATCTTTTTGAAGAAGTTGCAGAAGTGTGTGTGAAACATATCACCCCAGACCACGGCAATACAGACGAGGACTTTCTTCAGACGCCAAAACACAGTGGACGACAGCTCGCTGCATATCTCCAAATTATTTTTGCGGATGTGCGGCATCTGTGAGACGTAGGCAGCACATCATCGAAACTCATCTGCGCCAAGCTCGGAAAACTTCTTGTTGTCCACTGGGATACTGTCTTCGGATCGTGCTCCACATAACCCAACAAATAGCCGTGCAAAGTCGAAGCATTTTGATAGCATCCGGTTGAGGTCAGAGAAGCTATTGTTGTGGCGAACTTCCATCTGGCTGATCACATCTCTTGCCAGCGTTTTCAGATCGTCAACGCTGTCGTCTAGTTCACATGCAGTCCAATCTATTGGCACTTCATCATCGTCCCCACTAAGAAACCATCCCATCTCAAGATCACTTCGACCATAGCGCTTTTCTCGAATTTCATCGATTCGCTTGCTCAGTGTAGGACAAACATAGGCAGCAGGATCGTCTTTGGATACTTCGACAATGAAACGTTCAATCTGTCTTTTCACCAAAGGAATATGGGAGCACAACTTCCAGCCAGGAAACCAAGGGCCACAACAAATCGAGAACACCCAGCAAGTCATGGACAAAGTATTGACCACACAACTTGTAACCAAGCTCTTCTCTATTGTCATGGTCTTTGAAGGTCTCGATGTACACTTCCAAACTGTCTGCGAGGTTCTTCAGTGACAAGTAGCTGGAGCTCATAAATCGCTGATGGGCATACAAGTTGGTCACACGAAATGGAAGCTTGAGATCCTTTGCTGTGTGACGCACTACACTGTGCATCTTACCATGGCTGAAAAGTTGGTGGTAAAGTGCCATTCTTTTCAGCAGGCGATCAACAAAAGACGAATCTTTAAACTCACTGAACACTTTGTCCAGCCAATGTGCAGGGTCCCATTGTACAGGCCACCAAAACCTTTCTTTGCAAGAGAGGCCATCTTCCAATAGTCGCATGGTAGGCTTGTTCATGCCAGCAATGAACGGTTCGTTAAGGTATTGGCCATCCATTACTCTTCCTTGCGCTTGCAGAAGGGGATCGTCCTTTATACCGACGTGCTCATCCAGGTGTTTAAATATAGCGGCTGCTAAAGCATCACCTGTACCACCAATCGCATCAGAGTTGCTATATACCTCCCTAGCGTGCAGGATAATACCTTCTCGACTACCATTTACCACGGGACAAATAACGGTGACCTGATTGGTGATCCGATGGTTGGTGGACTTGTGTCTGCTGTAACATAGAAGTGTGGCAGCATTCCCGTGTTTGGAAGAGGGGTGATGGACAAAAAAATGGCGGTTCTTATGTCGATGTAGGCACACGCCACTTGAATCATATCTGGGAACATTTTCCGTGAATGACCGAAATCGCAACGTCCGCACCAGCTGCTTGAAGCTCGGCAATTCGTGCCTCGTACTGGATTGCAGCTGACTTCGTTTTCACAACTCCAATAGCTGCACGGAGTTGATTAATTGCAACGATCCCTTGCCTAACCAACTTCGTGTGACCTACAGCGTTGTTGTGTGTGCTGGAAGAAAGATGTCGATGGAACCCTTGTTTCTGGCTGTACCATTTATCACACTTACCACCAATCAGTTGCTCATATACATCGTTTGACAAGTGTAGACCGGTTGCCAAACTTCCATCTGTTCTGCCAGAGGGTCGACGAAACGAAGACGAAAATGAAACCCGGGTAGAGGATAAAAACTCCGCACAACTACTACACTGCAGCACCCAGCCGTTCTCCTCCTTAACTACTGCAAAATCTGCCACTTCATCGAGAAGTTCAACTAAATTACCGACTTTAAGGGGCGTACTCGATGAGGGATTAAATGAGGTTGCTGAACTTTGAGAACTTGAACTCTGAGAATTTAACTTTTTTGCCACTTTAGTTGCGATTTTTCGGCTAACTCCTCTATATTAATAGGCCGCCTTGTTCATTTTGCAAAAGGGGGGAAGGAAACTATCCAGCGAGCTTTGATAGCTGTGATGGCTAGGAGTGGAAGCAATCTCAGACATGAGATCAACTGAATCTCCACTTACAATCCGTTCACTGTAGCAATAGAAATGTTAAAACTAGTCAATAACAAAGTATGTTATATATACGTTTTAAAAATATTACTACCCAACGAATAATTCATAAGGCGTATTATTCAAGCACTGCATTGGTATGAATTTATGTGTTGGGCAATAATATTCTTAACATTAGTGCATTACGATTAAAGGCAAAGACAATTAAACTAACGACGTAATGCCATTTTACCGTTTTTACGTATTAAAGAATAACGTTTTTAGCATTTAAATTCCTTCTTGCAACTTGCAAGGCAAAAATGACGTATCTGAATAACTGAATTACCGGACAATTAAACTGAAAAACTATAATATTCAGCTCTGATAATGAAGCAGCACAAATAACGTTTAAATTGAACATGACTATAGTATGCTGTCAATGCAATTTCTATTGTTGCAAATATGCTATGAAATAAATCACTAAAAAGAGAGTAGAGACTGGAAACGAGACAAACAGAACAATCATGGTTCATGGTAGATAATAATATAACCAATGCAGGTCAATGCCAATGTACACTTTACAATTTTCAACGATTTAATACCACATGGCACATATTTTACCATGAAATTTGGGGGAAACTTTAAAATATGTTTGTTAAACTATGCTCTGCCAAGGAAGAAAACAATTCTTGGGCTGCCGGCTACATAGGTGAGTACATATACTGATATATATATATATCCTGAAATGTAAAAGTCACCAACGACATTAAGTGTTAATTCAGTCAACCAGTCATAAAAAGGCGATTTGGTCATACTGTAAAAATGTATATTGGCATTGGTAAAATGCTTAAAGTAATTTGGCATTCAAACCGCACTGATACCTATATTCATATATTAAACAAAAACTTACGTAATAGGAGTTGGCTTGAAAGCAGCAGAACTAAAAAGAGAAACACTGAAATCAATACAAAGTTGACATCATTAATAATTATGAAAAATATACAGTAAATGGGCACTGGGTAGCACACACTTTCCCAACAATTATTCATTTAATTTTCATGCCACTCTTGTACAATACATTTATACTAAATTTGACCAAGAATTCACAGTGTGAATAAATCATCAGGAAAATAAACTGTCTGAACAGTTGTAGCCTCTAGGGTAGAATATATGGTGAAATTGAGAATATATGGTGACAAACCGCTCTCCTTTCCCTCTGTTTCCTCTATTAAACCAGTCGATTGAACTGGTTCATCATCAGGAACACCCTGGCTACCACTGACACCAGCCACTGGGACATCAGTCTGGGCATCTTGGCTACCACTGGCCACAGACACATCCTTATTAACTTGAAGCTGTTCATTTTAATAAACTGTTGGTATATACAGTTTACTGTATTTGACCTCAACTCAAATGTAAAGTACATAATTTTGTGGGTTTTGATTAAATGTAGGTGTGATATTATGCTGTACATACATGAAAGTTAAACCACTCTCCCCTTCCTCATCCACATCCATCGCAGTGGTCTCTTCTGGGTTTGCCACATCACGGTCATCAGTCTCCATATATAAATTCAAACATAAAAATTAGCACAATTTACAATTTGTAATTATTAGATATTCTTGTGAAACGTGCTTTTGCTGCAATGTTTGTATCTAGAAAGGTCCAAATGTAAGCTCTTTAAACAAAACCAGTCCAAAACTGCATTTTGTATTGTGTCAATACAAGTTTACAACCGACTTTAAAAATACCGGTATTGCTAAAATGTGTAAGACTTAATATATTTATATAGTATGTGTGTTAAATAAGCCAATAAGGTAGTATCTCAGGTCGGGCGAACTTGCTGCATAAATACGTTTGTACGCCTTCAATGTCTCTGCAGCAAGAGGTGAATCTTCCCGAATAGCATCGTTAGGCGTCATCCTTTGACCCTTGTCCCTATGGGTTTTTAGGTGATTGTTAAGGGAGGATTTGTTGCCCCTTTTTAGCCAAAATTTTCCTTTTCTCTCGTTGAAACAAAGCAAGCAAACGCCCATTGGCGTTTTCTCGAACCCACTCCTTGCTCGCTTTGGCTCCAGTGCCACTGTTTTCTGCTTGCCAACTCGCTTGAACATGTTGACAAACTGATACTCTATAATAAATATTTGTATACATAAAAATTGTCTACATTATCCTTAATACCAGTGGCAGTACTCTGACAAGAAAAATTATCTGGGCGTAATTTGTGTAAAGAAAACCATGATGATAGTTTCTGTGGTATTATTATTGCTTTACCTTCTTTATAAATCCTTGCCTGCTGCTTTGGTTGAGCCACTGCCGCAGTTTTTGCACAACCACTACACAGCACTAGTGCACCAAACCCTTCTTCATCCTCAGCAGTCGATGTTGAGCAAGGTGGAATGGCATGGCAGGCTTTTTTGCAAACTTTGCAAAAATGGCTTCCACATTCCTTCTTGCATGAAACACAAACTATACAACAGAAAAAGCAAATATGTATATCAATTTAAGTAAGCTTATTATCACTCAGGGGTGGGGGCTACCCTGCCAGCCCATTAGCCATTTAGCCCCTTATCAGGAAAACATTTCATTGGGGAAGACTCTACGGTATGTCTTGTAACAAGTGTAACAATTCTATGTTACTGCAAAGTACCCTCAATAAAAAAGATGCAGGAAATATAGTGTCAGAGATTTTAAATTCTAATATTTTCTCAGGGGCGTATGATTCTGAACACAACACCCCTAGGTTGAATTTCTGGCACCACCCCTGATCACTATTAAGATCATTCTATTTATGCTTATTATTGTAAAGTGCAGCTAATCTGTTGTAATCTGGATGTAATATCACTATTTTAAAGTACAAGAGAAATCCAGTAATAAGGCATATCAATAATCCTCAGTCCAGTCTGTCCTCAACCAATAGCCATAAGTCATTGTCTCATTGATTGATTTTATTCATTGTTGTCTTTGTCTCAGGACTATGATTAACTCATCAACTGAACAAGAGTCAACTGTTGATTTATTTTATTGTAATTTGTAAATGTATAATGATTAATGAAAGCTGAAAACAGTGAAAAGTATAAAAATAAGTATATTATTCAAATATGGTCGCTTAATCAACTCGCTTAGTCAGATTTACAATACACAGTTTATTACCAGTTACCAGTATATGCTTACAGCTTACCTGGTTGAACTATCTGGACCTCTGCCATCTTATTAATATTTACCGTGAAAACAGGGGGAACTAAAATGCATGAGAAAAAGTAGAGAACTTAAACAGCGCAACTGGCAACCCTCATGGTTTCTCAGTAAGCCTACTTGGTCCTACTATTAACTAAGCCATTGAAATTGATTCTATATTTCCATAAACATTTTATGGTATACAAATATTAAAAAATATATACTAAAACGAGTTACACGCCGCCACGCCAAGGCGGCAACGTGGTGCGATTGTGGCATCTCGCCTAGCAATTCATGTTTTTTTAAGTATTTGTAGCACATCCTACCGCGTTTACATGTTCAGTCTTTTCGTCTAGATATTCCATAGTTATAAAAGGTAAAGACTTTATAAAGCTAAAAATCTGTGACAAAATGTCTGAATCGCCCAAGGCGGGCACTTGAGTATATATATATAACAGTGTGTTCAGACATGAGTCGGAGTCGCTATATAAATTTCCATAAAACGCAAACAAAAATACAATCACTACGAACACTACATACACTCACCTCGCAAAATTGAACGCCCAAAGTCTCTTGAACGTCTCAAGATGTTAGAATTCCACAGTAAAAATACTCAATAGCAGCTTGTCACTTTGAAGTATCGATGTTCGCCTTGAAAAGTCAAACCGAAAGAGCGCGATACGGCGAAAAATTTATAATTTGCCAATCAGCGAAGATTAGATTTCTCAATGGCAAATTTCTATTGGCTAAGCCCACCAAATCCGAAGTAAACTGTCATTACATGCAGCTCATGGGGCGCCTTTGTTGTCTGCAGCGCTGCCAGCGCATTGAAATTCGCGGTTAGTGTTGCGTGCCTTTCTCAGTTTCGCGAACGTTTCTCGAGTCGCGCGCACTTTGCTGCGCGCTCGCGCTTGAAGTATTGCGCAATATCTTTACATATATTTTGACGCGCATTTTGTCCGAAATTGCGCAACCTAGATCTAGGTTGCGCAATACGAACTTTCCAGTCTGGGCGTCACTTATCCGAAATTGTGGGGTTCTCGATACACCTATTAGCGATCATCTTCCTGTCTACGCTCTTCTTAAATTGAAATGTCCAAAAACATCACCCAGTTACATTACAGCAAGGAGTTACAAGAATTATGATCCCTTATCGTTTGCTTCTGATCTTGCTGGAAATTGTGGTCGTCTTCTCTCCATTTTTTCTGATGGAAATGTGAATACTAAATTAAAAATCTGCAATGATGTCCTTCATTCTACTCTTGATTCGTATGCGCCTGTAAGGACGTTCAAGATCCGTGGCCGTCCGTGTGCTTATATTAGACATGAAATCAAAGAACTAATGAGAATTAGGGACCAACTTCATCGCTGTTTCCTGCGGACTCGTGATTGCAGTGACTGGCAAAAACATAAAGAAGCACGTAACACTGTTAGAATTACACTTACAAATGCAGCGAGAAACCACACTTTTGAAGTTCAAAATCACAAGGACAACTCTGGTTCTCTTTGCAAGATAATTAATCATAATATATCACCCAGAGAGAAAGAATTGCAAGTCTACCACAAAGACCCAGAGCTAGTTGCTAATGAGTTTAATCAGTTCTTTACCTCCGTTGGAAAAAACACCGCCGAAGCAGCATTGCGCTTGGCTGAAGACAATAATATTGAATTGTCTAACCCCTTTCAGGTGTCAACCGCTTATCCAACAGATGAATTGTTTAATCTTCGACCTGTTACTTGCATAGAAATCCAACGTATTATTTCAACTATACCAACTAACAAGTACCCCCCATCAAACAATCGACCTCTTTCACTTCTTGTCATCGCTTCAAAAATCTGTGAGAGTTGTTCTCAATCAGTTTAATTCATATATTTCCAAACATAATTGTCTGTCCGCTCATCAAAGTAGAAATAAAAAAACATCATTCCACGGAGTCACTGAATATTTTGGTCAGCGACATTATGCTGGAAGTCATGGATAAAAAGATGCTAACTGCGCTTATATTGTTGGATTTGTGTAAGGCTTTCGATAGTGTCAGTCATCCAATTTTATTACACAAATTAAGCAGTGTTGGTGTTTCCCTGATACACTGAAATGGTTTCACAGTTATCTGAATGGAAGGTCTCAGTCTGTACGTGTTGGATCAACTGTGTCTTTGCCCCTTTCCATCACTCACGGTGTCCCTCGGGGTGCAATACTATCACCTTTGTTATTTGGCATTTACATGAATGATCTTCCTGTAGCAACACAATCATGTGAACTCGATTCATACGTGGATGACTTGAAACTATTTATCGTTCTCCATCAAGGATATGGAACAAGCAACCCGGAATTTGCAGGAAGATCTGCACAAGGTCGCCAAACGGTCATGTGAGAACCAATTGTTAATTAATCAAGCTAAGACCATATTTCTTCTTGTTGGTACACGACAGTTGATGCAAACCCTTCATGAAATGTCATTGAAATTTCTGGGGAAAACTACCTAGGTGTTATTTTAGACTCACACTTAACTTATGATTGTCACATAGCAAAGTTGGTCTCGTCATGTCCAAGCTTTGCCAAATTAACCGCATTAAGTATAGGTTTGATAACGATACATTATTAACAATTATTGGATCCCTCGTAATAAGTAAACTTTTGTATTGCTCTAACGTGTGGTCTAATGTAAAGAAACTTCAGGCCATACAGAACTTTGCCTGCAGGATAATTACTAAGACTAAAAAGTTTGACCATATCACCCCTGCGCTACAGCAACTCAACTGGTTACCAGTGGAATAATTATTGTACAGGAATACAGTACTGACCTATAAATGTTTTAATGGCACCAGGTTAGTTATGTAATAAGTTCAGTAAACGTTCCGAAATACATGACTACATAACATGCAATCGAAGCCTTTTAAACGTTCCATTGTTTAGAATCAGGTCAGAGAACCTTTTACTATAGAGCGGTTAAAATATGGAACAATTTGGATAATGAACTAAAGCTGATTCCATGGTAATTTAAAAAAGGCTCTTAGACCATTTATGTGAGACATTTTTATTCGAATTTATAAGACAGTATATTATTAGTTGAATTTAATATTAGTATTTTTACTCTAGCTTGTTTTGATACTGTTTTAACTCATACATGTAAATATATATATATATATACGTAATTAATCTTCTTTTTATTATATTAACCAATTTTGTAATTGAGTGTTGAAAGCCCTTTATGAGAACACGCAATAAAGTTTAATAATAATAAAGTTAAGGATAAAAAGGCCAACAAGTTTGCAGACTTCGGCACCGTCATAGCTGTCCATCATTACGTTGGTAGGTCGCCGTTGAGCAAAAGTGATTTGTGCGCGTGGTATATGGCCTTGCTATGTTGTTCTGTGATGGTGGTTTGTTCTTGTGCCCAGGAAATGGCTTTATTTAGCAACTCTTCGGATATGGATGGGTAAAAATCTACGATGTCAAAAGAAATGTATGTTTACTCTTGTCCAGTTGCTTGAACCAGTCAATAACTGCTTCGGAGTTTCGCCATTGATTTACACCTGTGAGATATCGGATTTTGCAAACTTTTCCAAGTTCGCTTTTGGCCGGGTTGATGAGTCTGCATTATGGTCGTTAAGTGAGATAAAAGCCTGTCGTTGCACCATCGGTTCAATTCTGTTGATGTCAAGTTAATTTGCAATGTCTTTCAATTCATGGTTGATTTCGTCGATCGTCTCACTTTTCCCTAGTTTATAGTTTGCTAGTTTATGTTTTCTGTTAGGAGCTCTATTAGGAGCTTGTTATACTCATGAGTCCATTTCACAAATGTTTCTAGTTTTATCAGCGAAGACGAATACGTTCGACGATGACTGTATCTTCTGTGCATCGCTTCCGAGGGAGTTCAGGAACTGGTCGTTGAGTTTTCTAAATTTTAGGTTTTCAATCATGTGTAACAGTTCCGGAACTGGTCGTTGAGTTGTCTAAATTTTAGGTTTTCAATCATGTGTAACATCTTCGAAATTTTTCAGCTCGCTGATTTGCGGTGGGATACTTCCTGATTTTAGACCAAACTTGTTATTATTCGGAGCGTCGTCGTTGTTCCGTTAAAGTGCCTATGAAACGAAAATTAAGTTTGTTTTATTTGAAAGAACTTTTAAAATAAGGAAGAATATTAATTTACAGATCTCTCATATTTCACTTGGTTCTCGAGATATTTAGACTTATGTGATATTCAAATGAGATAGCTATGACGTCAAGGGGTTTGCAATACATTTTAACATATTGGAAAATCGTGTATATCTTTAAGATTATTAAACGAAATCACTTGAAACTTTGCATGTGGATACAGACAACTAAACTGGAGAATATCATTCTAGTTTTATGATCGCCATGGTAACAAATTAGTTTTCAGACATCTTGATTTCTAAAATAAAATTATTTGTTTTCTCTTCCATCCCAAACATTTGCGGGTTGGTACTGGTTTAGCAGATTTTTACGGACTTAGCCAATTCTAAACTGAAGTTTAAATTTGGTGCAACACATAGCTATGTCAGAAAACAAAGATTTTTGACAAAGAGACTTAGAGGTCTGGGAACTATATTATTACTATTGTCACATTGAAACTTGGACGATGTTGTTCAGTTTAGTGGTTTGTATCCACATGCAAAGTTTCAAGTGATTTCGTTTAATAATCTTAAAGATATACACGATTTTCCAATATGTTAAAATGTATTGCAAACCCCTTGACGTCATAGGTTATCTCATTTGAATATCACATAAGTCTAAATTTCTCAAGAACCAAGTGAAATATGAAAGAGCTGTAAATTAATATTCTTCATTATTTTAAAAGTTCTTTCAAATAAAACAAACTTAATTTTCGTTTCATAGGCACTTTAATAAAGAAGTGGGCTTTCGTTCTTTTCGATGAGGACGTTATTTCTTGAACCTCATCGACAAACTCCAAGATTTTTAACCACAACACCGTCAAAGTGAGCTACAGCTGTATGGACAACATGAAGAATATAATTAACAAACACAACCACCGAATCCTCAACAGCAAAAGGAAGAAAAACCCGACAGAAAGCCACAGATGCACTTGCCGGAAAAAAGATGAATGGCCCATCACCGGAAACTGCATGCCAAAGAGCGTGATCTACAACGCCGAAGTGACAACAACAGATGACAAAACAGTACATCAAGAAGATTTGAATCTGTTCCTATTTCAGTTGCCTGACGATTGCCTTGTGCATGAAAGTCTGAGTAGTGACAAACATATATTTTAGGAAATATTTGTAATACGCTCTACCATCCGGTATTGAGCACTCTTATCAATGCCAATTTCCTAGATATTTTGTTTTGGTATTATACACATACATACATACAAACCTTTCGTTAGCAATAGACCTTGCTCCAGTGAGATTATCACCCTCGCATCTGCTTGCGAGGGGATTATTTTTTTTCATGTGTAACAGACTGGACCCAGCTCTTTGCCAATCAGAATGCGAGTAGCATTTGAATTGACCAATCAGAGCATGATCCAGATTTTTTCAGGGGTGTGGTAAACCTGTGAGAGCGACCACGATGTGTCTAAAACGAGCAGTAATCAGTAGAAAACTACTGACCAGTAATCAGTGATTGACCGTAAGAGCATATGTATGTGTGACTGCATATAGAGAACGACCAACAACATACCGCCACTACATCTCACAAAGGTCATTCAAGGTTACTTACATGGCAGATCTGGTCAATTTCAACAGGAAGATTGGCTGAGCATGCTGTTGATGCCAAGAGTAGTTATATTACTAGAAAAACGTTCCGCAATAACCCATCGCACGTTTTTTCTACACCCATGGTCTCCAGTGCCTAGACCGCATATTTGTATTTGTAGTCTCTGTTGATAACAAAATCGCAAAAGGATGGTCCGTCGTACATAGATCTGGATGTAAACTAAAATACCAGTATCAACTAAAACAAATTATCAAGTTTAGAGACTAGATTAATAACAAAGAAAAATTAATAGTTTCTTTAACTTTATAACCACAACATTGACAATCATAAGGACACATGCAGAATCCTTGTTTTCAATCTTTTTCCTAATAACGATATTCTGATGCAAAATAAAAAGTTCCTATTGATACCGAGCAGTTACACTTACTGTCCAATACTCTCCAGGTGAAGTCTCCATTATTTCGTACACAAACTAAAACTCTAATGTTGTCATTTGTGTCTACAACAATAACCTTGCTTCCTTGTGATGACAGATCACATATTCCTGGATGCTTGTTAATGGGAATCTACAATTAAGATATTATAACATGAAACTGCTAGGACTGAGAAACGTAATCCATACAATCGTTTCGTAAAAACTCAATTGCTCTACAAAACTTTTTCAAAAACAAGGTTCCTAAATATTCCAAAAACAAAAGATTTTAAGATACAATACAGTAATTTACATAACACGCATCGCAAAATTGACTTCCATCCCCCTCAAGTATAGCTTACACTAGGGACGAGGACGTTGTACTGGCAAAATAATCTTTATGCGAAATAAAAAGAATGAATAATTTTTATTCCTAAGAGTAATCTCAACACCACTCAGAGTATTTTTACGTCTTCAGGACGACGGTAATCGCAGAGACATGTTTCTTAAGACTGATTTAAACATAGACACTACAATCGTTTTAGAAATATTGAAGTGTTTTATCTTTTGTATGGTGTCGGTAATTGTTGTGATCTGTTGTCGGAGATTGCCTCCTCGAATTCGCCCAACACTTCACAAATAAACAATCACTGGTTTTGTATACATTTATTAAGATACTAAGTTATAATTCTCTCACAATACATGCTTCCCTTCACAATATCACTCACACACAACAAGAGTCTCGGTTCACTCTCTGAGATCATTACCAAACACTTTTATTATTATTCTTATCTTATTGGCTACTTCTGTTTACGTAATGACTGTTAGAAAATGTCAGGTTCGATTATCACTCGCTGTCTTCCACTTTCCCGATCTGATTCAATCTTACATTAGCTGCTGCATCTCTCTTTGGCCTTGGACGGAAATCTGGAGCCGCAGGATCCAG
Source organism: Chrysogorgia sp. JL179-B06 (assembly GCA_035772405.1). Taxonomy (NCBI): domain Eukaryota; kingdom Metazoa; phylum Cnidaria; class Anthozoa; order Scleralcyonacea; family Chrysogorgiidae; genus Chrysogorgia; species Chrysogorgia sp. JL179-B06. The sequence continues at coordinate 299,437 of JAYKKM010000105.1, read as the reverse complement.
CTTACTATTTTCTTTAACGTCGCACTGAGGCTCGAGGGCGTACAAATGTTGCACAGCCCATCAATTGGCTGTCTTTACCTTCACAGCATGAACGATTCCATCTTTCCCTAGGTAGACCTGCTCTATGACAGCTAGAGGCCAAGTACCACGATTGTTGTTTCCCGCTTTCACGATAACAACGTCTTCCTTCTTTGGTAGGAACTTGCTGGTTTTGTGCGTCAGGTTGTGCGTCTCTCTTTCCATAGGCTGTTCTTGCGATTCACGAGGTGTTTCACGCGCTTTCGAAGATCTATTTCCTTGATTCTCCGAGACTCATCTTCTGGTAGGTGGTTTGAACATTGGAATAAGAAGCTGGTTGGAGTCCGTGTGGGTAACTGGACGTCATCATCCATGTAGCTTAGCGGCCGTCGGTTGATCTGTATCTCCACATCGAGCATCACTTTTTCTAGTTTGGTTAATGTCAGCGTAGCTCCCCTGATCACCTTATACAACGCGGATTTGACGACTCCAATTAGCCGTTCAACGAGGTTGAATCTCCAGGTAGTATCGTGGAGCTCCAGTAATCCTTGGACGCGCTCATCATTTCTCACTCATGTTATCTACTTGGCTGCCTTGATAAACGAGGCACCATTGTCGGAATAGACAACTCTGGGTCGTCCCCTTCAAATCAGTCGTTCGAAGGACTGCAAGAAAGTTGTGACCTCCATATTTGGAACTACTTCCAGGTGCACGGCTCTTGACAAACTACAGGCGAAGATGAGCAGGTAAGCATTTGCTTCACGAGCGTTGGTTTGCTTGTATCATATTGGACCAGCAAAATCAGTACCAATGATCTCGAAAGCTGCACCCACTTCTGTACGATTGGTTGGCAGTTGTCCCTGAGGTCGCTTGGTGATTAGCAACTTCCAAAAACAGTTGATGAAATATTTTGTCTTTCAATGTTAAGATTGAATGACCGATGAAGTGGGTCTCTTTTGTGTATGCAACATGCAAACTAAAAATGCAAGCACCAGAACATAATTTGAAACTGATGTTTAAATAGAATGATGTTGAACAGTATAACAATAAAACAACAACAAAAAACTGATTAATAATTATTATAGAAACTAACCAAATAAACAATACCACAGTTATAGCCATCTTTCTGAACGAAATGTTTGGGTTCTATACATTGCCAATCTGCTTTTCCAACCAATTTTAATATCAACCACAATGCTGCATGATCATTAAACACATACATAGCGGTTAGACCTCCTCTAGCAAATACGAAAGTATGTACAATAAATTGCCTATTTCAGATCATTTTAGGTCCTCGAGAGGCAGGGAAAAAATAAAATCTAAATCTGACTGTAATTGATTTTCTATTAATGCTTTTGACATATGCTTTTCCTAAAATTTGTGAGTGTGCAAGACTCATAATTTTGCTATTAAATTGAACATGTTTTATAATATTTATATTTAATAATTTTGATAAATTTTAATAAATAATATTTATAATTTTGCTATTAAATTGTTAAACCATGTTTTATCAAGAGTCTGCGGATTAATCCCAGTTTACGATTTCCCTTTAATGTAATTTCTTCAATGTGCTTATATTGACTGCAATGCTAAAATTTTATTAATTTAAAACGCGAGCTGGAAACTAATTTTACAAACACAAAAGTGTTTTGTTTTCCTTTATTTATTTATTATTTAATATATTTATTCCATGACAGGCTATTTGTTACCGTTAATCCGAGATCACAGATATGAGAAACAGTTTCTAGGGTTAAAGAGTTAAGTGTGTATGTTCGTTGAACTTTGGCAACTTTCTTCGATATATTTAGTGCTTTACATTTTGATGTGTTGAATGCCATGTTCCAATCGTTGCACCAACAATTTAGTTTAGAGAAGTCATTCTGCAGCTTTCCAGGATCTGTTGAATTGCGTATGACTTTATAAAGTTTAGAGTCGTCAGCAAACAACGCCATTGTAGAGTCGCATGTTATGTAGTTTGGAAAATCGTCAATATAGATAAGAAATAGCAGAGGCCCCAGTATAGATCGCTGTGGGACGCCGGATGTCACTTCAAGCCAGTCTGAATACACTCCATTTATGACAACTCGCTGTTGTCTGCCTGTTAGAAAGCTGTTAAACCAGTGATTTAGTTGTCCTTCAATTCCGAAATTTCTCAGTTTTTCGATTAATTGAGCATGAGGAACTTTGTCGAAGGCTTTGGCAAGGTCAAGAAAAATAACATCAACTTCGTGACCCTTTGACAAAGACGTGAGGATGTCGTGATAAACCAAGAGAAGTTGTGATGTTGTCGATCTGTGTTTAAAGAAGCCATGCTGTAGATAGTAAAGATGAGGAGACAAGAACGGGGAACAGTGATTGAAAACACATCTTTCAAATACTTTTGATAAAATGCAGAGTAGTGAGATTGGTCTGTAATTTTGTGCCAGGGTTGGATCGTCTTTTTTATGGATTGGAGACAGATTAGCCATCTTCCATTGCTGAGGAAAATACCCCGCTAACAAAGACAAATTAAACAACTTGGTAATTGATGGAGAAATTTCAATAGCAACCTCCTTCAGTATTCTTCCAGGAAGATTGTCTGGTCCACTAGCTTTACTCGGATCTATTTTACTGAGAATTTCATAGACCCAGACGTGGTTAACTGAAATTCTGTAAGATTGTTTAAAGACTTTGGTCTTGCAGTTGTTTGAGTGTTCGATGTGTGTGTCGAAGAAAAGACCGATTGGAAAAACTTGTTAAACATGTTGGCTTTGGTAATGGGTTTGGTGATAAATGTTTGACCGTCCCGTAGAAACCTTGAACTGGTATTTTGTTTGGTCATTGATTTAACATAGTTCCAAAAACGTTTCGGGTTTTCATGGAGTGTTGATTTAAGCTTTTCAGCATGTTCTATCCTTTTCTTCTTCATTAAAATTTTCAAATCGCGGCGCAGTCTTTTGAATTCGCTCCAGTCATCTAGCTTTTGAGTTTTCATGGCCTTTCTTCGTTTTTTGTCTTTACTTTTAATAACATAGCGAAGTTCTGAATCGATCCAAGGGCGATCGTTGGTATTGCGGGCTCTGCACTTCGGTATGTGTTGGTCAACAGCAGCGAAAAAGATATCGATCCATTTGCTTAACGATTCATCGATTTCGTCTTGGTCGTAACACAGGTCGCACGGGGTGTTTGCCAGTGTTTGTTTAAGTCCATTCCAATTGGCACTTTTGAATTTGTAAACAGTACGCTTGGGTGCGGAATTTTGTTTTGGGACTTGAAAGTTAATTAGTTTATGGTCTGAATTTATAATATCTTCGAACCCGAAAATGTCAGTAATTTTGTCCGGAATATTCGTCAGCAGCAGGTCCAAAATATTATCCTTCCTTGTTGTTGGGAAATCAACAAGTTGCCAAAGAAAGTTATCATTAATTAATTTAGTAAAATAGGTATGATTTTCTTCGTTACTTGAGGATATATTCCTAGACCAGTCAATGTGAGGTAGATTGAAGTCTCCGACAATAATAATTTGCTCAAAGGCTGCCTTATGAATGTTACAGAGAAATTTCTTTAGTTTCTTAATGTATTGTAATGTAGAATTTGGTGGCCTATAGAACACGGCTACCAATAATTTCTTTCTAGATTTTGGTCTTATTTCACAGGCTATAATTTCAGCGTCGCTTTCGATATCACGTCTTCTCAAACTTGGTATATTAGATCTCACGGCTAACACAACACCTCCTCCCGGTTTATGCTCCCTGTCCTTTCTATGCAAAATAAATTCATTTCCAGGTAAAATTTCACCATCCAAAATACCTGGTTTAAGCCAAGATTCAGTAATGGCAATGAGATCGTATCCAGATGTCAGGGTGTTAAGTTCGTAGGTTTTGTTAACGATGCTGCGAGCATTAAAGTAAAGACAGCGTATGCTCTTTTGATAAAGAGAATTACCATTAACATTCGCCTCATCGTCTCGTCTTGAGGGGTTGTCAAATGTTCGATTGGGTCCGGCATTTGTAGCAAGACTTGAAGAGAAGAGAGACTTGAAAGGCACAGCTTTGTTTCCCACAGAAATTGAGTACATAGGCATACTTCATACCTGGGCCAAAATATCGTCGAAGTAATCGATCTTTTGTGTGACACCAAGTCAATCCATTTCCATCCGGATTAATGTTTGCCAGAGAGGTTTTGATTTTAAAGTATAAGACTCTGCTGCTTTCATATTGGGTATATTCATCGTCTCTATTAAGAATGTTGTGGCTAGTCAGTAAAAAACTAGCCCAAAATATTAAACCAACAAAAGCGTATCCGACCGCCATGTTCACCTTCCGCCGAGCGACTTCGTGCATGCACATTGGTGAAATTGCTTTACATTTGGATGAAATTATTGTTCTATTTCTTTGCTTCAAAACATCACAGGAGAATGAAAATGGTCAACATCCTTCAGTGATGACTCTGTATGATAACTTTATTATATTTGATCATTTAAACTTGATTTTTACACAAAAGGTTTAAAAAAAGTTAAAAGCAAAATGCTGAACTAACATCATTTTCAACCATTTGAGCTAGCTGCCATCCAGCTCCTGAACTCACGATTTTCAACTATTTAACATTCCTACCTGCCTCCAGGGGCTGAACTAAGTGTTGGACTGATGCAGCCATTAATTTTTAGACACTGTACTTTAAATGTTTGAAATGCAGGCAAGAAAGAACATTTTTACCAGTCTCCATTCTACAGTACAAGTAGTACAAAATTGCTGTGTTACAAATTGATTTGTGAGAGGGAATGCAATACTTGAAAATCTGTTCCCATTGAAGTGTAAAATGATGAGGTAGACTATAGGTTAGGGTGTTTATTACGTTAATATTTTATATTTACTATTAAAACTGCCTTCAAAATGCAGGAAGATCTTTCAGAACCTTAGAAAATCAAAATATTATATAAACATAAATGCTATAGCGATATGCCGAGTTGGGGTGTGAAACACTTTACTCTTGAGATATCCCCACAGAAAGTCACATGATGGTAAGTCTGGTGAGCAGGCTGGCCATTCCACATTATGTTGCAACCCTATGACGCGGTTTCGGCTGAAAACGTCGTTTAGGCGATCCCTAAATTGAATGTTGAGAGGATGTGCTGGCACGTCATCTTGTGCCTACCAACGATCGTGAAACATTCCATCCCAATACTGGTTCCCATAATGCATAGCGAGTTGCAGGGAAACATATTTATTCAACATTTGGATATATGCAATGCCGTCCACATTTCGATCGAAAAAGTATGGTCAGACAGTGAGTTTTGCACGAGAATCGTTCCTATCATAATTAAATTCAGGTGGATGACTCTTTGGGAGCATATTCACGTACATTATAAGAGTTGACTTTTCCATTCATCATAAATGCTGTTTCGTCTCCAATTACAAAATTTGCCATAAAATGCAGGACTTGACATTGCTGGATGAACCTAAGCAGAAAAACGTAATCAACGTGCGAAGTCGTTTGCCAATAACGCGTGTCTCCCATGCATTCGATACGGGTGCCATCGTTGTTCAAGTCTTGTTATCCTGTTAAAGCCTGAAGACAAAAGTGCCATTATGACGAGCACTTGCACACTATAGATTTTGCTGGAGAAGAGCTCCCTTATTTCTCAATGAGCCTGCTCGGGTGCTCGGGACTGTAGCTTGTGTATAGTTTTAGTAGCAAGCCTGTATTTCCCCCACTAACTGGTTTAAAATCTGCTAATTCATTACTGCCATGTTTCTTCTTCAGCTCCCTCCAATGTGCTTTCTCGAGCGTTTTTGCGCATGTCTTATGTAGCCAAGTTTCATGGGCCACCACAGTTAATAGAAGGGAGCAGGGACGGCGGCGTGGCTCAAAAATAGGGCCTGGGAATTTATTCGATAGGGGCCCACTGCTCACAGTCAGAGCAGTGTGTTTCATTGTTTGGGGCCTGCTTCGGGTCCACCATCACCATATTTTCGGGGGCCCACGCCGTCCCTGGAAAGGAGATTGGTTAGGCTAGTCGACAAACTTCAAAGCGGTCTGTAAAATTGTGTTGGAACCATTGAAAAATGATCATGTGATGCTGAGAGTGCATAAACACAAGGTGGTGTGTGTTTACAGTGGGAGTAAAACTAATAGGCAAATTCAGAGCAATTACACCATGAATTGGGAAACAATTCTGCCCACAAAATGTAGAAAATTATAGAGGCCAAATCTTAAAATACAGTGGCTAATGCCAAGCAGCTTGAACAGACAAAACTAAATTTTCTTATGCAAATAACATAACAGGTCATTAGATGGGTAACTCTGAATTTAGCAGATTTCAGCAGGTGCAAGGACAAGAAAATAATTGCACCCCATACTGTTTAACTGATAAACTTATTCATTGAAACATGCACTTAAAAAATCGATCAACACTCACACAAATTACGATGTTATTTGCATCTTTGTAATGAAGGCTTAAAGGCTTTAAGGGAATTGTTGGCTGAAAAGCTATTAATGACTAGTCATAACAGAGACTAAAAACAATACCGAATACTGGTATACCTAATGCAGTTCATGACTTCATATAGTTGTACAAATTCGTGCTGAGCAGGGGCGGATCTAGGGACATTTGTGGATAATTTCCGAACGCTGAAGTTGTGAGAATCGAGTGCCATAGGCACAAAACTTCTAGCAAGTCTGTGGGCATTCCACGAAAATTTTTAAATCTGCAGTCTCATTTCCTGCATTTTTGGGAAAGATTTTACAGAACTCTGAAATGTCAGAAAATGTCTAAATTTACAGTTTGCTTAAAAATTAGTGGTTTTAAAGTGATTTATACTCATGGAAGTGCGGATAAACTACTTCGCTCGCTTATGCAAGAAGTTGGAAAGGAGCGTGTTCATTTGTGTAATTTTGCGAAGTTACAGTTCCCTCGCAGTCAGCAATTGCGCTCTGCAAATAACTGCCCAGTGAGGTAAGCTGCTCAATCTGTGATTCATACTCATGAATAATTATTATATGATTAAATATGCTAATGATCAATTTGTGTTGTATTATAATACAAATCGAAAACTCTAAAATGGTGTACTCCCGAAATATTGTTTAAGGTCTAACGTTTTGAGCAAAGGCCCTTTGTTAGAGAGTATTACTATTTTTAGAGTATTCGATTTGTAATTCTACACTGCCTTCGTAGCACAAGGTGTATTATAATATTATAAATTATTTTGTGTTTATGATGAATCAATTTGAGCATTGCAATATGCTGTATTATACATTTAGTGGACATCACAACACAGGGCTTTATGTGCTTTGCTCTATCTTTTAACCACCTATATAGAACAACAGGAGATGGTAATTGTCTATATAATGCTTGTTATATTACTCTTATGTGGTAGAGAGTCCGCAGCCATGTACCTCCGCTGTCTTACAAGCATTGAGCTGCACATGCATGCTCTCTATTATACTTAGCACCCATTGGTTGAGCAGCAGTATAATAATGGAAGCAATGTCTTTGCTATGTGTTTGTCTGAAAAGGAAATGGATCATGTGACAAAAGAAGATAGATCAAAGGCTGTTGTTGCAGAAGCTAACAATAATGCCCATAACCATCAATATTCCTCATTTTCATCAAGTCTTCTTTCACTATCGAGTGTGATCAAACTTCCCATCGAATCATACTATCCAATGTCTAAGAGCCAGCAAAATCCAGATGATACTAACCCTCAAGAACAGGTTGATGCCATTTCTTGCATGTTCAACTGCACCATTTTTCCAAGAGAAGCAAATGGAGATCATCATCATCATCATCATAAACTTTATTTAAACCTCGGGTTGATGGGACTGTTTAGGCCCCTAGCAGATACATTGCTAATATGCCGAGAAATAGAAAAAATACTAAGCACTAAATTTACTAATATAAAACATTAAACATTAAAATCTCATTGTACGCACAGCGCTACAAAAAGACTCTACATTAATTGCTGTTCTTAAGGAGTCTGGTAAAGAGTTCCAAGTCGTTGCAGCGGTGTACGAAGTTGAATTAAGACCAAAATGTGTGGTTTTAACTCTTGGAATGCACAGTTTGTTAATAATAAGCAAATCTTGTATTCTCCGATCCTTCAGAGTATAGCCAATTTTATCAGTCAGGGAGGTAAAGTCCAAAGACCGGTCGTCGTAAATACATCGCAAAGAGATGATATTCAAATTGAGCGAATACACCTTTTTCGATGTGCTTCATTACCTATAGATTATCTTGAGACAACAGCAATTCCTACAACTAAAAATCATTATGTTGCCCTTTGCCAGCCCGAAGGAAAATGCCAGTCAAGAATATTTTGTCATTAAGCCATTATTTCCAAGTGTTTGTTTTGATTCGGATGAACCATCCAGTAATCCCTATCCCTTGGTCAACAACATTTTAAATATTCAAAATAATTCAGGTGTATCCCAAATAAATTCAAAAAACACTGTCCATTGCTCTGGAAGAGGCAAGTTGAAGCAAGTGTCCATTGATCAACTGTTAACTAGAAAAATAAAGTTTTCAGATGAGGGTGAGCAGATATTATCAGCACAATTAACTCATGAGCTACAGGAGATTCAGGGAACCTCTGGTACTTCTTTATCAGTAGAAACAGCAGCACCATTAGCTTCTCACTCCCTTGCACCTACATGTACCAGTACTTCACACTCCCTTGCACCTACATGTACCAGTACTTCACACTCCCTTGCACCTACATGTACCAGTACATCTCGATTTGCTAATGATATTGGCAATTTTGTCAACCCGACTACTCCGTATAACAAAAATATCATCTTCTCTCTAATGTTTGGAGACCTGAGCAAACATATACCTTTCCTGTGAATGAGTTTAACAGAACGTTTTGTCATCGATGGTTGAATAAGTTCCCATGGTTGACATACTCAGAGGTTCTTGGTGGTGCATTTTGTATTAATTGTGTTTTGTTTCGAGGTGAAAGCACACATAATGCCAGCAAACTAAACAAACTCAAAAAAGCTCCTTTGACTTCCTGGAGTGTAGCACCACACAGGTGCCGTGAGGACTCTGAAAATTCACCACTTCATAAAACCTCCACCATACGTGCATCACAGTTCAAATTATTTATGGAGCAAAAGTCGACACCCATTGATGTACAGCTTGATGACTTAAAAATAAACCAAATTCAGGAGAACAGAAAAAACTAACACCCATCGTCGTCGAAGCCATCATTCTTTGTGATAGACAAAATATTCCTCTACGAGGTCACAGAGATGACTCAAAATACCTTGTTGCTGATGATGTGAATCCTGGCAATTTTCAAGAAATTTTCAAGTATCGAGCAAAGTGTGCAGGTGTTTCAGTGCATGATTATCTTAACAGCACCCCCAAGAATGCAACATATAGATCTAAAACCATGCAAAATCAGATAATCGAAGTTTGCAGTGAACTTTTGTGTAACAAAATGGTAACAGAGGTTCAGGAAGCAAAATGTTTTTCAGTCCTTGCTGATGAAGCTACAGACTGTGCAAATATTGAGCAGATGTCTCTTGTAGTTCGATTTGTGGATAAATCATCTTCAATTCGAGAAGAGTTTATGGGCTTTGTGCCATGCAAGCTTGGTGTTTCAGGCGAAGCGATAGCGAACACCATCTTGGATTTCCTTCGTAGCGCAAGTATTGATGAACAGCTACTTGTCTCACAAAGAGCGCAAATTCAGGTAACGAAGCTGGTGTTTAATGTAACAAACGTATACCTGTTAGTTATTTGTTTCTACTTGTTCATGTCTTAAATAACGCGCTTTTCTTCTGTTCGTGTTTTATAGTGAAGCACACTCAAACGGAAAGCGAGGTACAAGATGACGTACCACGTGAGTTTTTATTCTGTAGGCTATAGGGTAATGTAATTATGCACTTTAACACGTTACTGAAATAACCTTTGTTTTCTTCTTTTAACCACAGTTATTACCTCTATGCCCGTTCAAGAGCGCTTGCCCCATGGCGCCCAAACGCCAACGTTTGTTGACAGATATTTTATCAACACCTGAAACATGGTATCAGTTTTTGACGGATTTTAGTTTACACCGTGTTACTCTTTTATGATATATATGATAAACCTTGCACATAAGATCAACTGTAAAAATCTTTATCAGATTGTGTCTTGGTCTCAATGATAAACATTGTTTCACTGTAAGGACAAAGAGTAAGATTATTTTACAAAAATCATGTTTGAGGCCAGTTACGGATAACTGGAAAAATAATGACTGCATAGGAATAATTACAAACCAGAAAACATATCTCGATCAATTCCAAGCGTGACCATGCCCCCTGGGCATTTGACTATTTTAATTTTTAATTTTTTTGTTAACTTTACAACCATACAAGAAAGCAAATATACAGTAAATAAAGAGTGCAATACTTGAACATGATTGAAGGAATGATCAACAGGACAGGAGTCCCATGTGAAGACCAACCGAACAAAAAATTACATAATAAACATATATATAAGTAAAAACACAATAAAAAAATAGGTCCGCGATGCGAACATGTGGGTACCGAATGGAACATTAATGCCTGAGTCAGCCTTGTGGAGAAATGAGCATGGGGTGTGACCAAAAGGAAGCCCATTTTTATGAAACAAAAAAGACTACGTTATCTAAACTGTGTAAAGATAAATCCAAATATGTGATACTAACGGAAATATTAGTATTACTCATTTATAGTGCGGCATTTATCCCCACTACGAGATCACTGTCGTGGAGGGTCTTTATCATTATATTGATGTGGTGCCTTTAAAGTGACTATGAACCAGTTTTTTTATGATTGCATTTGAGAGAGCACTTATAATAATGAAAAATATACAATATTTTGTTTCTAAACAAAGTGGCATGGGAACGAATCTGTTAACATGGGAACCTAATAACAATCTCAATGCTGAGTAAGTCTGCATAGTTTGAGCCTGTTTAGTAAAACCAATCCAAAGATATGCCAGCTTTTGTATTTTGATGTAGTGCTGTGCCCATCTTGTGATGTCACAGCTCAATTAGTTACATGAAGCGTAATAACTCAAGAACGGCATAAGATATGAAAGTCATGTAAAAGATATCTTTCATAATTTTACGTGTTCTTTCAAATACAATAAAAAAAGCTGGGGTGAATTTTCATTTCATAGATACTTGCACTGATAGATTGATCAAAGACAAATATCACAATATTTGTTATAGACTAAGGTATAGAGGGTGCATAAACCAGGTCACAGACCGTCCAGGATTACTAGACAGTGTCATTAGTAAGCTAACAACAGATTTAACTAAATCAGCAGAGAATAAATGTGTAAAATGCATTTTTAAGACAAACATACTGTAGGTTCCATTATTATATACATGTCATGGATAATTCACCGGTTAATGATTCACTATAGGTTAAGGCATAAGTGTTCTCATCTAATAATTAACAGTTATTGGATGAGGTGAAGCATGATATTGAGAATTATTAAAGCTAACGTTTGTGTTATTTGCCGAAGTCGAAAGTTGAGGCGGACAACACAAACTTAGGCCTTGATAATTCTCGATATCATGCGAAAACCAAATCCAATTGTTTTATTATCAGGGGCAGATCCAGGCTCATCTGATAGAGGTGCAGATTTTTCAGGGGGGTGCACCCATCCACCACCACCTTAAATTATGTCAAAAATGCCATGAATCATGAACATTTTAATATACACTGGTTCATGCTGACTTTTTCTGGGGGTGCTAATTTGCTCTGGGGGGTACACACCCCCCTGCACCCCACCCCTAGATCCACCTATGTTTATTATGCATAAGCAGTGCTAAAACAATGAGTTTTCTGTTACGTTGGCAAATCTTTGCAAAGAACCCATCATTTCCCCATTTTCTTTCGCTGCATACAAGCTGCTAACAGCAAGTTGATATTGGAATAATGATGTCATAGCTACACTTTTTGAACCACAATATTGGAACAGTGACGTCACATGAAGCTGATGTCGCAAATTAGTTGTATGCCAACAGCCAATCAATATCGAGATAGAGTAGAGTATACATGCGGTAATAATACCATGTTAGGAACATCTGCCAAGAACAAAAAACTTAGAGGAACTATTCTATAATGCTGAAATCGTTTTAATGATGTTCGTAATCTTGGCACAAATTATTGATCAATGACTTTTCTTTTTTTATTATATATCAATACTGGCCAAAGTGACAGAGACACCTTTTATTTCAAATTGTCAAGGCTTTCAACAGTAAACAAAACACATCTCAAAAAACATGACATTCCATGACATCCCTTGAGTGTGAATAAAATATCTTAATTGAAATTATTGTCTGACATTTTGAACACTGAAACACTGTACAATCAATTGTTAACAAGCAACATTCGTAGTTTGTTTCTAAACCAAAAAATAAATTTGTAAATGCATTTTTAAACAAACATACAAGACATACCATGCCAGGAACACCAGTTAACAACAAAAACTATTTATTTACAGAACTTTTATAATGCACCATACAAACAATTCCCATGAAACAAAATATTGTTCAAGCGGTCAATGACATTTGCCTATATAGTTATATACACTGTTTACCAGCATTGTTGCAAAATTTAGACTGACTTCCTCACCTGAAACAGATGAATATACTGTATAACATTTTACACACCTTTAATGTAAACTACACAAGCCTCGTCAAGAAAGATAAGACTTTTTGAGGATTGTCGAAAACTTCTCCGATGGCGATAAGCCAACATTGAACGCACTCGATCAGAAGACACCACGAAGATCACGAGCATTGCCAACTTACACGACACGACCTTTGTACGTTGTACTTGTCGACAAGTTTAATAAGGTTTTTCGAGATTTTCTACCGAGGAATGGACCTACGACATTTTCCGATGAATTCCGAATGAGTATCTGAGTTGCGCAGTTGTAATTTCGATGTTGAACCCTTACCTAGCCACCTCAACGCCGTGACTATATGGGTACCGCTGACCGCGGTACCCACAAAAACTAATACACAAATTACATAAGAATAAAGATTTAAGAGCAACAACTTGGATTGAAAGAACGACATTTAGAACAGAAACTTTTCCAGGTGCACAGTCTATTAACATCGAAATTGGAGTCTAACTTAGAAGAGTAGTGAATATAAAGTTTATGTTTTAAAAGTGGAAACAGAAGTAGTATTACGAACTATCGGAGAGATATTGTTCCAGAGAAATACAATTCTGTTGAAAAAAGAATTTCTAAAAAGAGAAGTCCTACAAGGATTGGCTTCAAGCAAGTTGTTTTGACTTGAACGAGTGCGAGACGAGCGAATAGAAGAAAAAGTAACAAAACGGGAGATATCTAGATCGTAGAGACCTTGTTTGCACTTAAAAAAGAAGAGAAGATCCTTAATTTCAAGCCAATACGATATCGGTAATAAGTTAAGCCTTTTAAGACGGTCAGGGTAAGACGATTCATAATCTTGGAGTATGAATTTAGTGGCTCGTCTCTGAACACCCTCAAGAAGTGACTACTTTCACTACTGTAAGACAAGTGAGAACGGACGAGCGCTAAATAAAGTAGATGACGGCAACGGACATTTGACATTTGAGTACAGTTCCTGCGAAGAAACCCAAGCATACGATTAGCTTTAGCAACACATTTAGCGATATGGGGGGACCACTTAAGGTCATTGCTGATGACCACACCCAAATCGGTTTGATTTGTTACACTTTTCACTAACTCGTTGTTGAGGTGGTAGGAATGACTAGATTGAGTACCTTTTCGGGATATCCTTAGTAAAAGAGTTTTAGACACATGCCAGGACTGTGACCAGTTGCTCATAGCATCGAGATCAAGCTGGACGAGATCTCTATCCGCTGGTGACTCAATTGAGTGGAAGCACTTGCTGTCATCAGCAAAAAGAGCAATAGTACTGTTGCTGGTTACCTCCGGAAGGTCATTAACATAGAGTATAAAAGGTAGTGGACCTATCACACTACCTTGCGGCACACCAGACTTAACACTAAGGTACGACGAAGAAACTCCTTCAACAACAACACACTGTTTCCGATCATGAAGATAATCGGCAAACCATTTAAGAAGAGGACCGGAAATTCCATAAGTTTTCAGCTTGGATAAGAGTTTACTATGAGAGACAGAGTCAAAAGCTTTAGCAAAATCAAGATATATGAGGTCAATTTCTTTACCAGCATCAAGGGCACTACCAATGTCGTGAAATATATTAAGAAGTTGAGTAACACATGACCTATTACAGCGGAAACCATGCTGGAGATCATATAAAGAGTTCTTAATGAACAAAGAAACTTGAGTGAAAATCAAACGTTCAAGAACTTTAAAGATTTGGGATAGTAAAGAAATTGGTCTGTAATTAGTAACTTCATGAACGTCACTTTTCTTAGGGACTGGAACTATATTAGCATGTTTCCATTCTGAGGGAACTATACCCTGTTGGATAGATAACTCGAGGAGAGCAGCCAGGGAGGGAGCGATAACTTCAGAACATCGTTTTAAGAGATAATCAGGTATTCCATCTGGGCCAGTTGCTTTAGAAGGAGACAAATTAGATAATAGAGACTGTACTAAGGATTCAGAAACAATTATGGAGTCAAGAGAATTGAGAGTAGAATTTGAAGGAGAAGATAAAGAAGAAGAACCAGTGTCAGGATTAAAGACTGACGCAAAAACGTTGTTAAATCACATCAGGTAATGAGGATTTTGACGATTTAGACTTAAAAAATCTCCAGAAAGGTTTAGAATTAACGCATATAGATTCAGATAAACTAGATAAATATTCTCTTTTTCTAGCGATAATCCAACACTTCACATGCTGTCGGCTTTTGCGGAACTTTTCCCATAGTTGAGGCGAGTTCTTACCAACTCACCAGCTCCCAGGGTCGGGCATTTGCCTTTACAGCTCGTCCCCATGGTGGGGTATTTGGCGCTCTGCATATCCCATAGTCACAAAGTTTGAGGCAATGCCAATATGATTGCCAGTGAATTTCCAAAATTCGTTGGCACACTGCACATTTCATATTAAGTCCAATATGATTTGCTCTAAATATTTCAATGATGTAATATTCCCGAACGAACGTGAATATTTAAAACGTAAACAAATGCCAAAAAAATCGCATGTCTACCATCATGGCCATTATTACTAACTTTGAATTAAAAAATAAAACTGTTTTCCAATCACATAAACACAAAATGAACATAGGTGATTATATTTGTAAATATAGAAAATTATATTTTATTGTATCATTACATATTACCATTTGTGTTTAAGTTCGAAGCATGCACTATTTTGTGGGTTTGTTTATGTTTTAAACACAATGTTTGCTGAATACGTTATTCTCATATTGGTTAAACTATATTTCATTGGTCAAAGTGAAACAATTATTTAGCAAACATGCTTAAAATGTAAACAAGCCCGAAAAATAGTTCATGCTTCAAGCTTGAAAACAAATGGCAAACACTAAGTGGCTGTTCATTTTGTATGTACTTTTCTGTGTATATTATGGTGAAGAGGTTATAGATTTTCAATATTTTGCATACACCCCTTTACCATACATGTAAACCATCCCACTACCATTCAGTGTTGGAATCAAGTATTCAATTTGTATTTCTACACTGCCTAAGTAGTGTAACACTAAGTTGTTATATTATAGAACTTGCTTAAAGTCTTGTGGGACGAAAGCCAGTATAGATACCATTAGGAGAGGGATATCTTGCCCTAATGGCAAGGACACAGCAACTCTGCGATTTCCTTGACCTAAACGGCCATGTTGCCATAAAACATACTGTGGATATGCAGTATGTCGGAAATTCTCATTAGGGACCTTAAGATTTGACGACGCGCTCATGTACGACGCGGCCGGAAGTGATGTTAACAAAACTGAGCATGCGCGGGCGTCGTTGATACGAGTCGTGAGTCTGCGACGCCGTGTTTTAGCATATTTTCGCGTCGTCGTAGATTACCTTCGGACTTGTTCACGTTCAACGCTTTAAACGGTGAGTTTCTTCGTGTTTTTTCACTTATATGTCCACTATTTGTTAAAATGTTATTGTATGGATCTTTCCTTGATCAAATTACCTCAATGCTTGCGGATTTTATGGTTTTTATAGTTTTATCTACAAGATCAGTAAACATGTCTGCCAAGCAATCACCTGTATCTTCAAAACCTGGAACTAAATCACCGTAAGTTACGTTCATCTAAATAATCTGTAATCAACTTTAAATTATCTTTAATAGCAGAAGGTTTGTTTGTAGCTTATTCGCTAATTAAGTATCAGACAAATATTCAACGACAAGCCAGCGTTTGTTTTGCTTTATCTTTTACAATGACTTGAAATGTTGTTACCATGCAGCTGGGCTTGGTGGCATGCTATGCTTGTGTTAAACTACATCAAAAGATGTTGTCTAGAGTATAAATAGTATAAATACTTTTAAAGCAAAAGATTAAAACTATACGGTAAAAAAATATGGGGCTTTCCTATATTTACTATTATCATTAATACTTGTAAATATTCTGAATTCACAATGATTTACTGTTGGTTTGCTGTCTTTTTAGAACTTGCTTTGTTATGAAATGGACGTTGCAGCATGACATATAATTTTGTAAGGAGGTTTTAGTGTCCAGACTTTTTCAAACGAAAAAGAAGTCTATAGAAAGAGGGAAGGTGTGGGAAGTTATCGCAAAGAAACTGGAACAAATAGAGTACCCATGTTTCCGTGTTGAGCAACGCTCTGTGAGGGACAGATTCAGAAAATTGCTTTTGCAATTCAGAAGAAAGGACCGACAAGAAATCAGTGCAAGTGGGATCTCGCCAGAGCAGACGGAACTAGATACCATCCTAGAAGAGTTAAATGCTCTCGAGGAGACATCTGCAACACTTGCTAGCAGAGGCTGGGGAAGAAGAAAAGAGAAAAGTGGCAGTGGATAAGGAGGCAGCTGAGGAAATGAGGAAACGTGCCATGGAAAATTTATCGGAAACTAAGAGAAGAAACGAGAGTGAGCAGGGTGGGACAAAACGAAAAATTAGAAAGGGGGGCAACGCTACTTTGGAATATTTAAAGGAAAAGGGAGATAGAGAAATAATAAAAGAAGAAAGTTTGAAATTGGAGAGAGAACGCATGGAATTGGACAAAGAGAACAATCAACGCTTTATGAATCAGCAAAATCAAATGTTAGGGACCATGCTAGCAATGCAAAAAGAACAAAGCCAACAAATACAATCAAGTCAAATGCTGCTAATGCAACAACAGCAGCAGCAAGGGCAAGCATTGATGGCTCTTTTGAGTAAACTTGTTGAGAAATAGTTCATTGTTATTGACAATAAGTAATTTGATGAACTGAACTTTTAAACTTTGTTTAAACCTTTTGTATGTTCCATTATTTACTTTTGTATGTTATATTTTTATATATTATATTTTTATATTATATTTATATTTATATGTTATATTTCTTTTATATATATTATATTTATATATTAAATATATATATGATGAGATGAAATGTTCTCGAGTGAATTGCCATGGCTGGGTTTCGAACCACGACCTTTGATTTACTAGTTCATTTTTCTGCTTACACGGTTTGGGCTCATTCACTCGACACACACACACACACGCACACACACACACACGCACACACACGCACACACATATATATTGTTCAATAAATTATTTTTGGTCAGTCTCAATTATTTCACTATTCATATTGTTATTTAAACTGTCAATGTGCATGTATTCTGTTAACATTAAACATGTGAGCTACATTGGGAGTATATAAATATAGGCCAACATCAATAAACACTAAAAGTAATTATTGCACCATATGTAATACCATAAAACTAGCTACAAAATACACAATCTAATACAGACAAAATAATGATGCTCATATAGGCTATAATTATATTAATTTAAGAAAAGTAATTTTGAAGAGAGGGAGGTTCCAATTCAAAAAATCTTGAAGTAGAGTTAGACTGTAAACAAGTGAGAGCATTTCTTAAGAGGGCAGCTACAATGTACATCTTCCCAACACTACTCAAACCAATTTTCAAATTCTTTTTAAAGTCAAGGAATTTAAAATAATTGACAATGTCTCCAAAGATCCATTCAACTGATACTCGGACAGCACTCATGGACTTATTGAACTCTTGCATATCTGGTGTCAGCTGCCGGTTTCTATATGGTGCTTGTCATACAAACACATAGGTTGTCCATTGGTAAAAGCATATTGTTCCAACTCATTCAGTAGCCCTGAGTCCATTAGCATTGCAGCATCATGCCTTTTTCCCTCTAAAATATCAATAAGCAACAGTAGTTATGAACAACATAGTTATTTTCAAATCTGATCACTATTTATGCTTCTGATCTTATTTGGCAAACATGCATATCCTTATTGGTAAAGATGAAGGTTTTATGACTTGCTTGCAAACGTCGCAAAACATCCTTTTGACAGATTTAGAGGATTCATTAGGATTGTTGATACACTATTGATCTACCACCGTCGTAGGGCATTTGTCATACTTTGCATTTGACCCACTGCTTTGACCCCAGTGTGGTGAATTTTCTACCCAACCCAAGGAAATTTTAAAATAGAAAAATTTAAAAATTATGCTATTATTATTTGAATGATACATTAAAATTACATGTACATACCTAAAGGCCCAAACATGTTGGCAATGATTCCATTTGGTAGGGTAATGGTAATGGATTGACATTTCAATGCATGTACCCTCTTGTGGCCATTGTAAACAGCTCTTTGCATTTGACCTGGACGACAGATCTGTCTTACTGTCCCATCAATGAAACCAAAGCAGTTTTCCAAAGCAGCCCCTCTTCTGTGTGCTGCATCTGCGTACACTCGGAACAACCCAGGGCTAAGAAGTTGATGATTCCACCTTGTTATTATTTCACCATGTCTCTGGTAGATGAAGTCGACAACTGTATTAGTAATCATACTTAACTCAGGAATGGGTCTGCCAAATTGAGGAACCAAATCGCTGTACCTACAAGGGTAGGAAAATCGGCGAAGAATCATGCATAAAGCCTCCAAACTCATCAGGAAAATCCAACACTCGAGCAAGAATGGGAATTTAATTTTTCTTAAACCGAAAATCTAGAGCACATTCAGCTTCGTCAATTTCTTCTAGATTAAAACCTGGGTATTCGTGGTAAGGTAGCTCTGGGTTCTTCGAACGACAAACATCGTACAGTGCCACAAACTCTTCATCATCGATCAGTGCATTATCGTAAGCCACCACAACAGCATTTCTAGCTTTTTTGAAAGAAGACATTATCGAAGGCAAGTTGTTCGCGTCCTTCAAAATCTTAACTTTTAAGGAAGCTCGCGGACGCGGCTCGCCCCAGTCTATTCGCGGAAAATCGACGCGTCATACATGAGCGCGTCGTCAAATAGATAGATATAGATAGATAGATAGATATATTTATTTTAACACGCTAACAACGTCAACAGAAGCTGGTTTCCACGATGGGCGTGTACAAAGAGAATGGTTTAAGTATACAATATAAATATTTTAAAATGTTCAAGATGTTAAAAATGTCAGAAAAGTGTCAATATTATTGGCATGCAATAATCATCGTAGTAATAGAGTTAAGTTATTTACAAATGTTATTTACATATGTATTTCTACAAGTTATGAGTGGCGATTTTGCGTTCAAAGACCGACAAAGACTTGCTTTCCCTAATTTCTTTGGGGAGAGAATTCCATATAGAGCCCCATCATACATGAAACTCTTTTTCATGTTGTTTGTGCGTGGTTGTGGCAAGCAAATTGAAGATGAAATGTTCTGAAGATTGTGATTTGACATCTCTTTTTTATAGGTAAAGAGGTTTGCGAGACTATTTGGTCCCATATTATTCAATATTTTAAACATAATCTTAGCCTTGGCTTTGTTTCTTTGTGTTTGTAGTGGTTGCCATCCCAATTTATTTAACACAATGGTGGAATGGACTTCATTACTCGAATACGTAATAATTCGAGCTGCTCTGTTGTGCAGTTTCTGCAGTTGTGTAGATTGCGTCTCACCAAATATATTCCATACGATCACAGCAGTAATTAAAGTATGGTTGGATTATTGCATTATATATAGAAAGAAGCGAATCTCTGTCAACAAATTCCCTCAATCGACGAAGGGCACCTAAGCCTGATGTGATTTTCTTACAGATGCTCTCAGTGTTTTTTTTTCCAGGACAAATGTTGGTCAATAAATACTCCCAGGGTTTTGCATTCGAAAACTTGTTTAATTGGCTTTTTGTCTATATTTACTTTGATCTCAGAAAGTGAAACATTACTTATCAATGGCCTTGAGCCAATCAACATAAATTCAGTTTTTGCAACATTAAGACTAAGTTTATTAGCTATTAACCATTTTCTGAGGTTTTCTAAATCTGAGTTCATGGCAACCTCAACATCATTTATTGTCTCACCTGAGGCTGTTAAGTTTGTGTCATCAGCAAATAATCTGGATTTAGTTTCATTTAAGCAATGTGGCATATCATTTATATATATAGTAAAAAGAACAATGGTCCTAAGATAGAGTACTGAGGAACGCCGCATGTGATCCTGTGCTTAGATGAAATAGATCCATTTACTTGACACTTTTGGTTTCTGTTGGAAAGATAGGATTTTACTAGTAAATATGCATCTTCTTTGATTCCGTATAGTTCTAGTTTTTTAAGTAGAACTTGGTGGTCTACTGTATCAAAGGCTTTTTTTAAGTCAATGAATACTACCAGATTAAATAACTTTCTATCCATGTTTGCATACCAAGTGTTTGTACAATCTAACAATGCAGTTGCAGTGGAGTGAAATTTTCTAAAACCAAACTGATTTTCAGAAAGGAGTTTATTTTCGGTTAAGTAATCATATAATTGATTATAGAGAATTCGTTCCATAATTTTGCTTATGGCAGGCAAAACAGAAATAGGTCTGTAATTTCCTGGCAAATTACGATGACCACTTTTATATAGTGGTGTTACTCTTGCTATTTTCCATTCATTGGGAAAAGAGCATAAGGTAATGGTTTGATTAAATATATAAGTTAGTGAACTTGAAATAACAGGTGCAGCTGTCTTAATAATTTTACTGGAGATTTTATCTATACCAGTTGCTTTGGAACTGGACAGGCCATACAGGAGACGACAAATGTTGTCTACAGTCACTGCTTTAAAGGTAGTGAACTCAGATTCAGCTTTTTTAATGTGTTGTAGAAAGTTGCAATCAGAGTTTTCAATCTCACTTGCTGGATTTGGTCCAATATTTGAAAAGAAATTGTTAAAGCCCTCGGCAATTTCTTCAGGGCTTTGCAGAATTTCCCGCATACATTTGGTTCATTTACTCTTGCAGGTTTATTCTTACGGCCTAACAAAGTATTTATTGTTTTCCATGCCTCTTTTGGATTGTGTTTTTGATTTGCAATCTTACTAGTGTAGTAATCTGTCTTGGCTTTTCTCAATTCTATGTTTGTTTTGTTTCTGGCTTTTTTATAGTTTTGCCAGTCAACCTCAAGGTTTGTGATAATGGCAATTTTGTGATAAGTGATAATTTTATTATTATTATTTTTTTTAATTTCTAGAAACATTTGCTTCCAAATGTCCCACATACTATCGGAATCATCAGCAAAGAAATAAACATATTCCCATGGCTGATTTCCTAGGTCTTCAAGAAATTTTTCTTCTCGAAAATGTTTCATGTTTCTAATTTCGATAATGTTTTGTTGTTTCTTAGTTATATTAATTTTTCTAACTGCAAATATAAGGCTGTGATCACTAATTCCAGTATGAATAACACCAGAGCTACAAATATTTTCTGGTTTACTGGTAACTATATGATCAAGAAGACTAGCAGTTGTCATAGTTACCCGGGTAGCTTCATTAATCAATTGTGATAGTTGATACATTTCATATAATGATTTTAATGACTTAGTTTCTTGGTTAGAATTTGTCTTGAGTAAATCACAATTAAGATCCCCAAGAATAATAAATTCTTTGTTTTCATCATCAATAGCTTGAATTAAGCTTTCAAAATGAGTGAAAAAATCAGATGAGGCCCCAGGTGGCCTATACATCGAAATAACAAAAAAGGTTGACTATGCGGTTTGATAACTTCTATGCATACAACCTCTAATTCAGATGGTACAAGATCATGTCTTATACGGTAATTAATGGAGCTACCTAGATAAATACAAACACCACCCCCTCTCCTTGATCTATCTTTTCTAACAATATCATAGCCATCAATGTGAACCATGCTATCGGTAATTTAAGGTCCCTATTGTTTCAAGGATGATTTACAACAATAACATCTTCCTGATACCTCATGGCTAAATCAAGAACATTGCCATCCAATACCAGTTTCTGGAAAAGAGGTGTTGTTGAGATGCATCGCATTTTTGTATTACAACAACATTTGTTCTCTTCTTGTGTTGGCATAACCTGGTTCTTGTGCACCAGGTGGTTGTTGCATGACCATGTACTGCCATTTCCCCATTTACCAAGTCTGCAAAGACTGCTGGTTGTCTTCTTAGCAACTCTGCAGCTAGCCTTCGATGGACTTCTATATCAAGGTTATCCACCAAATTCTGGAAATGAAATATACATGTACATTAAAGCTACTATATGTGTATATATTATGTTAGATAGAAAGACAAATAACTAACATGAAATATATAAATTAACCAAAACTTCACCTAGGAAGAAAGTAAAGGAAATGTGTGTTTGTGAATAAACATTTCTAAAAATTGAGTTACAGATGCAGTGAATCACTCAATTACAATATATAAAAATATTATGCTCTTTCATCACGACATGTCCATGTTCTGCCTCATTTGTGATTTCGCCTGAACATTCCGATATAAAAAGGATATTGAATAATTAGAAAACAATTCCAGTATTCCACTTATTTAGTTATTACCTGCAATTGATGCTCGTGATCAACCAATCTTTGCTCTGCATTATCTTCTGGAACCAATCCTGTGCCTCTTCTCCGTCACCTTCTTTGATTTAGTCTACCTTCTCTACTCGTCCTTCTGTTCCACGGCGTCTTCTATGACGTCCTCTGGCAGGACCTCCCCTGGATGTTCTTGGCTCTCTCTGTCCTTATGGTAGTTTCGTCAGATATTTCCTACGAACGTTTCCACTGATTAGAATAATTATTACGCAGCACAGCAAGATAATTCTGCAACAATCAACGTCAAACAGAACTTACCATTGGTTCTTCAAGGAAACCTGTGTCACTTGTGCGATCGCCTCATCGCTTTCCAAAATCGTTCTCGCGTTCATACAAATAATTCGGTCTTCAGTATGGTGACAAGCAGACGAACAGTATTGGTTAATACTCTCACAAGGGCATGCATTTCTTCCACTCTCAAGAAAATCCCTCGACAAGTACACACTGTTACATTGTCTGTGTTCGGGACTTGCGCAACCTGTTCAATATCGCTTTGTTCAATGTCGTCTAACATGAAACTCTCATCTATATATTTTATAATGGCACAGCGAAGCGAGAAGAAAAGACAATGAGCAATACGCCATTTAGCATTAAATATAACGTATTGTAAACAATAACATACACATGCGCAGAACGGACTTGACAGCACCTTTAACACAACGCACAATAGGCCTCTTGAAATTTTTGCAGAAATGTTTTTAGTCCTAAACCCAGGATCCCAGAAAGAAAAAAAAAATTTCCACCTTTGATATATGGTCCAGAACAAGCTGCACTAATGAAGTCTCCACGAAATCTACGAATATAATAAGAATCCATCACGGCACTTGGTTTAACACTTTGTCGTCTATAGGTGTCTTTCAACCACTGGCTCAACTGGATAAACTACAGCTTTATCAGTATTACAGCAGGAGCCTTTTAGCAATATTTGAATCAGGAACAACAAAGATCTGAAATATTTACGGTGTTTTAAAGGAGCAGTGTCACCATTTAAGCATCTTTTCTGCGCATAACAAAAAAAGCTTCGGAAATTGTCGGAAATCGCTCGGCCGCTATAATCCGGCATTGTTTCAAGAGTGATCGATCATAGTGATGTTGAGCATATGGTACGTGAAATAAAATATATTTGCATTTTATTTGCATATTTTTACAAATATTTATGTGTCACATGATTTGAGGGTCTCTTTGACTTCTCTTATTAACTAAGATTCCCCATTGTAAGTGCAAGAGTTCTTGTATCATGAGAAGAAAGGAAAATGGCACCCAAGGATGCCCTTGCAGGGGTAAAAATATGAAGTGTAATGAAAGTTGTCGTTGTGGTACACGTAGTAAACCGTGTAAAAATAAGGTAAATCTGTCAAGAGAAAGATCCTTTATTGGAACTTGCCTTGAAAAGTTCAATATTTTATCTGACTTTGTTTCAGGGAGCAACAGAAAACGCTGACAGCCCAATCGTTGAAAGCCAGTCGGGTGTTGAGTGCAGTCGAGTGCAGTCGGGGGGACTACTTCATGTATGCCGATTTCTGTGTCCCAACACAAAATTTTGGTTAGGATTATAGTTGTGTTGGGGACAGGTATACATGAAGTACCTGCCGAAGTCGGCCAGTAGCACATGGCAAGAAAAAGCCGTCCAAGCAAGGTTTTTCGGCTAAGTCACGAGCCACAACAGTCTGAGGAAACGCAAAGAGAAAAGGAACACAAAGATGTGAATGTAGCTTAGTTTATGTTGTACCTTGAAATGATATGTAAGGCAAGATTGTTTAACATAAATTCACCTTGCCTGTTTACTGAATTTTGAAGATCAGACAATATCAATGTTACGTTGCATTTTTTTAAATATTTGTGCCCAAGGGTCCATGGATAAACCAAGTTTATAATTATGCATGCAATGATCAAAAAGCTTACCACAAAACCTAACTATAAATTCTCTGAACCTGCTATCATAGATGATAGCACACATTTACTGTTGTCAACATACCAAGTCCTTTTCAATTACATGTTGCCTAAATAGCCTTAAGTGCCATGCCAAGAACAAAATCAGTGCTCAAAGGTTTATTACAATATAATACACACAAAAACCTATTTTGATTAAGTCTTGTTTATTTTAGGACTTTGGAATATGGTGAGAAAACTAGTCATCCGTAGTCTTCGTCATGGACTACATTGACACTTTATTAATAATGGAAGATGATCTTGATGAAGATGATGAAATTGAAAGGATGGGTGAGTTTGGAGAACCATCTTCAGAACATGGAAACGATGTTCCGTTAAACATGAATGTTGATGATATGCAAGGTTCTTTCTAGGAACACTGACACAGAACCTGGATCCATCACAGGATACTACTTCACTTGCAGAATTGCCAGAGTGGTGTAAATGTGGGAAATGTAGACCTATGCCACAATAAGTGGAGAACAAGTGTATAACACTGACATCACGATTTGCCAAGTTGCGTCTTGACCCCGATGTATTGGAACTTTGCATTCGCATGGAGACATTCGAATGTCTTATGGATATGACTTGCAAGTTTTTTTTCTTCAAATGGTTACGAGTTAGGAAGCCTTTAATAAATTAAAGGGTTATTAAAGGTAGCTAGTTGGAAAGCATGTCATTATCCTATACATTGAATTGACACCGTTGCCAAGCGATTGCTAAGGTTGAGAAACACATCACGCACAGCTTTCAAGGTTTCATGTTGGTTAAAAAATGTTAAGGTTTTGTTTATTGCTCGGTAAGTTTTGTTTATAGAGCGTCTGGTCGTCTTTAGTGATGGTTTAATATAGGGTAGAGCTCTTTATTACTCTAATACTATGGCGAGTCATTGTTCGTCTTCGGTTATTCTCGACATCTCTGGAGATATATATTAATATATATAACAGATATAAATAACAATTTTTTTAAAACAGTTTAATTTACCAAACCTGTTTTTTTAAATCAGTTCCATTATAAATATTGTATAGCAATTAGATTTTTCAAACCAGTTCAAATTTTCTAAACAAGAACTTCTTGGGTTAAATCTCAATTTTAATTTTAAAGTTTAAAATTGCCTATGGTTAGTATTGAAGTTAGCATTAGGGTTGGTATTTAGATTAGTTATAAATCCAATGTTATTTTTTCTTGAGTGAATACCCATGCAATCATACAGTATGTAGTAATAACCCTACATACACTTACATTGGAATTTTTGACAAGAATGAGTGTGTTAAAATCTTTTAAATGATATTATCAACAGAGCTTTTACAAATTACCTCAATAGATTATTGCATTAAGAAAAGTATTAAAGTAAAATACATTATTACACAATTAACTGCATAGCAACAAATAATTTCCCGACATAACCAGGTGATAATCAGACATACTTTGAGGCTTTAAAAAGTTTTTTGAACATAACTTAAAAGTTACTGTCCATGACCCAACGTTTCGACACTCCAGTCTAGTACTTTCCAGACTTTACAACGATCACCCCCTGATGAAGACGCTAGACTGGAGTGTCGAAACTCAGACTAGCACTTATCACTCCAGAGTTACTGATTCTGTGGATTGTTAGCAGCTATCAAATCTAACAGTGTACTAGAATCCAATGTAATTCTAGTAGCTTCCTTAATCACTTGTTTAATATGAAGGCTTTTAAAAAGTGCTTTTAATTGTTTACATTCAGGAATGCTTGCTCTCTTGGATAGAAAGTCACAGTTGAAATCTCCCAGCATAAGCACCTCCTTACCTTCAGATACAACATTATCAAAAATGTTATCCAGTCTAGCCATAAAATCATTATCGTGATATTTAGAAGAGTTCAGAGGCCTGTAAAAAGTGCCAATCAGGAATCCTCAAGTGTTTGGCAAAGATATTTCAAGCCAAATTCCTTCGACTTTAGGATCTTCTAAATCGCTTCTTCTCAAGGCCACAATCTTGCTCTTAACAGACTACTACTCCACCACCTTTAGGGCCTCTATCCTGTCTAAACAGCTTGTAACTTGGAATCTCGATTTCACTATCAAGCATATCACCCTTAGCCCAAGTTTCTGTGAGAGCTAATAAGTGAATGCCGGACTTAAGCTCATGCAAAATAAGATGCAACTGTTCAATTTTACTTCTTAGGCTCTGAATATTCCGGTGAACGATCTTAAAGCCACATAATTTCATAATATCTCTCAGCTTGGAAGGTAGATATGAACAACAGTAACATAAAAAAGAACGAGAGCTCAAATAGACCACCTCCGGTCTCCATTTTGGCATCTGTTCATTTTCACGATTTATTCAAGGTAGTAGGTATTCAAGGTATATGGCCGAAATTAATTGTATTAACTGTAATATAGTGGACATTCACTTATTATTTTCAGGCATGGGTCATTACTACATGTAATCTATTTTATTTAAAATATATAACTATATATCTAATAAATTATTCAAGAAGAAAACGTTTAAAATCTGTCTTAAAACTTTTTGCTTGCTCTTTATTCTTAATATTATCCAGCAATTGATTCCACAAGGTAACTGCTCTGTATAAAAAACTTCGCTGTCCTACACCAAGGGATCTCCAACTTATTTTTTATCTTAATAGAAAAAACTTAATCTTAATGACATCAACCTTAATAACAATACACCAAGTTATGAAATAGAATAATAAAACACATCGTATAGTATGGCACATGCCAAAACGCAAGAAAAAAAATCTTGAAACAATTGACAAACTCATTGAAGAGATACAAGACGCAGAATCTACTATTGCGGAAGAAGTAAATGACACACCACAATTTGACGACACCTCGCAAATTGGTATAGACAAAAACGAGACGAAAAACTGACTAAACTCGCTGAGGATGGAGAATTGGACAAATCGGTTGCTTACATTAAAAAAGCATCAAACAAAGTAATAGACAAACTGTACGTTGAGTATGAACGTAAAAGGATGCAAAAAGCTAATGAGTTTGACTGACCTACTTATTAGTAAGTTTATTAGTACACTCTTGGAGGATTTGATGCTATCGAAAACCATGAAGAGCTAACCAACGAACTAAAGAAAGACGAGCTCTTAAAACGTGACGTATATTGTATAGTCGAGAAAGTAAGTCCCTACTTGCCACTAATCGGCATTTTATCTGGTGGAATTACTGTGGGTAAGCATGTGTATCACCATGTTGCTAAAACCCCCGAAGATGAGTCTCGCACCGTCTAATATAGTGGCTCCAACCAACACGTCCCACACGGCTGAACCATGGCAGTCTCCACACATGAAGAACATGGGGGTACCAACGCACTTTTCCAAATCATACAGATTCCGAAAAATGGATCTGACTTTTGGAAAACTGTCCTGATTGCAAAAAATGGATCTGACTTTTCCAAATCATATAGATTCTGAAAAATGGATCTGACTTTTGGAAAACTGTGCCTATACCCCCATGTTCTATACTACTTAACAGGCCTATACCCCCATGTTCTATACTACAAAACACAACAAAATTAACAGAATATCAGAATAAACAAATTATTTCCTTGCTTCATTTGGCCTTTTGGGCATAATTTAAGTACAAGTAACTGTTTGAAGTTTTCATGCATGTCAACAAACGCGATTTATTTTTTATCTTATACCTGTAGCAACACATGATAAGTGTTTATTTATACCTTTGCAATTCTGGAGATACAATGCCATAATTCTGCTACACGCTCTTCCCTTTTCTCTCAAATGTGGGTACACAGTTAATTGTAGCCACAATTTGACAAATGGTCTTGAACAGATGAAGACCAAATTAACTCCTTCCTTGTCGACATTCTTTAACTGAGAATGAAAACATATTTTTATAAAGATAAGAACCAATACGGTTGGTTAGGGAAGACTCAAATCGATTTGGCCCACGAGAAACGTCATATGGCTGTGACGTTCCCTGTGAAGTTTGTTTAAAATCTTGACATTTCGGAATCATCATGGCAGAGTAAAATTAAACTGTGGGATAGCGTGTGAGCTCAGTTGGGCGGATGTGCGATTTTGTTTACATTTTGACCAACTAAGTGTATATTCTTACGTATTAAGTTAAGGTACGTTTACACATTGTGATTAATCGGGCCGATTTCTGGTTGAATGCGATGTTAAATAATGAGATGCAAACAGGAAGAAGGAAAGTGAGCCCACAAGACACCAATTAATCGTAGTGTGTAAACGTAGCTTTATCTGACATTTTTCTGGTTGGCTGCAGCATTATAGATTGTTTAAAATATGGATGAGAGTTTCAATTATCTAAACCATGTAGTGCTGTGCAAACTCCTCTCAGCTCTTCTAGATTAGCCTTGCCATCAGGAGAACGGACTGGCAACACCGACTCCAACAGGTAGGCTGATATTTCTTGGCGCTTCGAAAGAACGCCTGGCTGTTGCTCTGCATGTCCACCACAATTTTCGATCCTCTCGTGGACAATGTCGGACAGCGTTGTGAGCAGCGATCCTTTGCACCCGGTGTAATGAGGGGGATTCCCAGCAGAGGCAGCCCCATCGATCTCCGCATTTCCAGTGATCTCGGACATCGCCCGAAGTACCGCCTCACGAACGGAAACGTGGTCCTCCGTGTTGAATAATAGTAGCTTAAATCTATAACAGTCAAAAGAAAAAAAATTTAAATTTAAAACGGGCTCAGCAATTCTGCATTTTTTTGCAAGATTAATATAAAATATAAATGTTAAACGTTTTGTCGTTTTCCACGAATTGATTATTTGATTTCACAGATTACCACACTGAGTCACTGACTCATCAAACTGTATAAAGACTTGGTCAAAAATTGGTTAAAAAAAGGCACTCGAGACAGAAATTGAAACTTAGCATTTGCTCACCTTGCATTCAAGAATGTGGCAATTTTCCAAGTTCTGGCCTGGTCATTTATCAGACGGTTCTGTATGCCCTCCTTTAGGACCGTCATAAAAGTGTTCAGGCAAGTCACCGGAAGTTCTTCGTCCGTTGGAACTTCCAGTTTTTCGATTGATCTAAGCTGGAAATGGTAACAAAGATAGAAGAACAACTCAACAAAGGCAAATCAATATTCAACAATAGACATAGACCATAGTGGATTAGTGGCGTCTGGTCACTGGTCTGTGGCGATGTGACATTGTGTTTGGTTTAATGTGGTTACGGTCCAGTAATTACTAATTGCTTACCAGTGTGTGAGCATAGGGGATGCACTCGCCCAAACTCGACTCCTCCTTGCTGACTTGGAGTGTGGCGTCTTCAAATGGAGTCAGTACTCTTACCAGGCCATCTAGGATGTTCCAAAAATTGGCACGGTTTCCCAAAGAAGCTGGTAATGGCAGAAGGTCAAGCTCACGCCCTCTACGCAATAGTGCTGTTATTAACAAATGATCTACAGCAACAAAATATAAATGATGGCATATATAGTTTACTGTTTAATACATTTATACATCATACAATATTACAACTGCAACACTAATGATCCAATACTAACAGCTGTGTACCTGAACATGGCCACTGGTCTCCTTTGGCTTACTATCCTCACCACGCGGTAGTGCAGCTTTAGTCTCTCTAAAGGCTCGAGCAACTGGCATTGATTGCCTAGGTTTAAATCATGGTAAAATTGTATTAGTTCTAATGTTCTACCGATTTATTATTATGAATATCGACCACATGACAATTAAAAATAATAAAAGAAAAGATGCGCACAGCACTAATTGTCACATCTAAAGTAAGGCAAAGCCTTCTCCTTTGGACCATCCTCGCCAGAGAGCGTTGTCACGTCTTGGCTTCGATCAGCTTGAACTTTCTGCCACAAAGTTGCTCTGCAACCTCGTACATTATTTTCTGCTGAGGAGTGAAGACATCCAAGATGACATGTTTTGCTTTTTGCTGCACGATTCTTCCATTGTAAGAGGGCATGTGATAAACCATTTAAACATGTCTCAAATATCCTTAAAAATAAATGAACATATCATGTATAGGCAACATGGGAAATAAAAACCATTTAGACAAGTATAAGTCTACCATACATTTTGCTGCAGTTAACATCTTTCCATTTTGACAATTCTGAAGAAATTTTGCATACAGGAAGGTTTAAACCAGTACTTTCCAATTCCTTCTTCAGGTCAGACTGAAGAGACAGGATCTGACACTAAGAAAAATGGTGAATATGAATATCTCAAAAACTTAACAGAATATGCTGTCTTAGAAGGGTATGAATTATTGTATATACTGAAACTAACAATATATATTTATATATATATATATTTGTTTGCTACTCGAGCTTTATCTTGCACTCAGAAAAATGTTTTTTGATGGGAGTCGAACCTGCAACCTTTTGATCTCTGGTTAGATGCTCTAACCATTGAGAGTATTGAGTACTTGTTAACGTTTTGCATCATTAATTATTGGTTTGTTTATCTCCCGTGCATTTAATTGGCTACTTTCTACTTGTGACACACTTTTGGCATATATGTGTATATAAGCCCTATTTATTTTATTTCATCTCGTCTTACTTTGATGAAGGGCTCCACTCGAAACGTCAGTATTTCGTCACTAAAAATCTTGGCAGTTTATCACCTTTTCACTTTGCTATATATGTATGTGTATATATGTATATGTATAGTTGTCTTATTCTAATTAGATTACCTGATGCCCTCAAAGTAGATAAATATGTGATGTATATAAGGTATGTTATAAAGTAGACATACGTGTACGTTCAGGAAGCATGTGCTTTGTAGAGGATCCTAGCCTTGTAAAGCGGCTGTTTATCTGCTCTAACTCCTCGCCAGTAGTTGCACATGCACCCTTTTACCATAGTATACAAGAAAATACAGTTCTGTAAAACCACAAACTAAATTGCAAATTTTAATTGACAACACCAAGCATGAGTCTTTACGTGTATGACTGACAGAGCAGGTTTCATTTTTGTGGTATCTCTGCATCATGTTTTTCCAACCATTGCCAGTATTTACATACAACATCATACCAGAAGAATTGAACTTTCCTTAGGATAAAGTAATTACCTGCATATAAGTGTGCGTAGCCATACACTTCCCATACTGCATATTTACTGCATGTTGTGCAACACCATGTCTACAGCCAGAAATCTCAAGACCAGTTTCACTAAGATTCTTTTTCTTCTTCAACATGTTACCTGCAGCATGTCAGCTTGAGTTACCACACTTATAATTCATCACAGAAGTCTAAAATATAAGGATTGTGAGGTCACCAACATTTTTGAGTATTCAATTTGTATTTCTACATTGCCTACTTACAACTGAAATATACAGTACATGTACAGTATTTAATTATAATATGATACAATACAGTATTCTCAATAATTATGATTTACAAACTTTTTAGTCAAGCTTGAGCTCATAATATAAAATTCCAACTAATACCAAATTGAGCTAGGCAACTGCTTACATTAGTAAGTGCATAATTATTGTCCATAAATCAAACCAGAACATACGTTTAACCTATATATGTTACAATGTAGATTGGCTCTCCGGATAACTCAATCTTGGTTCATGGAGCATCTTAATTATCAATGAAAATCAATGAAAAACAACTAGATGCATATACCTGTCGTAGAAACCTGTAACTGGCCTTCTACTCTCGTTCTCGCCGGCTGAACAACAAACAACTGGGGACTGTATTATTCTTTCTTTATTTTACTCTTCAAGAATCGTCAGTTCCAACATTTGCATATTCATCACAATTTGATCACTCTATTCGCATTCTAACCTAACCTATTCTACAAGCTCATATTTATAGTCTATTTTTACAGGAACAACATAGCAAAGTCTTTACGTACACAGGAACAACGTAACAAGGTCATTACGTATATAGCAATATAGCTTGGCAGCCTTTACTAACCACCATTTTCCTTGTTCTATAACTACAGTTATAACTACAGTTATCTGTCATCGGTATGACTAATCCTATTTGTTTATATAATTAACATGCATCAATTTACATATAACATTTGTTGACATAAATGTTAACTATTTCGTCCGGTTCTATATCGACATTTATGCGACACTCTCTCCCCCCCCCCCTTGACTCGCCTACGCATCAAACATACGCGTCAAGCATACCCCTTGTTTTCTACCTGGAGTCTAGAGCTGCACTCCTTTTTGGTGTATTCCTTACTATGTTTTGGCTAACCTTTTTCCACGTAACTTTAACATTCCTGTTTGTTTCCCTTTACTTCTTACTTCTATGGGATATAACTTCTGAATGGGCCTAGATAAGTGCATTGGCTTCTCATTCGTGATTATTCTAACCTTTGCTACTCTGACCACCTTATCCTGTCCTTCTATCCAACCTTCTGCCACACCCATATTCCAACCGTTCCTCTTTTGGTCTTCATCAAACACCATAACTACATCTCCCAACTGTATTTCTGCCTTACCCTTACTATTTACCTTTGAACGATGTAATTCTCGCAAGTTCACCAAATATTCGTTTCTCCACCTATTCCAGAAGTGACTCAATCTCGTAATCCCACCCTGCGTCTTTGTTAGTGCACGAGTGGTTGGGTTGAGAAAGTTTTCCAAAGCTTTCGTTGCATTTCGATGAACATCCTCCTTCATTATCAAAAATCTTGCATGTGATATCAAATAACGGCGTACTTCTAGCAATTAAGATCGTAATGTATTTTATTGATTTCTAAAGTATTATGAAAGAACGCCACATTGTACAATAATTATCGTAAAGTAACTCATATAACACACAAATATATATATATATATATATATTATACATATATTACAAACGAATATGTATATATACACATTAACGCAACATTGTAAAACTATATAGATGTATCAATTCATGTTAATGTCAATTTACACTTTTTCTTTGTTCTTTTTTTCTCGCGCTTCGCTCTCTGGGACAACCGTTGCCGTTGATCCTTTCACAACTACTTGTTGCTTCCCTTTTTTTTTTCTGTGCTTTTTATCTTTTTCATAATTTTTTCTTCTTTTTGCTCACTAATTATCACCTTTGTTTTTTCAGGTTCATCCACAGAGTCGGAACTGCTACTGTTGCTTATTAAATCTTTCGTTTTGTTAACCACTTTCCTGTTGCTCGTGGACGGGCCCACGCTGCTGTCAGCTTTCTCGGATTCTGGTGAACTTGCTTCACTTTGCCTCTTTTTATTTGTTGTAGCCCCATAGCACGAAAATAATTCTTCTTTTAAGCTTCTTTTCTTCCCTTTTGGGTAGCCACACTGGAAACAGGTGTCGTGCACGTTTCATTTAAGTACTCCGTTAACCCCTTTAGGTCCCTTGTTTTTCTGTAGCAACTGTCTTATCAGCAAATTCCTCTGGATTAGTCATCAGATTTTTGGCCACCAGGAAATTAATTCCGAGCGAGAACATTGCTCCGCCCATTTCCACCATGTCTTTATGTAGGTCACTGTCGTCGTCGTCAAACAGTGCCTCGAGGACAGGCTGGACGTCAGATGGTGTCGCCTCCATCTCATTTTTTGTGTTGAGACGTTTCAATGCTTTTAGCATTGGCCGCATGGACTTTTTGATTTCCACGAATGCTGGCGTACTTAGCAATGGGCTCGCCGATTTAGATAACGTTTCAACGTTTTCGACAATTGTGCCGGCGAATTCGCTCATCGCGATTTCCGGTCGTTTAAGCCATTCACAGCACTTGGGCGTCAAACGTTTCATGATCGTCTCATGGTTGGGCGCTTGACTTGCCTTGCCATATGGTCTCAAGAAGTTTGACGGGAAATGGTCGAAATAACCCACTCCTTTCGGCGAGTCTAAGTTTCCTACCGTTTTTTTCGTTTGTTTGTACATCTATAGAAAAAGAGACAGTGTAAGTTTATAATTGGCAAACTGTTCAAGAAAAGAAGTTTAGAGTTACGAAACTTGCCAACTAGATTATATCATTGTTATTTATATAAGTGAATTGATGTTAGTATGTATTTAGTTGAATGATTTCATGTATAAATAAGAAATAAACTTATTCGCTGTTCAACAAAGAAACGGGATTGAAAAACCACGGTTTCAAAGGTGTAAGGAAGTGTATGTCATCTAGCCTTTTCACTCTTGACATTGCGACATATCCTGTTCCTGCTGGTATTCTGTCAATGTCAAACCATAGAACTGCTTTTTCAAGCGTTTGATCCTGTGCTTTGCACATGGTGTTTGCGTATGCAACGCGCAGTGGGAACAAAGCATAGATATAGGAGACCTAGATTGCTGACTCGGCTGAAAACGCGCGCCAACATGAGTAATCCAAGATGGCGGCTCAACCGGTCAAAAATCATAGACAGTGCATAGGAAAAACGATGTTTTTCACATTTTACACCGTCCACTGTTTCCGATCCCGTTCGACCACCTTTTTTTGGGAAGAACTACCTGTTGTGAAGGTCTTGGATGAAAATTGTACAATTTGAGTGGAATTAACAACATAATAATCGATCGTTAAATGTTGCCGAAACAGTCACTTGTGGTCACTTGGTCGGTTCGAGACATTTCTGGCCGAAAATAAAGGTTTTGAATAGTTTTGAGGTGTTGATACGAGATGGGAAGCTTACGTGTTAGTGGACAAACAGATAGCGATCTGTCGTCGGCAATTTTAACTATTTTAGTATAGAATATAGTTATACAGTACGCATTTAACTCCAGTGAACATTTTACTCATGTAATTAGCTTCTTTTAAACACGAAGTATATATACATCTTTTGCGTTAAAAGACAGAATTTTACTTCAACAAGTACATTTAACCCAAAATTAGCTTTCTAAAGCATATTATACTATACAATCTGCAGCAGCCATCAGGTGAAAGTTCCAGTTCTATATCTATGATTGGCAAACAAAAAAGCGCGCGAAACTCACCTGGATTGTTTTACTTTTTATTTCTACTGTCTTTTGCGAGATTTTCTTAAGCGACGTTTGTTATATCAAAATATTTCAAAAGCTATAGTGCTGTTTATTTTACTCTTTCTTGGTATATACAGTAAACCAAGAGGTGGTCTCTTGGTCAAGACATCCTTTATCTGTATAGAACTACAGTACTCTCATTGACTGGATCTGAACTACGGCCATGACACCTGGAGTGGCACAATTACCCACACCAAAGTAATTTGTCCTGACCGATAAACTAACTACCGTTCACCCTGTCTTAAGATGGCTGCACATAATTGGTGCTGAATAACTCTTAGTCTTGTCCTTTACAAGTAGTACTTACAATCCAGAAATAAAGCCACCTGCTGACAATTAATATCAAAGTGGACCCCTGATTAAATACTACAGGTCCATTCTTATAAAATTTAACAGAGTATATTATTCACCTGTTATGTATTGCAACAGCATTAAGCCGGCTATCCACATAAGCAGTGCATGTACCAACCTATATGTATGACATGGGGGGTCTACGGCTCAGGTCTTTGATCAGCCGAAAACCACGACCCGGGACCCTCTGATCAAACAGACTACTTACTAAGGTCCAAGTCTTGCCTACATATACTCAGCCTCTGGCCATGTACCAATTAAGAAGAAAGAACCCCAACTATGATTAATAACATTATTTAAATGCAATAAAAATGTGCCAATTCACAATATTATGTTCATGCAAGCTCTTGGGCAGTCAATACAAACAAGATATTGACAATTTCGGTTTCAATTTATATATCTAATTAATTTCACTATCATGGGACAACTGGATAACTTTGTATGGTCAAAAAAATCACAACCCACAGTGAACCAGTCCACTTTAGGGCACCAAAACAAATATTAAAGCTGTCTGATTCTCAAACCAAGCATATACACTGTAAATTCCACTACAATATGAATATAACAACCCCTTTTCGGCAATCAATTTTCACAAATTAACCCCAACCACAATTTATCACTGTGCACAAATCATTAGCTAAATTATACTTTCCCTTGTACAGTACGATAACACAACTTGCTGTAATTTGATCTCCAAAATTCCTGCAATATATTTTGTAAATATATTCCAACATTTTGACTAAACTGTCAGTGAAACTGTAAGTAACTTACTGGAAACCTTTCTAGAAACATCGGTCGTCCATCAGAGCATTGGTTCCGTCTCTCCTTGAATTATACGTCGTCCACATAGCCACTCAGTCTCATTATTCCCCACATGGGCTTCCATCCGTTATAAATCAACAAATTGCAATTCAACCGAATCGAATACCATTCATCCACAAACACATTTAGAATGATCACGCATGAAATACTTCATGACAGATCTCACCATTTAAGACACCTTCAACCAATTATCCATCACAGTCCTAAACCACCCCATACAACCACTGACCACCACACGTTTCCATAACAACGTTTATATAGTCTTTCTGCATCACAATCTATATGCGATAATACTTGGAAATAGTTGTACAAGCCCTAAAACCTGTTTCTTAACTGAATTCGTAAGTACAATTTCCTATTTTTCCCTATCATCCAGTCCCTTTCTTTCTTTCACCTCTTTTATTCACTCAAACACACCATTCAATTTCGCTTTTATCAGATATGTCACACCGTCAGCCCAGGTAATCAACACAGTTAGACTGGTCACTAGTCCACAAATTTATTCACAGGATCCAAATACCTGACTTCTTTTATTTTCCCTTTCACACTGTTTTCTATTTTTATTTCGATATTTTAGTATTTTTTCTATTTTACAATAAAAAATGCCAGCCACTTCCTCATTTTTCCTTTCCTTACCTTTTTGTCTTTTTCTCTGGTACATTAGTTCCATGGTTTCACACAGACAAATCCTATTCATCCAAACTACCACCACCCACTAGTTTCCACATCGTCAGACCAAATTAAATCGATCAGATATAATAATAATAATTGTAACAAAGTTATTTCATTTCATTCAATTTTTATTCCAACCCCATACATGCAGCAATAAACTTAAATCCCAGACTCGGGTGGGAACAATTCATTTAGTCTCATATTCATTCCATTCCATGTTCATCTGCATAGTCCATATTCCACCAGCAGCAAAGTTTAAATGTTGACCTCACTCCATTTCGGTACCACTATATTCCCAGATCTGAATACCTGACTTTATACTCTTATTTTCTTATATTTTACTTAAATTTTATTTAAAAAGTGGATCAAGAAATGGGCCATGTTGACATTAACATAATCAATTCCTTAAACTGTTCCACAATCTGGAGATTATATTGCAGGATACATTGTAAAGAAGATTACAGTCTGTAGCAGTTGACAACAGTCAGTCAGCCTTACCTGATCATTGTTATAGTTCAAATTCCCAATGTGAATCACCAAGCTTAATCACCTTCAAGAGCTATTGATAACATCATCTCAGATCTCAATCAGTTGTTAAAGTGGTCAAAGCTACCGACCGACGTACAGGCTTGTCCATTAATGCTTGGTGATTGGGCATCTTTAAACAAGAAGGCGCTATCAAGCTTGAAATCTGATGTCCTGCAAGAAGTGAAAGCCAGTTCTTTCGAATGCTTTGAACAGCACTCCCGCGAAAGTCATCTACTCGACCAGCAATTTCGTGAAGACCATATTATTACCATCATCATCAACAAAATAATTGATTTGTACATCAAAATATTCAGCCATCGTTTCGGAAAAGTTTATTCCGACCGAGTTGTCCGCGAAGGAAATTCATCCAAGAGGCCAAAGCTGACAAAACGTATTCTTTTTGGCAACGACTGACTCAAGAAACTGCCTTAGTTAAGGGGTTGGGAGGCACGAACGTCTTGAACCGACCAAGTGACTGTTTCGGCAACATTTAACGATCGATTATTTTGTTGTTAATTCCACTCAAATTGTACGATTTTCATCCAAGACCTTCACGACAGGTAGTTCTTCCCAAAAAAAGGTGGTCGAACGGGATCGGAAACAGTGGACGGATGTAAAATGTGAAAAACATCGTTTTTCCTATGCACTGTCTATGATTTTTGACCGGTTGAGCCGCCATCTTGGATTACTCATGTTGGCGCGCGCGTGCGCTATAAATTATATTACAGTCAGCAATCTAGGTTTCCTATATCTATGGAACAAAGTGACGTTGTTTGCATCCCGCAGCATTGTTACAGGATAAACAGGGACAAGTGACATGTTTGGTAATTTTAATATTATAGTAGAATTTTGCAGTGTGTCAATAGTTGCAATTTGTCCATTGACAACGCCGTTTGCTTTGTCTCGGTTTTGCGTTATCATTACCCTCATGTCCTTAAAGAGATCGACCGGTGGTCCATCATTATCAAATTGAACTTTCGCTAAAGTGTCGATATTTTGAAATAAACTTTTGACAGCTAGTTCATTTATAGTATTAGCGGCATTGTTAGTGAAAGTCAAAATTGTCGCATTAGGATTTTGACGAAATATTTCTACGATGTCTTGTTCCTTAATGTTCTCATCTCTACAAATAACACGGTCTTCCTGTATTTCATCTAAAATATTTTGTTGTGGGATCCAATGGCGAATGTGGATCGCCGACGTGGTGCTGTGAAGTGAGATTGAAGTGATATGTGGATCTAATGAAATCGCTGTTATTCAAAGCACTAGGAACAGACACAATGCGTTTGTCTGTTTTAGAAAACGGTTGTTGTTGAGCACTATCACCACATACCACAAGAACTGGTCTAAAGATTAGTCTATTTATTGTGTTTAATATGTGTTGGAAAAGTATTTGCGGTATCATCGAAATTTCATCAATGATAATAAGGTCAAAGCGAGAAAGTGACCAGTTTGTGGTCGGTTGGTCTTTCTGATTTACTGGAATTTTAAATGCGGCATGAACCGTGTCACAGGTTACGTAATCACCAACTTTAGATCTAAAGATGCTTGCAAGAAATCCGGTGGGACTTGCAATAAGAATATTCACATCTTTTACTTGTAACTCGGCTATCGCAGCTAGAAGAGTATGCGATTTTCCCGAACCAGGTTTTCCAGTTATTAAGATAGGTTTTAGCCATTCTATTTGTACAAGTGAAGCATCGTCAACTTGTTCCACAAATAGATCTTGTGCCTGCTCGTTGTATTCTTCATCATCTAAGTCACACTCTCTGTCAGATTCGTCATACAAGAGTGATGGATTTTGGTAGCTATAATAATTTCGTCGAATCATAACCGCTGTGCAAATTTGGTATTTAATAGCAATTTGTTGTGGATCGAGTGGTGCCTGTTCAATGTCTCTACTTTGTAAGTGTTGCAGTTGAGTTGTTGTTATAATATGCATTTGCCATAAGTAAAACAAATCGGACAAACTCTGCACGAATGAAATAATTGTCGTTATATAGGTTTCGCGGTGGCCTTGTAAAGTCATATGCGATTTAATATTTTCCGGATTATTCCACAACTCTGGAAAATGATGTCTGGCAGCTGCATACCAGCGTAATCGTTCGGGAATATTATCATCATCGGGGTGCAAAATTTCACGTATGTCGCGATGAGGCATATGCAAAAACGTATACTGGAAAAAATATTGTGTATTGAAAATCGAGAGAGTTTTCGTGCCTACGAGAGTACTGCCATGTTGGTAAGGCTTTGCTGGTGATTTGTTGTGGTCTACCGTGCGAAGCCAGTCAAGAATGTTCAAATTTTCATGTGACTGGTGACGTTGCCAATATTTCTTTGCAATTTTGTCATCATTGATAGAATCGAAAATAGGAACATTGTATCTCTTTGTACGGCTACACGTCCATGCAATTTTTGTTGAAGACATTGCTAGCCACATTTTTGGTTCAGCAGGTTTATTATTTAATAGATGCCTTATTGCTGCTTGTCGACCTTGTAGTTGATAAGAATATAAGCTATCTACCTGAGCAGCGTCTTGCCATTTAGTAACGTAAGACGTGACATATCTTAAGAGCATCGCTACACCATCTGTCGTCTGGTAGTCCATCGAACATTTTAATGCCGGCAAAATTGTCGCAATGTATGCGCGCAGGTGTAGTGCAAATTCAGTGGCCGGATGTTTGAGGTGATGGACCTGCTTTCCTACTTTGTTTTCAAAGAATGATTCTTCATGCTGAAGGTTGAGGCAGTGTGCACGTTTGTCTGATGGTTGTAACTTATGAACGAGATATGCCAGCTGAGGATTGCAGTTAGGAATGTCGGCTCTAATAAAGTGGTGTTGCGCTTTCGTAATGTCATGCAGCCATACAAGTAAGTGGACATGTGCTGTGCCTCTTTGTTGAAACTCAAAGCGATAAAAATAAGTTTTTACGTTGCTTCGACCAGCTATGCGGTTGTAATTGAACAAATGGTTTGTCCAGCGATTGCTGTTGCTGCCACACAAATAGCCCCTGACTATCTGTTCTAACACATGTATGATGTGGTACGTTACAAAAGCAGAAATTTGTGTTGGTTCTTTGCCAGTTTTCGCCCTAATTTCTTCAAGCCAGTTAGGAAATGGAAAAGACCACTCGTATGGGCTTATGGTTATAAAGACATCCGGTAAACCATATTGTTCAACGGCATCTAGTAAATAGCGATGCTGCCATTGCCAATATGTGGGGGGAAATGGTTTCGTGTCTAATGCTCGAGCTGGTGAACATTTGGAAAAACGAGCTGTATTTATGGCACCACTAACTACCTTATACATGCATCTGTCATATTGAAATTGCAATAAGTTAAAGTTCATGGCGTAATCAAGAATTTCGGGAAAAACTTTCGTGGTGAACGAAATCTTTGGACTTAGTCTGGAAACTTGCCCGCTTAAAATACTCTCACACCATTCAGTAAAAGGATAAAGATTAGGCCATATTGCGCACTCAATTCCTTTAGTTTTTACCATGTCAAAAGGATTAAGGAGTGCATTGTCATGCAATAACTGTTCACGCAATGCTATAAACTGAGAATAACAAGATTGTTCTGACTGCATGAGATAAGTAAATGCCTCTAAACATTTGCTTCGTTCGTTGTCAATAGTTATGGCATTGATCTTTTCTTGCACAGATAACTCAGAGATGTTCAATGCAATCATTCCAGTTTTTGACCTATACCCATGCGCCTGCCAATTGTAAGGACCACAATCCAAATGAAATGGCTGCAATGTACGAACATTTTCGGGGGACAAATTTTTCAATTGTTCTGGAATGTCTGCAAAACGAGGTACTACATAACGATCTCCAGAACACATGCACAAACTTGTCTTATTTTTTTCAATTTTCAGGAATGTTGGCAACAATTTGCGTTCAACTATCGAGTTACATTCCCTGCAGAAGTCAGAAGATAAGTTTTGGCACCAGAACTGTAATGCTCCTGAGATTGCATTTACTGCATTATATCCAGAAGCACTAGTGTCAGATGGTTGTATATTCCATGAGTTTACAAACGCATTTTGTGCATAGTCTTCCCTTGCTATTCGCGTTGCCAAATTAGACTGGTAAGTGACGATGTTTGCAGGCGTGTTAGGGTAGTGAAATACAGTAAATGTATTTCTTCTATCATGCAATTGTTCAATAGGCACTATTGCAGCCATAATACAATATCAGAGAATCAGATATTATAGAACGAATATCAGTATGAGTATTAAGCGCTGCCGTAATTTCGTGAAGGGAGAAGATATAAGGAAAGTAATATATTAGGTAATTAATATAAGTAATATATAACTAATATAATATATTAGATATTTATATAAGAGATATTTATCAAGTAATTATA
This sequence comes from Chrysogorgia sp. JL179-B06, assembly GCA_035772405.1. Taxonomy (NCBI): domain Eukaryota; kingdom Metazoa; phylum Cnidaria; class Anthozoa; order Scleralcyonacea; family Chrysogorgiidae; genus Chrysogorgia; species Chrysogorgia sp. JL179-B06. The sequence goes on along the minus strand of JAYKKM010000105.1, from coordinate 256,864 downwards.
TATATATATATATATACAGTTATATATCCACCTGAAGTATTCTTGTGAGTACTTTGTTCACACAACCCCCAATGAAAGATAGAGAAACCTTGAAAAACTGGCTCGAAGAAACCAGACGTCAATCAATGTCAAAACACACCTTCGGAAAGAAAGACAAAAGAGAGACGAAGGCGTAAGATACGGATAGATATTGCTATTAAAACTATTCCAAAACCCACAATTTATATTTAACAATGAACAGTCACGTAGGAATACGAAAGAATATCACTATTGACTAAATTCCTTTGTTGGGAACAAAGGCGGGAAATTGTGCAAATTACGAAAATCAAAATAAAACGTAACTTTGCCCACTTACTTAACCTTATTTGTACACACACAAATATTTCGACCTGAACTATACTTGTGCTTACTTTATTCACACAAATTCCCAATGGAAGATAAAGAAACCTTAAAAAACTCGCTCGAAGAAAACACACGTCAATCACTTTCAAAACACACCTTCGGAAAGAAAGACAACACGGAGACGAAGAACAAAATGGCCGCCACAACGCTATCGAATTATAAGTGACCGGTTCTATTGTTAAGAAATAGGCCGTAGAAAATTATAGTAACTGCGTTTTCTATATTTAATTTGGAACAATCGCTCAGATTTTGCTCCCCACTGTTAACAAATAATCAAAAGGTTTCGTTTTCGTTTGCGTTAAGTAGACACTTTATATAAAATATATGTGAGTTGTATTACACACGTTAATTTTTTAATGAAAATGTGTCGGATTACCACGTCAATTGAACGTGAACATAGTTATTTTAAAGCAATTTTATTATAATATAGTAAAGAGACCATTGCATAACGAATAATAATTATATTTATGTGTGAAATTTTGGCTCTATCAATGTCATTTATGGCCAAACTATTGATTCTTATGGGAAATGGCAACTCGAAACTTCTAAATATAAGTTCAATTGTCACGAAAGGTTGTGTAATCCATGTCACTAGCATGAGAAACATATATGTTAAATAAGTTTGTTTGAAATTAATGTTAGCAAACATTTATCCTTGAAAATAACTGTGATTTTTGGTGAAAATAATGACATTCATCAAAAATGTCAAATCGAAACGTATAAATTTTCACCAAATTTTCACCAATCCATCTCACTAGCATGAGAAAGATGTATGTTAAACAAGCGTATTTGTAATTGATGCATTATTGAAGATTTTAGACAAAAATTTCTGATGCACATTTTTTTAATAATTAAATTTGTGTTTTTCCAAATGTACAAATTTCTCCTGTTATTTTTTTTAAAGAAATATGATTGCTGTACAGTTGGTAATTTCTTTTTAGGTTTGTATATTGCATTAGAGTGTTTGGGTCAAGTTTCATGGTAAAAGATGCATTATTATGGATATTAGTATGAAATTTGTGATGTATAATTTGAGGTATGTATTTTTCAATTTAAGGTAAAATAAACAATGTTTTTTGATTTTATTGTCAAGAAATAATTTTCAAATAGGCTTTATAATTCTTTTCTGATGTTGTCAATTAGATTTAATGATTTTATACAAATTTCTGGTTGATATATCTATCTATCTTGTAGAAGCAGAAGCAACAAACTGTAGAACATTGACGTATGAATATAAGATTGGAGAGGTAGTGTTAACACCTTTACTTGATTTACAGCAGGCGATCACAGAGCCAGGCGAAGTGGCTAGTGAGAAGAGCTGTAGTGAACGGTTCAGGTACCAAGGTGCTCTTTCTAGATTAAACCTCCATTGTATTCTCTTGGTCTAAATCCGCTCTTACCTCAGGGTGGTCGAACTCGTTCAACGCCTTCTCGACCGCCTGAAACGTCTTAGCGTTATCTGACACTATTAAAGTGGGAGTTTCCCATCTGGCTGTAAACCTCCTGAGACACCTTCTGAACGCCTCTGCTGTCATATCCGCAAGTTCTAAATGTACCGCTCTAGTCACGCAGCATGAAAACAAAGCAATGTAGACTTTCCTGTGGTCCTTTTAACATACAAAGGACCGGCAAAGTCTACACCTACTTTATAAAATGGTGGCGACTCTAAATTCTGGCATTTTGCCCTCAATTCGGCCAGTAGTGTCGCCCTCGACCCACTGTGGTATACTCTACCGTGGCACTCTTCGATGATCAACCTTAAGTTAATAGGTGATCTCTAGGCAAAATAATAGCTTTTCTAGCTTCGGTTTCTAAATCTGAATTCACTAATCTACTTGTGCACCGTAAGATCCCCGCATCGTCTACTTAAGCTAGCTCCTGTACTGTTTGCTTGAAGTTCTGTTTCACCTTAAGTTTCGTTTGGGCCACAATAAACCAATCCTTTTCTGCTTCTTAATTCACAAACAGCTAATGCGCCTTTGCGCTCTTCTTTCTAATCCATGCTCTCAAATTGGTCACGAACCGTTTTACCTATGCCGTTACTCGTACTAGCCGTCCAACTTTGCTGAATGTAGCTAAGTCTAGCACATTGCCGATACCTGGTGACACTTCCACCCCTATTGTCATTGCTACTGCATGTGACCATCCTGATCGTATGAGGATGGCCACTCATCTGACCCCTAGGACAACAAGGCTGGGCCCTTCCACCAGAGTTCATCACCCTTCAGTTTAGTCGCAGTCATGCCTCTAGAACCACTCTAGAACCAGGGCAATGTCACCACTGCGCTTGTTAAGCGGAGGATTTCATTAACCCTATGTCGGACAAACTGTTTCCACTCACCATTATTCCGAATCCAACACAATGCAGTTTTGCTGTCCGGATCTTCGTAAACGCACTAAACTGCTCTAAACTGTTTAGCCCTTCTCAAATCGCTGATCCACACTTCCCATCTTGCCCTTTCTTCTCCACCGATCACTTCATCCCAATCTAATTTAGCACTACACAACTGCTGAAAGAGTATTTTCATACTCACTATGACTGGACTAAAGATCCCCAAGGGATCAAACAAACCTGCCAACAAACGTAACATGGAGCACTTTGTTGGTTACACCCATGAACGTAAGATCAAAACTAATTTTGTCTGTTTCAGAATCACAAGCTAGTCCTAGTACTTTCTGTCCCATCGGGCCTCCCTTGCACGGATAACGCTGTTTTTGTGGCATATGTCTCTTCTAATCTACCCACACTACCATTTGCTTTACCGTTCTCATCTTTTGTAATCTTATCTCAACTCTTTATCTAAAGATTACTGAGGAATATATACAGTACAACTAACATGGTTGTTTTATTGAAGTCTGAAGACTACTATAAAAACTATGTTGTTCTGCATACTGTGTATGAAACTAGACAGTGTAGAAATACTGATCTCTTAAAGGTTGATGCACTGCGGAAATAGTGTGTAAGAGGTCTATTCCAAGTTTAGAGCGAAATCCCTTCGTCACTCAAGTCAAAGAGTTAATAAACGATAAAGTGGAGGCCCTTCAGCTGATTTCTTGATTGACAGACTCGCGTTTTTGTTTTATTTTGTTCCGACCACGATATCTTTTGAAGTACTAACTCTAAGAGCTCATTCTACATATCTAATGAAAGCTTGATTAACAGCCTCTCACATTAACAGCTTTAAAAAGCGAAACGACACCCGTATTGCATTCACAAATTCCGATAAATAATTAGATATACCGACGATGATATCTTTTGAACTACTAACTCCAGAAGCAACTCATGCTATACATCAAATGATAGCCTGAATAACATACTCGGACATATTTGCAAAACTATCTTTGTTACTGATTACTAACAACAGGTTTACCTTTTGACGCCATTTAAAATTTACGAACTTGACTTCTGCCGACGATATTGTATCTCTAGAACACTGCATTTTATGAACTTTTTGAACACAAATCTTCATTCACCGTATACCCCAACAAAACATATGTACTTTTGATTTGTGCTTCTCTATTGGTATGAATAATTATCTGTCGAGTAATGGCGCGTTCATCCTGCGCAAAAGGCAGTTGTCATGCTTGCATCAATTTAAATTTAAACGCCAAATTTAACCAACCAAAAAAAACCGTTGCAAATTCAGGACGCATGAACGTGTTCTAACCCTAATCCTAACCTCTTTGACTGCCAATTAGGGACTAAACGCCGGTCGATATTAGCCCTCAGCCGGTGCTTCGCACCTGGGTGAACAACTATTAGTACATTAAATAAAACTAGTGCGTGCTGAAAATACAATGTTTTATCTTAGACATTGTAGTAGTTTGTGTAGATTTAAACTACGTTTTATTTTCGATGTTCTGGAGCCAAAATATTTTTGCTTATTTTACAATGCAAACGAAATACGGAGTGGCCATGAGAATATGGTACTTGTGAAATGCAAGAACGACTATTACTTGTTTTAGGATCGATAAAAATAATGTCTCTTCATCTTCATGGTCATCTACTGATACAATAAATTTAGTTGGGTTCTAATCCACCTTTACAGAGGTCAAATGATTCCCTCCAGCAACGTATCAAGAAAAGATGGAATTCCAATGTTAGATCTTGTGATAACAGCATGAACCTTGCGTATGGATTGGTTAAAACAAAATACTGAATAGCTCCAACAGTTCTGTCTTTCAAAATAATTGCAAAACACATTCTTTTTCATTCTTATAAATAAACGAAAAAAGTCTCCAACCACATTTCACAACTCTTGCAACTTGTTGACAAATCCAAAATTCTTCTTCAGGAAATGGATGAGTGCTACCTATAGTAAATCGCAAAATCCATATAAATCAATATCAACTAAAATAACCCTTGGCAAATAAATAAATTAATACAAATGGAAAAGTGCATGTACTGACAACTTCACAGTTTGAAACTTTTGTTGTTTTTGTCCATATTTTGCAATTTTCCCCCGTTTTTTCCACGTGATGAAGCATGGTGGTAACCTCTTTAATTTTCACGATTTGTAGTTCCATGAACGCTTTACAGAACCATTGCATTTGCATCTTGAAATGCAAAACAGCTCCAGGCCCATAAAGGACCCCACAAACATACAAAATGAACTAGATAAATGCCAGCATTGTGCACGTTTAAGCCACATGATCCACCAGGGTAGAGAATTCCTTGTAAACATTTTTAAGAAGAATGTCTGCTCTACAGAACTCTTCCTCTGTAATACAATCGACAGGTAGCAAGTATATAGCTTCTGAAAGCAGTGGGAAGTGCTCCAGATATTTCTGTGGCAATATACCCAACAGACATGGTTGTGAATAAAATAACAATCACGCTTGCAATTGGTAGCTTTCAAATTACCATAATCTTCTCAATATCCCATGGTAATTGATCCATAAAGTCCGGAGCTTGATGCTTTGAAGTCTACTATAGATATATTTCAAACGGTGTCCTACAAAGTATTCGAATTTACTTTGAGTTGATGAAAACCATTTACAGAGGAGAACTTTTGTGATGCCTAAAATAATACAATGTATTTAAGCAGGAACCATTCCTGTAGCAATGTTGAATGACTCCAAAAGGGAAAGACGACTTGGTTCTTTGAAGCCCAACACAGCCTTTGCTTTCGTGCCTTTTTCCATTGCTGATTCGGATCTTGAACGGCAGTCCTCATTATAAGGGAATGTCATAGCATGCCCTCTTCCCTGTTTTGAGACTTCTCCTTTTTCATTGCAGATGATGCAAGCAAACGTTCCGACGTAGCACATCATATTCAGCAATTCACACAAACAATTGAAACTTTAACAATACTGACAGTAAAGCCATTGTTGGATAATTTGTTAATTTCTTTGCCAAATGTTCCCTCAAAATGGTGAAAGGGTGGCTAAGCACAAACTTGGATATAACTCGTTAATGGCCAAAAATATTGGCCAAAGCTCAATAACCCTTTTCTATAATGTTTATAAGTACAAGTAATATAGAATCTGGGGCTATAGACAATTTAATTTTACTTTTAAAGATTAGTATACGATTCAGCAGAAAAATTATAAAACTCAAGTTATGTTCTGCACCAGTAAACTAGGGTTGAGGATACACGAAATTATTTGGTTAAAGATGCGGTATGCATCTGTGCATGTGCAGATTGGAGTCTCAGACTCTAACTTGTAAACACGCTCCCATGCTATATCGCGCTTGTTGTGCGCCATGGCGGAAGGCACTATTCCTCAACCGAGTTCCCTTCCTACCACCAGCGAATTGGTGGCCGAATAGACGAAAAAAATACTATACTTAAAGAGACGCATCAAAGATCGACCTCTTCGATCATTTTACGAGATGGAGGGATTTGAGAAAGGATCTGAACTTGAAGACAGACAAAGAATTGGCAGGCGTGCTGTTTGATGATTACTTTGGAGATAAATATGCTCTGAGAAGGTGAGATAGGAAATTGTCAAATTGATATTCAATATATTTACTTGTAAATCGGTACTCCTCATGTATGATTTATGAGTATATATACACATTCGTACGGTGGCCCACAGGGGACAACTGCAAACAAATAATAGTTGCTGCAAACAAATAATAGTTGCTGCAAACAAATAATAGTTGCTGCAAACAAATAATAGTTGCTGCAAACAAATAATAGTTGCTGCAAACAAATAATAGTTGCTGCAAACAAATAAAAGTTGCTGCAAACAAATAAAAGTTGCTGCAAACAAAAACAAAAGTTCCTCAGAAAATACAAACGAAAGTTGCTACAAACAAATAATAGTTGGTGCAAACAAATAATAGTTGCTGCAAACAAATAATAGTTGCTGCAAACAAATAAAAGTTGCTGCAAACAAAAACAAAAGTTCCTCAGAAAATAAAAACGAAAGTTGCTACATACAAATAAAAGTTGCTGCAAACAAATAAAAGTTGCTGCAAACAAAAAGTTAGAACTTCTGCGCGCGCATGGGTCGGGAAGGACTGGCACTAGCAGAGTTTTCCAAGATGGCGTCTTACTTGGGGCAGTTATGTGTCTTGTCTTTGTTTTAAAGCATGTTTTGTAGCCATTGCAGCGCAGAAGTGCTATCAAGCGGCGCCAAATTTTGTTACTCTTGCGGCCGAGAGTTGGCCCAAGACTTGGACGTTCAGTCTGGTTGTAATAAACCGAAAACGGCTCCTCCTGCAACTTTGTCTTTCGAGGATTTTCGAAAGCGAAAGGGAGACGATAGATGTTCAAAGTTTAAGCCGAAGGCTAGCAACAGTAAGGCCATAAAGCAGTCGAAGATTGACGATTTAGAAGTTACCATCCAGATTGGCGTTATGTTCTGGAAAGAAGACTCTTCTTTGAGTACGAAACGAGGGTGTAACCTACCGTTGAAGATTCGCTCAAGTGCTACCGCAGACGTTTTAAAGGCAAAAGCAGTTTCTAAACAGAACCGTTTCAATAGTGCGCTGGTGAAAAGCAGCGATCCGGTTGGGTACAAGCTACTTTATCCTGACAAAACCGAAGTGAAGCGTAATTTTGCATGGAATAACATTGATTTTTCATTGCGAAAATACAAAGAAGAACTTGGCAAACCCTATTCACGCATAGTTTTCTATGTGTGTAACAGCATGGACTACATATGTTACATAAGTGATGGCGGTACGATTTCTGATTCTGATGAGTTCTATGGAAGAAATGATGATTGGCAACTATCAAAGTCTTCAACAAATAAAAATAAGTCTACAACAAATACCACATGCACCACCACTACACATGAACAGGTAAATGTGCAACGTTTTTCATTGAGTATTGTCAGTAATTCAGTAATATTTCTTTACGGATCTTTTTTTCCCAAATGCTATTGATCTTCATTGATGTCATATTGCTGGAGGAATTTCATCCAAATAATTAATTTACTTCTTTGTTTGTGGTATCAACATGTCATCAAATAAATCGTTGTGTTCTGCATCTCAAGGGATCGATTGCAAACCATCCATAGCTTTGCACAAACGGTCCAATAGTTTTGTAAGTGAATTTACTGGATTGTATGCACCAGGAGGATACAAATTGTACCAAAACTGTGTAACATTGCAACACTGGTGGAAAACCTGAGCAGGATCCTGATATGATCCTAACAGGTCGATCCTGAACAGGATCCTAAGGATCTTGTACAAGATCCTGTGTAGGATCCTATTCAGGATCCTGAATCAGATCCTGTTCCTAAACAAGATCCTACAGGATCCTATAGGATCATGCACAGGTTTTCCACCAGGGAAGCAATATTGGGCACAGTGAGTGGATGTGAAGTAGCACTTGATCTAGCCTCCTCCGCAGGCAACTGGGACCGGAAAAAAATTTGTGAGAGTTGCCTGCCAAAACTCAACATGTATATTTTCCCACGCGTGTGGACTTGCGCATGACAATTTTCATAATTGAGGGATGGGTAGCAAGATGTAATATTTAAACTGAATTGCTCAAAGCTCTTACTTTATGCTGTCACCTTGTCAAAGACAGTCGATTTTAAAACAATCACCGATTTTTCGCGACAATCTCGTATTTCAAGTGAAGGACAATTGAAAGCAGTATTGTTTACTGTGTTTTTCCAAATTATTAAACAGTTTTTAGATTACAAACGGTCAAAGTAGGATAACAAATTTGAAATTTAAAAATACAAAGTAGTGAAAGGTAAATAAGATATCATGTTTCAGCTGGTCAAACAAAAGAATATTTGAAGGGTATTTAGTAACGATTACAAGGTCTACAAGGGTTAGTCCCGTGTCTTTCCTGTGACTTACGTTGAGGAATTAGAGATCGTAGATCGCGACGAATGTAATTGTGACTTGACATCCTTTATTCTACAGTCCGACTTTAAAGGACTTTTCTTTCATCAAAATCGTTTACCAAAGATTTGGCTTTTTAACTTTTAACAAAGTTGCTTTAGAACTATCGCTGACAATTCGCAAGGTCGTTTTCACATACCACGGAATTTTAGAAACAATAAGTTGTAGTGGTCTTTCGATCTTGTTTATCCTCCATGCTCGATATCAAAACACAGCTTTGGATACCCCGCGTAAGTAATCCATTCATTGACAAAACCTACTTTCCCACCCCGGGTCCAGGTGCTGGTCCAAAAGGTTACATCCGGTGGGCACTTTTCTTCGAGTTTTGGCAGGCATCTCGTTTGTAATTCCATGACACGCAGTCACGAAATATAGCCCACCGTATACTGTGTCTTAGACTTAGTTAATGACGGGTTTTTATTAAGAACGAAGCAATATTGTGATAATGTTGTTTGATGCGGTAATACGGTGGCTTAGACGTAGTTAATGATGGGTAACCTCTCTCATTTTATTTTTCCCCCACCTGCATGAGAGCCCGCAATTTGTTACGCCCGCCATTTTTCCTTCCCGCATGAGAGAGATGCCTGCGGAGGAGGCTACACTCGATCCTACTTGAGCAGCAATGTTGTACCGTACGTAGTATATCTGTAGTTCATTGTGCAATGGGCTAGGCTGGAACCTAACAACAGTAGTTACACTTAATTGTGATTACAACCACATTTCCACAAGCTTTGTTCACTGCTTCACATACCTAATACATGTATGTACTTCCAATGTACACTTTTTGTGAATGTCTATACACAACTGTGAACAATGCAGTGTTAAAATAAATGTGTGCGTTTTTTTATAAATTGTGTACTTTTTGTTGTTGTAGGTTGATTTTGAGAATGTTGAATCTGGGAATGATGATGAGCTTGAAAAAAGTGCCTTCGAGACAATGGAGCAATCTAAACAGGTAAACACAACATATGTGTTGCATTTTTATACTGCACTATGCAGGGCAATTTCCTGACTGCCATAATTTTAATGTTTAACTGAAGTTCTTCGCAATTTCATATGATAGGCTTGTTTGCTAAAATACAAAACAGAAGTAATTAATATACAATATTAAAGTTCAATGATCATTATTATTGTGATAATCACAAGGAATTATTATTATATTACTGTAAAATCACAATGAATTATTATATTACTGTTGTTAATGTCGCTGCTGTTGGATGTACATTGTTTGCAACAAATTTACAATAAATTTAGTTGTTTATTTTTAAGGATCTTGAATCACCAAGTCATTTGCATGCGACAAGCACAACAAGTTCAAATGCCAATGGTAATATTATAATTTTTAATTTTTAAAAAAATTAATGTAAAACTTGTAAGATTTAACAGATAGATTCCATTTTTTGTTGTCTATTCAACCTAATTAATTTTCCTATCACAGATTCCTTCAAGCCTCCCGGTGTTAACCAACTTCATCAAGAAGTTGGATTGGCTGGCTGTAGTGATGCTATATTTGAAGACATCCAAAATTTCTTCTGGGGTGAGACAGACGAAAATTTGGATGAAGGAGAGTTAATCAAAGCTGCAATTGCACGAAGTATGGAGGAGGACATCCATCCAGCAGATGACATAAAATTGAAAGAAACATTGGGAAACTTTCAAAAACAAGTGAATGACCAGGAAACCTGTGAAATTGTAATCCTGCGAAGAAAGTTGCTGCAGACATGTTTGACTGCAGTGAAGGAACCAAGCTTTGACTACTTGAAAATCCCATGTATTTACTTTAGTGGAGAGGAAGCTGAAGATCTTGGAGGGCCGAAGAGAGAATTTTTCAGGCTATTAATGAAGACAGTGGCTGGTGAGTTTGGAGTCTTCGAGGGAAACCAATCGTCACTTGTATTCAGCCACAATCATGCAGTGCTTGAGAAAAAAAAGCCATTTATCACAGGCCAATTTGTAGCATGGAGCTTATTGCACAATGGCCCATGCTTGCATGCAATGAATGAAGATACCTATTACCTCATGCTACAGTCTGCACAACACTTAAGTATTCCCAGAGCTATTTCAGCACTTACTGATGACGAAGCTGCAGCAATTGCAAAGGAATTGTTTGAAGCAACTAATGACCAAAGCGTTGAGGACATCAAAGGGAAACACATGAATTGGTTTTTGGACCATGGAATAACAATACGCAATTCCAGTAAAGAAGACATGTGTTGCCAGGTGATAAAGGAATCACTATACTACAGGTATATACACTTTATATTTTAATTTCCATTCAATATGCACACTGTATCAATGCAAACAGTTTGTACTCTGAGATAGTGATGTTCAAGATCCTTATACATGTAATATGTTGTGATTCAGAGTTAAGCCTTCTATTGACCAGTTCATTGATGGAATGGATGCAGTAGGGAAGTTGTTCACAGATTACGTCAAAAAATGGCCACAGGTATTCCTTCCACTTTTTGTTGACACTGGTGAACCTTTAACTGTTAACCAGTTTAGAGGTGTGTATGCAGTGGTGTGGGCTGCAGAAGGTTCGAACAGACGGGCCGAAGAAGAAGATAGTGTTTACTGTTTTGATCAGTTTTTGATTAAGGTAATTATATTACAATTATGTACACTTGAAAAACAAGGCCTTGAAGTTGAATTTTTCGCAACTGGTCCCGGTTTGGTCTTAAAATGTATGTATTCCAACACTCGAAATTTGCCTTCACCATAAATCCTTTCAACATGTAGTTTGATCGAGTGAAATGCCAAACATTACCTGTCATGATATCAGCCTGTTAACATGTGAGTGAATCAATGGCCCCATCTCAACTTCTTTATGTGATAGCACAAGTGCAAAAATTACAATTGTCTATTGTCCCTGAAGTTTCTATTTCGACCCTGTCAATATTGCAATTGAGCTTTTCGTTTTAGTAAAATAGTGAAAAACTTAAGCTATGTATATATTTTCTATCATTTGAATCGGGCAGGCTGCAAATGGCTCTATACCCTGTTCTCTGGAAAACCTACTGTCATTCATCACTGGTGCTGATCGAATTCCACCTAATGGATTTTCAAGAATGATTAGAGTCATGTTTTATGATATCGAACCAAATGAAAAGAGAAGGCCCTTTTCTTCAACCTGTTCTTTGGAGCTGCATCTACCAAGGGGTATCACAGAAAGTGAGCAGTTCAACGACCTTATGACAAGTGCCATCAACGAGAGCATGGGCTTTGGAAAAATTTAATAGATGTTGGTCTTTTTTTCTTGGAAAAGTAAAAGAATTCCATGACACAACAGATTCAGGTTCAGAAGGCAGTGTCTATTGTAATTGTTGGTTGATTGCATTGCGAGAAAAGTTCAAGATGTTGCTATATGTTTGAATTGCATGTACAATGTTCTGTCTGGGACAATGGTAACATACTTTTCCCCATGCGACAGAACGTTGTAATGCAAGCCTAGCAATGTCTGAGAATTTTGCCTCACATTCTTGCAATGCAATTAATCATCTGTAATGACAAACATTTGAGTTTCTACTCTTTTACAAGATAGATAATTTTATATATAGAGATACATGTATATGCCCAATTGAAGAACGGTTGTTGGTTGCAAAATGATAGAACATAGAAAGCTAGGACCAATTATAATTCTTGGAAACTACATGTAGTTACAAAATAGTTTCTCTCTAGGATAAAGTGACTTTAAAATAGTTTCCCAGAATCTCTTTTGGTCTTATACATCATACATGTAACTTCTATCATTTGGCCTCCTGTAGCCTTTGTGGTATTATGCTTATATGAGACATGCTTGTACATGTGTTGAACTTCTAATGTTATAAAAAGTTTAACGTTATGTTATAAACTGTTGTCTATACACAAAAATAATAAACACAATACCAGGCAGAGGAATCTGGGATCGAGTATGAGAATGTTTCAGCTTTATATACATGAAAGTATTAAATTTTAAATGTATGGTAAGTCTTGCCTGCAAAAATCCATGAACCATAATATTGTACTATTAAATAGCATTAAATCCTAACAATACATCAAATACATGGGAGACTAATAGTACATGGACATATGTCAGATTAATTTAAATTAAATTTGTTGCAGTTGAATAAAATATTGAAACAAATCAAAAGCTTCCTTATCGTTGTTTGGATATTGGTTGTTCTCTAATACAGACTCAAAATATTCTTGGTATATGTCCACCTCTTGAGGAAAATCACAATGGTCTTCCATTTCATCTATTTGGGCCTGTGTAACATGTTCCAGACAGTCTGTGCTTCCTGAATACTCAGGCAAGTAGAATAAGATGTCTGGAACTCCAGGGACTGTGTCATGCCTCGATTGCCTGATATAATGGCTATTCCAGTGATCTTTAACTTTATCAAGATCATCCTGTATTACTTTGGCAAAGCAAAACCACAAACACTCCATGTGAAAGGTGTTGCCCAAATTGAGTAACCCAGACTCTGACATATCTTTGAAAAAGGAAATCCACCAGCTAGAGCGGCTGCGCTTCAGAAAAGACCACCAACCTTCAATTCGTTGATTTGCTGGAGAAGAGCCAAACCTATGGGCTTTATCTGCTGCAAACTCATCATGGTGTGAGGCTCTGAGTTTGCATTGCATTGCTGCCAAAATCACATTTTCAGACCCACAGTCTGATCTTACAATCTTTGGACATCCTTCCAAACGTTGAACTGTGTCTAAATAAAGCTTTGCTGGGACATTCGGATCATTATTGGATTTCACAACTTCAAGCCAAAGGATTCTTCTGCTGTACCCACAAATACATCCATGTATTGGAAACCCGTATGGCTTTAGTTTGTCATACCCTGAAGATGAATGGGTAGAATGAACAAAAGTCTTTATTATATGAGACAGGGTAGGGTAGCTCATTCTGTGATGAACACAAATTTGTACATACATTTATAAAATCACAGCAAATATTGATTTTTTAAAACTTCAACAGAAATGTATTGAATTACAATCCTTGAATATCAAGGAATATAAATAATAAAAATCATTTTCTTGAACTAATTACCTAAATAACATGTAATAAGTATGTATTAAAGCTATTATGTACAATTCATCAATATTTATAGCTTACCGTCTATATGCCAGCAAAAATTTGGTCCAGGAGATACATAGTTTCGTCTTGTTAAACGTCTTGCTTTTCTATTCTGCACACCATCAGGATCGATCTTTTTCATCAAACGGGCAACCAACGAACGGGGAACATGCACATGGTGTCTTAAGCGTAAGGCATGCCATATATTTCTATACCCTGCAAGTCTTCCTGCACCTTAATGTGGAAACACAATTAATTGGAAGAAATTCTAAAACCACAAATGTTGCCTCTGTAATACTTTGCAAATATTAGTATTAGTCTATCTAAGAAAATCCCATTGACTCATGATGGCTGTCTTTCAACATTATGTAAAACAACATCGCCAACATGTAAGTGAATTTTCTTTTCATCAAATTTCACAAATTGAAGTCATAACTGTTGTGAACAGATGCTTCAAAGTCTTCAGGACCAGATAAAAATAACACCAGAAAGAATCGTTAAAGACTGTTGAAACAACAGCTCCCTATTGTTTAACATGCTTACATAGTTTATACATGTATAATATAACCACTGAGCTGTAGCATTTTTCCAGATCAGTGATTGGAAAACTGCTAAAGTTTCACCAATTTATAACACGGCAAACAAAGATGATTGTGGAAATTATATTATTATAGGCCTATATGTTCCAATAATCGGAGACTACTTCATGTATGCCGATTTTTGTGTCTCGACACAAAATTTTGGTTAGGATTATAGTTTAGGCATACATGAAGTACCTGCCCAATAATCAACTAAATACTTATTTAAATGAAAACAATTTCATAATTAATAATCCATATGTAAAACAATAATTTTTAGTTTCAATTGTCCTGTAACCCTAACCACACGGCCTTATGAAAAACAACCCTTTTATTTTTTTCTTATTTAACTTCATGGTTGATATGCAGATGATTATCTTTTAAATACCTTCGACTTCTCTTCTGATAAGTAATTCAATTTCGGATTCGTCAATATCATGTCCTTTTCTCTTCAGTCCCAGATCATTTAACCTTCTTTTCAGTGTTCTCACGTGCATCTTGTGGCCTTTCTTCTCGAGTAAACCAACAATAACATCGTATCGGTAACCGCGATGAAACATTTCCGTTATTAAATCATTTGCTGATACTACACACAAATCGACATCACCCATTTGAACGTCCAACTCTCGGCCGCAAGAGTAACAAAATTTGGCGCCGCTTGATAGCACTTCTGCGCTGCAATGGCTACAAAACATGCTTTAAAACAAAGACAAGACATAAGTTCCCCAAGTAAGACGCCATCTTGGAAAACTCTGCTAGTGCCAGTCCTTCCCGACCCATGCGCGCGCAGAAGTTCTAACTTTTTGTTTGCAGCAACTTTTATTTGTTTGCAGCAACTTTTATTTGTTTGCAGCAACTATTATTTGTTTGTAGCAACTTTCGTTTTTATTTTCTGAGAAACTTTTGTTTTTGTTTGCAGCAACTATTATTTGTTTGCAGCAACTATTATTTGTTTGTAGCAACTTTCGTTTTTATTTTCTGAGAAACTTTTGTTTTTGTTTGCAGCAACTATTATTTGTTTGCAGCAACTATTATTTGTTTGCAGCAACTATTATTTGTTTGCAGCAACTATTATTTGTTTGCAGCAACTATTATTTGTTTGCAGCAACTATTATTTGTTTGCAGCAACTATTATTTGTTTGCAGCAACTATTATTTGTTTGCAGCAACTATTATTTGTTTGCAGCAACTATTATTTGTTTGCAGTTGTCCCCTGTGGGCCACCGTACATTCGAACAGCAACGATAATATATTTTCTTTTTGAAATAGTGAAGTGTTCATTTTATTTTCTGCCATCCAAAGAACTGGAGCATTCTCACGATCAGTCTCCAGTATTCTCACAATGTGAGTATGGAGTTTTACAGTGTATACTATACTTATGTTTCTGTGAAGTTATTCGTATTCATATTTATTTTTTAATAAACAGCCATAACTTGGGGACTAACAGGGACTTCATGTATGCCGATTTTTGTGTCCCGACACAAAATTTTGGTTAGGATTATAGTTGTGTTGGGGACAGGAAAACATGAAGTAACCAGCTTTAGGCATACATGAAGTACCTGCCTATAACTTCCATCCTGAGAATTATGATGAATCGTCCATCAAAGCGCAGACGTTTATTGAGCCCTATTCTACCCACTTCAACAACATCAAACAGGTACAGTAAAAACCCAAAATTTCTCGGTCATATTAATGTTTAATATACTGATAAAACAGTACCTTGAAGGTATAGAATGAACATCATTATGTTGTGTTTTAATAGTGAAATGTGTTAAAATGTTTCATCCTTAGATCTGCTGCAACTGGTATAGATATTGCTATAGAGGAAACCTGACAGCATCAGAGAATGAAGATTCAGATTGTGCTGATCTAACCATTAGTACCGACAGACTGTTACCACCAGGCGATATTACCCAGTAAGGACACTAAGAATGCTTTTAAGCAACAACCAGGCTGAACCAGCTTAAATAAAATTAGAAAATAATGTAATTACCTCCCCATCCCCATTGTGGTGTTCACTGAGAGTTTAGTCGCTCGGGTTGCTATACTTTCGTACCCAGATCGGCGCGGTGGCGCCATCTTGAAAACGTTACATTTATATAATAGTATCGTTAGTTCGTCGAGCATGAAGTAGATTCATTTACCCTGTTGATTCAGAACTTCTAGATGTAAGTTACATTTACTGTTTGTCAGTGCCACTATGTGTTAGCTTCGACATAATACGGTTTTACTTTACTATATACAGTGTATCACTGTTGTCGATATATTTGTTATTGTAGTTTTCACTGCATCAGCTGGAGTCGAGCCCAGCTCACGGCTTGTTAATATACGTTTTCAACAATCTTCAGTGTGGTTGATCACATGCGAACTCCGATCGGCTGTTTCTTCTATACGAGACAGTCTGATAGGGAACGCGACAGTGAAAAATCTATAAAGCTATTATATTGGAATCGGCCTATGATTAAACACTGACAACAGGAAGGCACCACCATTATGTGTGACATAGAACAGCTAGATGTTCCACTCCTTCCATGTGGACCCAGTACACATAGATTTCCTACACTTCTTGTGGTTTAATGGAAACGATCCCTCACAAGAGGTTGTGGAATATAAGATGAACGTCCATCTCTTCGGAAATGGAAACGGCGAGGAGAGCTATGCCACAGCGGTAAAGGAGTTCGTCCACAGGGACTTCTGCGTGGACGACGGACTGACTTTGCGGCGCACGGATAAAGAAGCAATTGAACTGGTGAAGGGAGCGCAAGCTATGCTAGCTACAGCCAACCTGCGTCTAGACAAAGTAGCGTCGAACTCTGCAGCCGTGATGGAATCTCTCCCAGCAGAAGACCGTGCAAGAGACGTACGCGACTTTCACCTGCGATGCGACGTACTCCCAACCCAGCATTCCCTTGGAGTCCATTGGGACCTACAGAACGATGCGTTAATTATTATTATTATTATTATAATGTTTACAGAGAGGACCATACTCATCATAGATGATTTTCAGGAGGGCCCTCAAACTAACAAAAAGTAACTATTAAATACAAAGAATCAAAAATTAGAAAATCAAAGTAGTTAAATACAGAAAATCAAAATTTAAAAAGCTGTAACTTAAATTTTGATTTGAATTGACTAAGACATGTAGATTCCCTAATGTCTTTATCAAGTTTGTTCCAACTATCGGAGCATTGGAATGAGGTTCTAAATGTTCCTCAGTTAGTGTGTGATGATGGTCGTCGTAGATCACTCTTATTCCTGGTGTTGTAGCAGTGTATGTCATCGCCACGTTGAGAGTTCAAGTTAAAATCTATAAGACCATTCAAACATTTAAAAATGAATAGACAGCGTTCATAAATCTGCAAGAGCCACTGTCGCAGACGAATAATAATCCCTACCAAGAATTATCTTCGCCGCTCGATTTTGTAAAACTTGGACCAATTCCATTAAAACGGCATTCTGCTTATCTCCCCATAATACTTGCATATTCAAAGTGTGGTCTAATCATTGTGTTATAAAAGTGATCCTTGCCTAAAGTGGCAGGTTTTGTTTAATGCGCCAACGGATAGAAAGCTTTTGACGTTTTTTCAGTTGGATATTAAAGATATGGTAATGCCAGGTTAAGTTGTTGTTTAAAGTAACACCAAGATACTTAAAAAACTTTTAACACTTTCGAGAACTTCATCATAAATACTAAGTTGAACACTGGAAAACGCACTCAGTTTGCGATAGCTACCAATCAGCATTTAGCTTCGATTTACTTATGTTCAATGTCAGTTTATTTGCGCTAAGCCATGAAATAACATTTTTCACTTTTAACCTATACGCTGGGGGGACATGTCCCCCCAGCCCCCTCACTGCCCCCCGCAGTTAGGAATTTTGGCCCAGTGAAAGGTCCCTTTCAATATTTTGAATATCAAATTTCAAATCATGATGGCAGAAAAGCACAACGTTGTGAAATTAATATACCTTAATAAATGGATTAACGGTGTCGATCCTTGTAATAATACAAGCTCTCTACTTTGTGTAAGTATAACATTAGGGTATTCATGGATGTTTGATAAATGAATCAAACTGATTGGGTGATTACACGTCATATACCAATCACGTTATAATAATAATTTAATTTATTTGAATACGTAACACCAGGAGCAAAAAATGCTTGTTAAAACACCCACGTATATGTATATCTAATACAATTACAATAAAAATAGAACAATATTAAGAATAGGTTTTACAGGTTACTAGTGGAGTATAGTATGTTGATATTGGCTATGTATTACACAATAGTAGAAAAAGTACTTGTAGTAGCTCCATATGAATATATGTTACATAATTAGAATGGGATTAATCCAGATAAATATTCGGTCTAAACTCAACTTCTTTTAGCAGACTTTTAAAAATATTAAAATTACCTTCTTGACGAATTGTTAATGGTAAACTATTCCACAATCGGCTGATTATTAATGAGTAGGAATTTTTAAGCCATTTCGTTTTAAATGGTAATTGTTCAAGTTTCGTGCCGGAACGTCTAAGATTATAGCTGACTGTTCTTAACTTAAAAAATTGTTGAATGTACTGAGGTTCATGTTCTTTCATACATTTAAAAAGTAAAACTAGTGATTGAAAATATTTTCGGTTGGTGAGAGATTTAATTTTCGCTTGATCAAGAAGGCTTTCATAGGAACGGGTCTTGGTTGCATCTTCCAGTTTTCTAGATTCACTATTCAGTCTTACCAATACCCACCAAAACCGGACTACAGTATTCAAGATGTGGTAAGATAAAAGACTTCTACAGTCGTATCATCACATCTTGCAGTATGAATCGCTTAATTCTTCGGAGAGCTGCAGTTTTCGAATACGGTTTTCTTAATTGATTCTTTATATGCACCTTGAATGTCAGCAAAGGGTCAATACTTAACCCAAGGATTTTTAAAGAGTCTTCAATGTCAATAGCGTGATATGTTTAAGTTAGATTATATGTTTAAGTTAATTATACTATATGTTTAAGTTAGATTAGTCTTTGCAGACTTGCAGAGGTGGGTTTGTAGCCGGATAACCTGCATTACTGAGAGGAGGGAAAGCGAGCTGCGACGCTATAGATGGGTCCTGGTCCCTTGGGAAGGATGTCCCACCCAGTCATAATTCCTTAAAAGAGGCCCTGTTTTGCAGATCACAGTCCAACTTGTGTTGTAGTTCCTGGGGTGTATTAGCCTCACAGTGGATTACAGTGTCATCGGCATAAAGAGTAACTTCGGTATGTTTCATATGACTTGGAAGGTCATTAACGAAAATAATAAACAAAAGTGGGCCAAGAATGGAACCCTGAGGCACTCCAATTGAAACTGGTAAAGAGGGTGAAATACACTTGGCAACAGCTGTAACTTAAGAGCGATGTTAATATACGAACAGAGCCACTCAAGGGATGGTCCAAGAACTCCAAAGCTTTGAAGTTTGTGCTTAAAAATCACATGGTCAACTGTGTCGAATGCCTTGGTGAGATCCAAAAATACCGATCCAGTAACTTTGCCATTGTCCATATTACACAGTATCTGATCAGTAAACTTTGCCAATGCAACAGTTGTTGATAGCTTAGATCTAAAACCAAATTGCTTAGAACGCCGTTAGATGATTATACAACTGATCGTATAGTGCACGCTCTAGAATCTTGCTTATAGTTGGCAGGATTGATATTGGCCGATAATTGGTAGGATTTGTTTTAGTACCAGATTTAAAAAGAGCCACCACTTTTGCGCATTTCTAAAGGGACAGAAACTTAGCTTCTTTTAAAGACACGTTTAACAGTTTTGTAATAACGGGCGCAATTATCAGGTGTGAGTCCCTTAACAACCTGGCACTTATTCCGTCCAGACCTATATCTTTATTGGTCTTCAAGTTCTTAAGTTGACTCCGTACGAAATTTTCTTGAATATCATCAAGTAAAAAAGTTGGGCATGAAGCACGAGGGCTGTCAGAATAAGTGGAATTACCAGGCGAGGCAATGCGAGAAGCAAGATTGCGACCAATGTTAGTGAAAAAATTATTCAAACAATTGGCGATGTCAGCTGGCTTGGTGATAAGAACACCATCGTGCATCAAGGAAGGACCACTACCTTCACCGGAAGTCTTTGATGGAAATATTTTCTTTAAGACTTTCCACATTTCAGCTGCACTACCTTTCGAATGCTCAATTAGATCAATGAAGTACTTATACTTCAAACGTTTAAATTCACAATTTGATATTTTCCTCAGGGGGACTTAAACACTCTCCAATGATAGCTGGAGTTTGATCGTATGGCTTTGCGATGATGAAAGTCGCGTTCACGCATCAATTCGGACAGATCAGAGTTCATCCACGGACAGGGATTTCCTTTAATCTTGCGGCTTTTGATTGGGGCGTGCTTATCAGCAACAGAACAAGAGAGGTTTATTCCAAATAAAGACAGCATCATCAATATCGTCAACAGCGTCAATAACAGACCAGGGTACTTGGCTCAATTCTGAAAGAAAGACATTCTTATCATAATTTTTATATGAACGATAATCGATTGTCCGAGGTTGTGATTTGGGAATACCAGATTTCATGACGCATTTTATGCAGTGCCCATTGTTGACAAAAATCAGATCTAGAATTGAGCTTGATAATTCCGTCACCCGAGGCAGAAACCAGATTGACTTGCAAATCGCTCAAGTCGACGACAGACACTTGATTTCACGCTCGAGTAATCGATATTAAAATCCCGAAGTAAACAAATCTCTACTCTATCGATATGAGAGACTTGGTTCAAACCGAATTCAAGATCAACTGTACGCTCCACCGACCTATAAACAGTGCAAATGTATAAAGATTTACAGTTTTATCTCATAACTTCAATCCACAGGCATTCCGAACCGATACGAGAGAAGCTTGCTTTAACAATAAATGGAATTTCTTTACGCACGAATATCAAAGTACCACCACCACACGATTTTGAATTGTGTGATCTATCTTTCCTCGAAATACAGTAACCATCAACACTAATTTCTCTGTCTAAAACATCCGATGTCAACCAGGACTCAGATATAGCCAATAACTGGTAGGTCACCAAAAGATCTCGCACACTGTGAATTTTATTTAAAAGTTGATTCACGTTAATATGAGCTATTTTTAGGCCTCTTGTTATTTTTAACGGCAGAAGCAGGCACAGTAATTTCTGCAACAGTAGAGTCCGCCAGGGGAATACCCATATTCATATCTATTGATGACAAACAGCAACCTTTACATATCCACGGCTTGGACAAGTTTGAGAGCTCATTGTATTCCATCAGTGACATGTGATTACACTTCGCGTGAAACCAAATATCACATCGGTCACACTGGATAGCTTGTTGGTTCGAACGACAACCCTTGGCACAAATACCACAAGTTAACATTCCAAGTCTCCTTGACGGAAAAAGCGTTTACGCGTAGAGGTGTCTTGTCGGTGGTCAATTCCATATACGACCCTCTTGGGCTAGCTGCCCCCGTCATTCTGGTAGGGAAGTTACTGCTTCAACTGGTGATCCTCGGAAAAAGAACAAACGACAGCCAACTTGGTTGGGATGACCCTCTTCCTGAGAATCCGATGCGCAAGTAGCAGCACTGGAGAGTCGAGTTGCTACACCTACAAAATATCTCCGTACCTCGCTGTTACCATCCCAACAAATTTGGCCTTGTCGTACGCACCGAAATCCACGCTTTCTCAGATGCTAGCAAAGATGCAATTGCGACAGCTATTTACCTCTGACAGATAGACAGCAAGGGAGGTGAGCGTGGCTTTTGCATTCAGGCAGTCAAAAGTGGCACCAACTAAGACTGTAAGAATTCCCCGACTAGAACTTTGCGCCGCAGTGCAGTCGACTCAAGCCATGTACAAACTAAAGAAAGAACGAGATTCGAAAGTAGTTCTTGGATACGTGAAGAACGAAAGTCGGCGATTCCATGTCTACGTTGCCAACAGAGTGCAGTCGATACGCAACACCTCAGAGCCACATCAATGGAAGACGTGGAGACCTCGATCAACCTGGCCGACCTAGCTACCCATGGTGAAGACGCTAGAACCCTAGCCAAATCAGAGTGGTTACATGGTCCTGTATTTTTAAGACAAGCCTTGCTGGACCCTTCACCCGTCAAAGACCACGAGTGCAACCTAGACGACAAAGATCCAGAAGTAAAATCGTGGATAGCTTCCTACGTTACGAGTCTGGAAACCTCCTCCGAGCTTGGGTCTGTAAGATTCGAACGGTTCTCTAGCTGGTCCACCCTGCAACGTGCGATAGCTAACCTCATTACTAAGGCAAAACTGTATAGGTCACACGAGAAACCGCGAACACCACAGCGGAATGTACACAAAGATTGGCAGCAGAAATGGAACAAGCAACGACGGCGATCATCAGAACAGTGCAGCGAGAAAGTTTCAAGACCGATATCGACATCTTGGCGAAAATGGACAGCCGAACACCAGTAAACCGCTGTATTCTAAGGGAAGAAGAGAGCTGCGGCGTACCAACCTCTACCGTTTAGACCCGTTCGTCGACGATAACGGACTCGTTCGTATTGGTGGGCGTCTTGGTCGTTCAGATTGTCATTCAAGGAGAAACATCCTGTAATACGACCCAAAAATCATCATTTGTCAGAACTGTTGATCTGACATTTCCACAGCAGAGTACACCATCAAGGCCGCCAAATAACACACGTGGCCCTCCGCCAGGCTGGTTATTGGGTCGTAGGAGGTCACAGAGCGATTAAGATCCTGGTCTCTTGTGTCACCTGTACTAAATTCGTTGGTTTTGACCATGTCTGCAGATTAGACAGACAGTCCCATCAACGAAACCTCAGCAATTTTCAAAAAGCCTGAACGGGCATTTGCGTAATCTTGAAGACAATGCGGTTGTAGTCAACGTTGATTCATCGTTTGTAGTTTACCATCAGTCGAGTATAGAAATCGGACAGTTCCGGTACAGATCGTCCAAACCTTGACAACATGTCAGAGTAACAACATGGGTATGCAAATCTTCTTAGTAAGATGCACAGTCACTCCACATTCCTGTTGCAGTTGTTCCATTGTTACAGGTAAATATTTCTGGTATCCTCAATGCTTGGGCAAGGCTTGGGCAAGGATTGTCAAGTCCTCCAAATTAAACCTAAACTCTGTTTTACTTTCATTGTTAGTTATGTTCTCGAGATTCAATCTTTCATAATTTTTGTAAGGAAATACAGGATTGCCTTTCCCAGCAGCAGCAGCATACAGGATACAAAACTCTAATTTGTTGATTAAATCAAGTCCATACATGAATGGAAGAGTTTCATGAATTCTCCTAACCTTGCTCGGCATGTTTATTGTCAACTCGTCGTTTTGTGGACTTTGTGAAACAACTAAAGTTCTCTTTTAAAAGAACAACTACAATGACTAAAACTACTAGTGCCAGGCCTAGCACGGTAAAACTTGTAGCTCTATTTCCCCCACTGCACCTGGGATTTGATATCTCAGCTGCTTGTGCTCCACACCTATTCCCATATTGTTCGGCATGATGCTGCCACAGGGACGTCACAGATTGGTCATGCATGAATGTGGAACTGTATAACTTTCACACCGCAAACGCATCCCGTTTTATAGTGTCACCCTCCCGGCATCCTCTACTGGTGTGTTGGACTCCCCATCATCCTCATTGGTGTGCCGCTATCGCCATGTGTGTAACATATGTGGGGGTGCCATCAGCATATTAGAGAGTTTGGCAATCGCGACGTCTCTGACGACGGCTCAAATTTGTGTTATGGATATGACAGAAACTGTCGAAAATAAGTAAGTATGGAATATTATGGAATTGTTATACTATATATCTTCATTTACTCAACTACAGTGTATTATTCCCAATAATATTAGGAAATTTACGATGAAATGGACCCGACAACACGACTTGGATTTGTTGTGATAAATACTCGTAGAAAGGCCGTTTGAACAACCCAAAGGTTCCAGAATGATTGGCCTAATCTGGCAAAAAATCGTAGAGAACTTAAATAAGAAGACTTCCCCACACTTTGTCTTAAAGGATATAAGAGCAGTAAGAGAGCGATACGGAATACTGGAGAAAAAGTACAAGAAAAAGATTAGTGAGGAAGTAAATGCCAGTGGCATTAGCCCCAAAGAACCAGACGAGTTTGACCAAATGATGGAGGAATTAATTGCTTTGTGTGAAATCAACGAAGAACGACGAGAAAAGGAGAAAGAAACGAAATATGATGGAAAAAGCCTGGCAGAAGATGTTAGACTTAAGGCACTCGAAACGGTAGAATCTGATGTAACATGCAGCAACACTCGAAACAAGCGAAAAGCAACGTTGGCATATGTTAAAGCAAAACACGACAGTGATATGGATTTCAAACGTGAAGAACTTGAAGGGCGTAAACAGGAGATGGAACTTAGAAACAAAGAGCTTGATACACAAAAATCTCAAAACGACAACTTCATGAAGCTTCTCATGGAATTTGTAAAGAAGTAAACTGTTTGATTTGGCACGAAGTTATCGATATAACGGTTTGATACGTTTATTTTAAAATCATATTTGTTTACTGTTACCCTTATTTGATAATACAGTTTTGTTAATGTTCATGTATTTAATGAAACTTCTTATGCAATTTGTGAAGAAGTAACTGTGATTTGCCACAAAGTTATCGTTAAATCATACCTGTTTACTGTTACATGTATTTTTGTTCACCTTTCTTTTGTCTATTGGGCTATTCTAATTTTTAACCTCACCTCCCCATTGAGGAACTGTGGAATTCGAAGGGGAGGGGGTGTTTGTGATGAGCATAGAAAGTCCACAGTAGGGGGTTAGGCCTACATGGAATTTCCTGGAGAAGGTGTTAGATCCACATGGATTTTCCAGAGGGTTGTGTTTAGTTAGAATTTCCCTGGGGCTGTCCACTTGGAATTTCCAGGGTAGTGACCTTAAAAAAGAGCTTCCCCAACAGGAGGATGGAGATAAAAATTGGAACAACCCATCAAACTGTTGGTGTTTCATTCGTCTGACTATTTTATTAATAATTTATGAAATATTCTTCTAAGCTTGGAGGGCTTAGATCAAACCAATCTGTGACATTGTTTCCATACAAACATGTTAGTGCATTTTGTAGAAGTGCACAGACGATATAGAATTTACCTACAGGGCTTAAGCCTAAACACATTTATTTTAAAATCAACAAACCTGAAGTATTTGACTATTTCTCCAAAAAGCCATTCAACACTGACTCTGACAGAACTCATTGCCTTATTATACACTTTCATTTCATCTGTAAGGGGATGGTTACGAAATGGAGTTTGGACATGGACTCTCAATGGATAGACAGGGTCTCCATACACATATAGTGGAGTTCCATCTGGAGAAAATGCTGCACAAGTTCACCTATTTCTCCAGATTCTGTAAGAATGAAAGCATCATGTCTTCTGCCTTCTAAACACAAAGTAAATAGATGCAATTTATTCATATATGTTAAATAATATGCCAATACACCTGCACAATAATAATAGTACATGATTTAAATAATTGACTTGTATGTGTTTGAATTCTTACCCCATGGTCCTGAAAGATTTGCTATGATTCCATTTGGAAGACAAATACTTTGACATTTTATGGCGTGAACACGTTTATGACCATTGTAGACTTCCCTTTGGTTTTTACCAGGTCTACAAATTGGCCTGACAGTGTCATCAATAAAACCAAAGCAATTGTTTAGTGGTGCCCCCTTGTTATGGATGTAATTGGCATATAACTGTAGATTTTCACGTGAAAGGAAGGGCTGATTCCAACTTGTAAGTCTAAAGTTGTTCCTTTCAAACATAAAATTGGTCATATAATGCACAATTCTGCACAGCTCTGGGACTGATCTACCAAATAATGGCACCATATCACAGTATCTCACAGGATAAGCAAACCTTTTCAGTAGAATACACAAGGCTTAAAGACCAGTACACGAATTACAGCGCTTGACAGAAATTTCCTCTGGTATTCTTAAGACTGCTTGTAATCGAGGAATATCTTCTTTTTTGAACCTGAACTCTGTTCTGCAAACGAGTTCATCCATGGTATTCCAGTCAAATTTTTCGCATTTCCGATACGGGAAATTTGATTGCTTCTGACTTATTGTCCTCAGATAACAAAAGATATTCTTCTTCGTCAATATCTCCCTCAGCGAGTGCCAAAAGCAGTAGATCGTCGACGTTTAAATTAGCCGCCACAACAGCCGTCGCGAAATAAACTCTGCCAATTTGCCGAATTTCACAACGGATACGCGATTCAAAAGACGCTCTCGTCCCAACCAGAGACGTCGCGATTGCCAAACCCGCGATTCTCTACAACAGTGTACCTGTATATATTAACACACATGGTGTAGACAGGTGATACACAGACTGTCATCAAGCTCTAATCCTCAGTAATAGTTTCTGATTAGAGATGAGCCACTCTAACGATTGAGCTACAGTACTGTGACTCAGATCGAGGTTACGATAATATATTGGTTCGATTGATATACATACTGTCGATGCACCAGTCACTGTATATCAGTCTCACCCAAGCATTACTGATATAGTTATAGTGACTGCCACATTACTGATATATAATGCTGTGATTGCTGCAATAAGGCAGTAAATGTCATTGAATAAAAATAAATTTCATTTGATTGAGTTTTATCACAAGTATCGTGGTGTACTAATCTCTACAGCATCATAGGACACTTTTGGTCATTCTCAGTCTTTTTGTAAAAGTATACAATACAATACAATACAATACATAGTCTTGATTTTAACTTATACATGAAGTTTGGATCTATATAGCATTGAAACAAACATTTATTTAGTTCATCTAGCTCCAAGTTTGGATATGGCATTGAAACAAACATCTCTTAGTTCATCTAAATCACTGTTTTTAAGCCATACGCCCACAACTATTGCTAATAGTTAGAAATGCCTTTTCAAACAGATCAATTAATTTTCAAGTGACTAAAAAGTCTGAAAGCAACCACAAGCGTTTAGAAATACAAACCAGGTTGCTCTAAAATCTCTTTAAATATAATGTCGAAGGTTTATATTATGTGTACTTGTTGATAGTTATCAAATTAAATGGGGTTTTAAAATAAAACGAAGCAATTGTATATGATGAACTTTCCGTAATTTGACCCTTTTACTAACTGTCAACAGATACAAATAGCGAAAGTGGACGGGTATTCTACAATTTAGCGACTCTTAGTAATTCGTAATTCACTTGCGCTTTTAAAAACGTCTGGTGTTCATAACAGGGACCGCGGAGCAGGGGAGGCTAGGGGGGGGGGGGCTTAGCCACCCCCAATAATTTTCCAAACATGTGATTTTTATATAGCGATTTTTATATAGCCATAATTATAGCGTTTGCTAGCCCCCCCAATCCAAAAATTGTTCCGCGGTCCCTGTCATAACTGACCAATTTTCGCTTGGGGTGTTCTTGGTATTCGTGTCAAATTAAAACACTGAAGATTACATGGAATTCTCAAGTGATAGTGAATAGACCGCCATTTTGAATTTATTGATTACTATATTCGTTCCATTTTCCTGTGCTTTCATTGGCTCCGAAGGCATTCTTTTGTTAACTTAACTTAACTTACATTACATTACATTACATTACACCGACGATAGCAAAGTATCTACTAGCGCATGCGCAGTAGATACAAAAAGCGACAGCGTAAATTTCTTGTTATTGGTCTTAGTCATCTGTTCTATATTTATTGTTATTTATGCAACGCTTTGTCGTACTTTAGTGCTGTTTAGGCCGGGTTTAGACGTCGTACTTCACGTACCGAACTCAACGCAAATTAGCTTAAAAAATAGATTACGCTCATTTACATTGAGTTCGGCACATGTGAAGTTCGACGTCTAAAACAGGCCTTAGGTTTCAAAAATTCTTTATATTTGATCGACCAAAATCGTTAAGTTGTTTTCGTTTGCGTTTCAATGGACGATTGTTTTGCCTCGTTGGGCGATAATTTTGCCTGCTTGGGCTTTACCGAGTAAGGCCCGGTATTGCAGAATATACAGTTTATACATGTTGCGTATATAGTGTATATATATACATAAATATATGTATATTGTGTATATGTATATAGTGTATATATACGTAATTACGTATAGTGTATACACTGTATATATGTTGGTGTATATTCCCCATGTATATTTATATACACTATAGATGTCCCATATAGTGAGTTAGAATGAAGCTAAGTGAGTATATAGTGTATATTGTGTATATAGTGTATATATATATATAGATATACACTCTATACGTATAGTATACGTCTAATGTCAAAAGTGAATGAAGCTGAGTGAGTATATAGTGTATATTGTGTATATAGTGTATATATATACACTCCATACGTATAGTATACGTCTAAAGTCAAAAGTGTATATAGTGTATATAGTGAGAGTTAGAATAAAGCTAAGTGAGTATATTGTGTATATAGTGTGTATATATATATATATACTCTATACGTATAGTATACGTCTAAAGTCAAAAGTGTATATAGTGAGAGTCAGAGGCGGACTGGCCCACCGGGAAACCGGGAAATTTCCCGGTGCGCCCCCTCGGTTTTGCCGTTTTGCGCCCCCACGAAGACAATTAGTCAAGCGCCCCTTTCATCTAATTTCCCGGTAACTTTCCTGCTACCAGTCCGCCCCTGGTGAGAGTTCGAATGAAGCTAAGTGAGTATGTAGTGTGTATACGTCTAAATATAGTGCATGAGTATTATAGAATGAAACTATTAAGTGAGTATATAGTGTATAGTGAATAAACAAGCATTATCTGACCAAAATATATATGTTTATTTAAACGAGCTTTCGGCTGCCAGTTACAAAGTAAAAGTGAAATACAAAACCACAAATAAAAAGTTTTAACTATGATACAGAAATATGACATACACGAAATGTGTCTAAGAATATTGTATATATAACTCGGACACACTGTATATTTGAATGCATGAATTTTATTTAAATCGTGCGTCTAGCTTTGTGGGTTTATTGTGCTTTTAAGGTTTGCAGTGGTCGTGTTTTTTTAAGAACGAGGTGAGACACTGTATATTTTAATACATGAACTTTATTTAAATTATGCGGCTAGCAATGGTCTACATATTATTGTGCTTTTCGGTATTGTTGTGCTTACGGGGTTTTCAGTCGGGATTTTTCCGTAGAACGAAGAAGCAAATTATAGTTGATTTTTAATATAGTTTTAGTCCGCGCTTATATAATAATTGTGTTAATGGAACATTTAAAAGTAATAACGAGAACGGTATTTTTGAAGGAAGTGTATAAAACATTATAATTGTGACTGTGTCAATGAAAATAACGTTAACATGATTTTTGAAAGAACGAACACAATCGTCAATTATAATGTTAATACACTTCGATTATTAAGAGGAACATAACTTGAATGAAAGAGCAGCATTAAAACATATAATAATTGTGTTAATGAAACGCCAACATGTGTTTACTTATTATTTTTTGCGAATTTTATTAGGTATGCTGTTTAAATGCATTCACAAATGATTTTACTTCCTTTAAGCGAATCAAGGTACTAACAGAACAGAATGTTTTAACGGCAATTTTGGGTGCATTTTTAGACTATCGCTAATAAGCGTATCTCATCAGCGCTTATCGAAACACCTCGATGAATTAATAACGTATAACCTTTCCGTAAATGAATAACCTGATGAAACACGCGTTATAATTAAAACTATATTCAAACCTATCCCAACCCTAACCCTAAAGTTCTCTAGAAATCATTCCAACTATGCTATAATATATCTCGTATAATAAATCACCATCACAATTTGAACTGTAGAATAGTCATGTTTATCAACAAAGGTTACTTTGGTAAGTAATGAATATATTTATAAATGTCAGCAATCAATGTTTCAAAATCGGTAAATCAGCAATGAATATTTATGAAAGTATTTAATAAGGATATTGTGAAAATTGAAATGTAGTACTTGATACCCAATTAATAAAGGTAAAGGGACGGGATAGCTTCCCCCCCATTGAATTCGAAACTAGAAGTGTTTGAACAACATTTTTACCAAATGTTCCCAATTAGCATAAAAAACATGGTATTGTTCCAATTCCCCTGATGAACATGTAATAATTGCATTCCATTGTTCTGAATTTTTATTTTGTCATATTTAATATTTACACTGTATCAACTAATTACAAATGTGTACAACCTTTTTCTGTTTCAGTCAACTGAGGTAAAAAATTCTAATGCCATGGAGTTAGTCACTAAAGAGGCAAATTGCATACCTTGACAAAAATAAGGTCACTGTCAACAAGCTGGTAACAGATCGACATGTCCAAGTTGCAGCATACATGGTTAATGAAAAGCGAATATTGAGCAATACATGACGAAAAGCCAGATTTAAACTGACTTAAAGTTGGCTTAAAGGCTGCTTAAACATAGATTTAAGGATAAGTTTAATCTAGGTTTAAGTGTTGCTTAAAGTTAGCGTAAGGTTAATTAATTTAAGCTAACTTTAAGTTTGACTTAAACATCTCAAATTTAAGCTTCAATAAATTTAAGCTAAATTTAAGCTAAATTTAAGCTAAGTTAAAAATGTCAAATTTAAGAAAAATTTAGGTTGATCTTCAATTACTTCGAAATATTTATATGTACAAGCTCGTTCAATTTTATTTTAAATCGAATCAGATACGTTCTCGAGAGGAAAACAGTGATTGAGAAACCAATCCCTCCTGAATTAAGGCTTGCTCTTTGCCTTTACCGATTAGGTAGAGGGACTATTATTACACAATTGCAGAAATGGCTGGATTAGGAGTGTCCACTGTCTGCTCCATCGTACAGGAAGTGTTGCAGGTTCTTGTGGACAGAGACTATTTCAACACACATGCCACAATCACAAGAAGACTTCAAAAAAAAGATCTTAGACATGGAAGAATTTTGGCAATTTCCTTGTTGCCTTGTATGGCTGCCACATACCCATGAAGTGTCCTCCTGGATGTCTAGAGGCTTCAAAAGAATACCATAATTTTAAGAATTTGTATTCTGTCGTGTTAATGGGGTTGGTAGATTCTCACTACAGATTCATATGGGGTAGCTGTGGTTTTCCAGGGAATTCCCATGACGCAATGATCTTTCAATCTACAGGCCTTTGGAATTCAATCCAACAAGGTTATATACCCCAAATGGGAAAAGTAGGCGAAACACCGATAACCATCCCACCCCTCATAGTAGGAGATTCAGCATTTCCTCTTCGCACATGGCTTATGAAACCCTACACCAATGCTGTTTTAAGCCCTGAGCAAAGATACTACAATTATCGACTGAGCAGAGCTCGAATGGTCACAGGTGCATATGGCCAGCTGAAGGGCAGATGGGGGGTTCTTCGAAAAAGTGAAAGCAACAGATATCAGGTCTGCATAATTACCCTTGCATTGATGGTTCTCCATAACATTTGTATCAACCAAGGGGACTCTATCTCAAAAAAACTTGATCTTACTATTGACCCAAATAGCCAAGAAAAGAGAAACCGGGATGTGATCAGGGAATTGGGCTTTACCTCGGTGTAAGAACCTCACGAGTGACGTCACACCACTCAATATATATATATATATATATATATATATATATATGCGAATAAATATAATTGGTTATTGTGGTTCAATTGGTTCACTTGGTTCACTTGAGACTTGTAGTCAATTTTATGCAGAAACAATATATTTTTCCATTTTCAAACATTAGTTTCACGATTTTTTAAGTAAAAATAAAAGGTCAAAAATGTTTTTGATCACCATACGCCGTTTAGGGTACACTTTATAGAGTTTTCATTCTATGTGACTCTATTTTTCATAGGTGTCAAATAGGTCTTCTGGTTAATCGTCGGGTGCGCGAAGTATTTTGTCTCATGACGGCATACGAGCCTGTTTTGCCGTTGCTGACAATAGTGTTTCAGTACTCGACAAAATAGCAGCATTTTAGTGATTTAAAAGTCCGTGAGTGCTATAACAACCTATAAACTAAGTCTAATGAAAGCTAAGTCGTGGAATTGGAAAGGAATCTTTAAAATAATATTATAATTTTCTCAATAAGGTCAGCGTGTGGCGCGCTCATGAGGTCCGCGTAGCCATGCCCACGGTTGTGATTAAATGTGGTTCACTTGGGTTTTCTGGACAATAAAACATTGTAAATTGTCTCTGTTGTGCCTGCTAGTGCTGCTAATGTAAAAGGAATTCGAGAAATCTTCCCAAAACTTAACCTCCACATCTTCTTAATTTTAAAACAAAACTGTAATGTGAACTTTTGCTTGCAATGAAATAACGTTTAAAAACGTGTAAAAAAAACGCACCCCATTTCCCTGGCTTTGTGATTGGCATAATATCCCATCGCCAATCGGCTAACCTCCTACGCAGACGTCTTGCGGGCTGGGTTTATTTTTAACCCAGCCCGCAAGATGTCTGCGAAGGATCGAGGCTACCAATCGACCATATCATTGGAATCAGCGATTAAATGGCTGCGAGCACCGTACGATTAACATTTTGAGTGATGGAATTTAATCAAAACAACCGTGCAATGGAAAAGAAATATTGGTACGGCTGGTCCGTGGAATGGAACACGGTCAGTAACATGGAATTTTTATTAAATATCACCTGATCATAAACATCCAATTAAATGACGATAATGTAATAAGGTGTTATGTAAAAGCCGCCAATTTACATTATAGACTCATGTATATATAATATGGTCTGATATCGCATAAAAGTATCTATTTAAGTATTTCTCTAATGTTATACCCTATATCTATTTAAGCAATACAGTAGAACCTGAGTTTTACGACACCCCTTTTAACGACCACCTGCCGTTTACGACTACTTTTTCTGGCACGGACGAATTGTAGTTAAAATGTACCTGGAATGAGCGACCACCTGCCGCTTTTTAGCGTCCCACACACGAAATTTAACCTGTCATGAACGACTTTTTACGAGATATTAAAGCGTTCGTCTTTTTTTTATAGCGCATCAGCGACCACTTTTTAGCATCCCAAATGGGAAATCTGAGCGACTTTTTCAACTTAAAACTGCCACTATGTAAACGAAATACGTTACAATCAACAAGCAAGAATTTTGACCACGTGCGAATACAACAAGAAGACGCAATTGTTGCTTTTTAAGCATTGTTTTGCTAAATACTTTCATAGGTAAGCGACCGAATTTCGAGAGTGCATAATAAATATCCTTATTAGCGACAATCCCAAGACCTTAAACCATTATCATTGTTGAAGGAAACGTTTCTAAATTGACGAAAAGCTTGGACTAATATTTGTTTGTAACTGCAATCTTGTACGGGTTAAACTTTGTTGTGCGAGATCGCAAATAACTTTGCTATTACAACATAAAGCTTAACATGGTTTACATATGTTGTATACCATTAAACGATCTTATGATCGTATGAGCTTTTGCGTTTAGTACAACACTTGAAAATGTTCGAAAACCTCGCGGGCGAGGTAAATTATATTTTCGTATCCGCCATCTTTGTTTGTAACGCAAGATCGCCAATAACTTTGTCCATACGAATCAGTATATATTGTTTCTCCTTATTCTTTTAGTCTGTTTCTTAGATCAAATTGCTGTAAATAAAATATTTGTGCGATTAAAGATGAAGTACGTACGCATTGGGTTTTCTTTCACGGCGCGCATATCGCCCAGCAAGCTCTGTTCAAACTGTGCTTTTTCCGAAATCTGGTTTTCTTTCTTTATTAAGAAATATTATATTGGTTTTAAATTATAAAGCCATCTTTTAGTCGACTAGCGAACACAGAATATAGTCTAACTCGTAAACATAATAGCGTCTTCCAATATGGCAATATTGTTTTCCATGACGTCACATCACTAACTGCCATTTACGACCACCTGTAATTTACGACCACTTTTGCTTGGCAACAGGGGTGGTCATAAAACTCAGGTTCTACTGTATCCGTTTGATGTTGAAATATTAGTTATATGAATAAACCCAATGTAGTATTTAGACTGCCTGTGGCTGAATGTCACATTCCTGGTATTCTTCAAAGGCTTCCCTAGCTGGATGTCCATCCATAATTGTCTGGAAGTTACGTCTGGTGAGTTTATCGTCTTCCATATAAAAAATGGACGAATAGTCCTCCAATGAAATATTAAAATTAGCCAATTCAGGTTGAAGATCTTCATTGTTGGGCGAGGTCTTGTAAAATACTTTAAGTTTCCCGACTACTTTGAATATACCTAAACCAGAAACTTGCAATCCCTCCATTGATGCTTGTACAATGTTAACCCCGGGGCGACATTGGGATGAGAAACTGGTTGACACTCGACGAGCAGTTGTGAAAGGCCCTTTCATCCTCAAAATTTTATCTTTCACCTGTTCGTCTGTTACACCAACTTTGACGACTTTGTTAGTGGGGGTAAACTTGCATGTCTATTACAGAATAACACTTTTTATCACAAAAATAATCCACATGATTCTTATACTACACTCTACAGTTATATTTGATATAATATAAAGTATATACTTTAATTATGGATACTTCAATTATGGATACTTCATACAAGGGCAAGGCTGTTAATACTACGACCTGCAATATATGAGCTGTATTTTTTTATTATTTCTTACTATGAAAGTAAATTTGCAGTCCGGCAACATAAAAAAGCGAACTGATGATGCTTTACCGTTTCGGATATACCCATGAAAATTTCTAGATTCTCCACCATTGTGATAGCCATATTCAGTGTTGCCAGGTTTATAACGCGACTTGTTGGTCCGATCTGACGAGCAAGTGCCTTTCGAAGACGATCATAAAGAACGTGCATTGACAATGCCAGACGAAGGGCGTGCTTGTTTCTCTTTGAGTGCTTGCAATGCGACTGTTCGTCCGAATTGGATACCGATGCTTGTGATGGTGGAACATCGTCGTGTGGCTTAGAAAATTTAAAGAATGCATCACGGGCTGCTTCAGCAAGCGTATACTGAACTGGGCCGTCATTCGTGTGGTCTGCATACACTTGTTCCAGTATGTTGTTCAGCGACTTGATTGCATATTCTTCCAGCTCGTCGCAGCTTCTCGCCATCACTTCCAAATTTCTTACCGCCATATTCTGGTAAAACAACAGAACTCTTTCTGCCAATCCATTTTCAGCGGCTAGGATCTTTGGCCAAACTTTACCAAAAAATTCTCTAGGGGTGGTGAACGCCAAAAGCGAAAGCCTCGCACATTTTACACCTGTTCGTTTTCCCTTATTCCCTTTTAGAGCATACCAACAATCCCCGTAGAAGCACTTGCACAGTCTCTCCATTGTTAAATTGGCGTGTTGTGCTTTCGAGATGCTTATTATCTTCGATAAAAAGGAGTGTGCTTCGTCCACACATAGAATGGGCACAGTGTCACCCGCCGCGAAGTGATTGAAAAGACCATTGGCGGATGCTTCGTCTACAACGATGCTTTTCTCCAACTTTGGTTCCAAGTGTTCCACGATTGGATCTATGCACCCAAGATGGCAAGCAGGTGTCTTTCCTGACCCCGATGGAGTGACAGCTATGAAGAATAAGTTGGATTTTTCTTCATAGGTAGCAAACACCTTTATTGTGCTTTTATCGACAAGAGCACTTGTGGAAGCCAAAGCGCTAATCAAAAGGCGTTCACGCGTTGTACCGTGACTTCTTGCTAGCACATCAAAGCCATTTCCCAATTTTTTCTGGAACTATTTCGTTGAAAGGAAGAGCAATCTCTCCCATCTTATTTTCCACGTCAAATACATTTCGAAGTTCGCTTTCGTTTTCCATATTATATATACTTGAACTAAATTATACACTCGGCAAAGTCAGTATACCACAGTCGAGAGAATAATGAAAAACAAGCGTATTATATACTGTTGGGATGACAAGATATTTTTTGCTGGATATCGTTTGCAAAAAGCCGTAGGGGTTTCCAAGTGTGGGCGATGGGTGACACCCATTGTGCTCCTATTTTTTCATTAAAAATAAAAGATATAAATTATAGGGTAATTCAATTTTTTGGTTAAATTCTATTACTTTCTAAATTGCTTATTATATATGCAAAATCGATGAGAATTTGAAGGATAAACCATAGTAAAATAATATTAATATCCGATTGATCAAAATCAGATTGAGATGGCCGAGCCTAATTTTTGTAATCGATTTGGAATGCCCGGTTTGGTTAGTTGCGCATAGCGAAAGAAATGTGATTAGGATGCATTTATTGTGTGTGTGTACTTTAAATGTTGCATCTCATTAATCCTAATTGATCCAATTAAAAATAGAATTTGATGACAATCTTACTGACAATAATAAGTTCTTAATAGTCTTCTTGATAGTGATCATCCATTTCTAAACCTGTACAAATCACTGTTCATAACTTTTTTGTGGCATGCAAGTAAACAAAATCGCCTGGTATTAACAACAATGAATTACTAAGGCCAGTCCTGATGGAAATGGGTAAAGGTACTCTAAAGAACTTCATAATTAGTCGGGAAGGTGTAGCCTACATATAGACGTGTATAATTTCAGTGCTTAATTAAAGGAAATGAGATTTCGACACATTCCAAGTTTTGCGCATAAATGCTGTCATGCGGTATTTAAAAATGGAAATGAACTCGAAAAGTTATATAATTGCGTGAAGAAACAATATTGTCCCTCAAGGAATTGAAAGATTTTTTTATGATTTTATAAAAAATAAGTACACATGCAAACCTATATCACGATAGTCATCGAGCACGACGATAATAACGATATATCGCGGCAATCGCCGCTCAAGTTTCTCACCTTCCATACGATAATCGTGAGTGAAAATATCACGATTATATTGAAATATCGCCCAACTGACACCCGCACACGTTGAGGATTTTGCCTCGCGAGGCGAAAAATATCAAACACGACAGTCATAAACCCCCAGGCCCCAGTCTCAACCACGCTTCTGCCGAAGAAAAAACAGCACTTCTAGCCCAGAGTGTACGTGTCTTCCGTGGTCGCACTTCTAACCTGTTGTTACTCCTAGTAATAGTTATATTTGCATGTCAATAATCTTGTACTAATAGAATATAATTATAAATAATCTGGAACATTCACAAACATAAATAACAGGAAATCGAACTTTAAAGCAAAAGAGGAACTTTTCAGTATGATAAGTAAACAAGATGGAATTTTCGAACGTTCGGGAAGTCGAACTGTGGCGATGGGATATTATGCCAATCACAAAGCCAGGAAAATGGCGGGCGTTTATTTTTTACACTTATGGACTAGTCTGGTGCTATAAATACAAAGTATTTATCAAAATTTTAAGTATTTTCAAGTATTTGGCCTTTGTCCATTGTATGAGATCAATTGAAGATATATTTGTAGGCTATTAACCACGTTTTTGTGTCTGTACGTATAGTTCTGGATTAATCTATATTGCTAATTGATCTTACATATACTGAAAAATAATAAATAACACCTTAATCGGCTCTCATAGACACCAGCATGTTTATCATACATACACGTTAAACGGCCTTTCCAAATTTCCTTTCTTCTTGAAATATGAACCATAATCTGTCACCTGCGTATTTTGTGCCTTTAGGAATAAACAACAATTATCACCTAAGGGCTAAGGCTTAGCATTTAATTTATATGCATGACGATAGCCTGGCAGAGACCTCGCCCTTGATTTGTACCTAAACACCTTTTAAGTGGTATCTTTCATCAGATTGTCACAATGTCAAGTGTTTTACATAAACTATATATTATGTATAATTGCAAACATAATAATTAAACAATGTTAGATGTCTATATCCGGAGACTAATTAGTCTTGTTTATAACCCTTAGCCTTGTCACGCTGGTACAGGACAAATATTATTCACTATGACGATCTTGTATGTGTTTTTTATGCTTTTGGTTAATTCTTTAAATTGTTCTGCTGTAAACACAGACGAAATAACGAAGAAGTTTATTCAATTAGTGATTGAAACTCACAATGACCATGGTGGATGTATTTCGAGCGAATTAAATAGCTATACCACGAGGAGAGCAGATTCGATCTAGACTTGGACTTTCCCCAGGAGCATTTCTCGTACCTGATATTGTTTTATGGGAGCCACTTTCTTACTTCTACAAGCCTCAATTTGGTCTGCCCATCCTGTTCCGAGGTTGGAATGAATGTGGGTCTTCACCCAATTCGATGGAAAGATGGCCGTACAATCAACGATCAGCCTCGTTTTCTTTATGGCCTCAACAACAACGTGCTCCTTGTTAGTAGAACATATTTGTGTAAGAACAAGCATCAAATTCTCAGTCACGATAATCACATTCTGGCGCAAATAGACGATCAATTTCTCCCACCCTTTGTGCTGTTTTATAAAACTGGAGTTACAAGAGAACTTTTTAATTTTTTTACATCTCACATAACAGCGGGAATGACGGTTGCTGACGTGTTGATCCTATGGAACCAAAATCTTTACGATAATTATGGATTAAGAACAGTGTGTTTTGCGAATGAAGTAAAGGGAAAGATCGAACAATTTCCAGAATTTTTAGTACATGGCGAAAAAGTGGGTGAGAAAATAGTAACTGCATGTTATATGCATAATTACTTTAAAAAGGAACACCTGTATGCGAGAAGAATGTGCCAAATGACTGCCGTATCGCTGAGTGCAGATCATACTTATAAAGTTTCAGCCAATGTTGGTTTCTGGTTGAGAGGAAAATGGGTACAGTTGTACAATAGTTTGTTCATAGTTATGAATGAAATTGGCATTGTATTGACATGGCAGTTTTGCAGAGGAACTAGCTTTCAAGCAGTAGAAGACCAGTTAAGTAGCATTCAAAAACGATTAGAAAACTTGCAATGTCCCATTAAAAACTTCTACATAGACAATTATTGCCAGTGGAGAACAAAAATTAAAAGTATATTCAAGAATTCTTTGATATTACTTGATCAATTTCACGCAATTCAGCGCTTCACATCCAAAATTCCAAAAAAGGGGTCAAAGGGTTGCCCTTTAAGAAAACTACGTTATCGAATGATTTGTGATTTTAAACTAGTCATACGAAATCCAACCGATTGTGGAAAAAAGAGAACGAAAGAAACACCATCAAAAGATCAGATTGAAAATAACATAAAACAATTTCTTCAACAGTGGAAAACTGTCACATACGACGGTACAAAAATAATTCCCCAGGTCGCTTTGGAACAAATTGACAAGCTTTTAGTACACGTGCGAAAAGGTTGCCTGTCGGGAATTGCGCCTTCTGGAGGAACAAGCCGCAATGAGGGGATTCACAGGGTTCTTAACAAAACACTTAAAAAATCAAGAATTGGAATACAGTTTGCCCTTGCTCTACTTGGAATTTTTTTTTATAAGTGGAACGAGAAACGACTGACGGTCAATAAGAAACAACGCAATATCAGAGTAGTTCCTCCTATAGAATCACATTTCAATGCACAAGAACTTAGACGTACGGATAGCACCGAAACCTTTGGAGAAAAACATCATTACGACCTACCAAAGGCCACCGAAACTACACCAGACACGCTCAGTCTCAAGGATGGAGAACAACAGACAACATCTCCTGACATGGTAAACAATTTGCATGATTGTGTTCAAAATGATTATTCGAGTTCATCAGATGAAGAGGAACAGTGTGACTCCGACAATGGATCTGATACAACACCAGCTTCTTTAACGGATATCCAAAAAACCTATATTATCAGCTCGTCAAAGTCTATGGAGCAGTTATGTGCACATATAGGGTCAGTTGGTCATGGTTTCGAACGATTTAACCCTAGCATGGCAATGTTTGCGAAAAGCTCGTTGACATTCCTCAACAATGATTTGCAAAGTAAAAAGCAGCCCGTAGCTCTAGATAATGTTTTGACCAATTACAACATGGTCAGAGTAAACATTCCACCCAATGGAAACTGCTTTTTCTTATCAGTTGCACATGCCTTACTAAATGACATCATCCCTAATCAGAATATTTCAAGCGATGCCCACAAACACCTCGCTGCTGTTGGTTTAACAAAAGAAACCTCTTGCGATACGAATGAACTATCTTCTGCTCTGAGAGTCCTACTTGTTCAGGAATGGATGAATTATCCAGATCAGTACAAGCCTTTCCTTGATAGTCAAACTGAATTCGAGGCAGAAGCTTGTTTATTTCTCAACGACGGTCATTTTGCTTCACAATTAGGAAATTCCATGCCTCTTGCTATGGCTAATGTGCTGAAAATTCCAATAGTTGTTATGACCCAAATGGATAACTTTTCGATCATTCCGATTACGCCAAGAGAAAGTCTGCAATCTCTTCCAGTTTTTATTGCCTTTGATCATACTGGCGCTGGTCACTATGACGCAGTAATGCAAATGCAACCATCTGAACCAACAAGTGAAAAATCAACAGACGATGATTGTAAAAAACATGTCAGTTCTGATGGTTGTCGTTGTGGCAAGGTGCAAAGAAGAAAGAGACAGTAATATCTTCTTGCGACCAATTCAAGAAGAGATGCAAGTGCTTCCAAGGTGTTATGGGATGTACTGAAAAATGTCAATGCTTAGGATGCAAAAACCCCTATGGCTATGGTAAAAATATTGAAGGTGTGCAAATGATTGTCACTGGAACGAGGTAAAGACGATCGGGAATAACAACACAATTAAAATCAGGAAGTGAGTTTATTCTGAAGCGGCCTTGTATATCAAGTATAAATAGCTGGTCATTTCTGGAGGTAATAATCCTGGCCCAACTAATTCATGATGATGTCGACCTTGCTGCAATTCATATGCAGTACATGGAATTTGTTGACAACAAAGAGATTTTCCCAAAAAGCCAGCAGCAAGTAACGGGCAAAGTAGTCTCGTACCTGAATGACAATGAACTATTCAATACTTTGTTAAAGGAACAAGTGCGTCTGAATTGGTTCGTGTAGTTTTGTAAGATTCTAAAGATTGGTTTAATTTAGCTTAATAGAATGATTTATTGTTTGTTGTATTGTTAATGTTCGCTAATAACGTTTATCTCGAATTTCATTTTAAGGTGGCTCGATCACTAGACTTTTCTATAAAATTTAACATTTCAGGTAAATTTCAGCAGGGCATGTAATCGAGATTTTTTAAATCAATAAAACGTTATTTCATTGCAAGCAAAAGTTCACATTACAGTTTTGTTTTAAAATTAAGTTTTGGGAAGATTTCTCGAATTCCTTTTACACTAGCAGGCACAACAGAGACAATTTACAATGTTTTGTTGTCCAGAAAACCCAAGTGAACCACATTTAATCACAACCGTGGGCATGGCTACGCGGACCTCATGAGCGCGCCACACGCTGACCTTATTGAGAAAATTATAATATTATTTTTAAGATTCCTTTCCAATTCCGCGACTTAGCTTTCAAGTTTATAGGTTGTTATAGCACTCGCGGACTTTTAAATCACTAAAATACTGCTATTTTGTCGAGTACTGAAACACTATGTTGTCAGCAACGGAACAGGCTCATATGCCGTCATGAGACAAAATACTTCGCGCACCCGACGATAAACCAGAATACCTATTTGAGACCTATGAAGAATAGAGTCACATAGAATGAAAACTCTCAAGTGTACCCTAAACGGCGTATAGTGGTCAAAAACATTTTTGACCTTTTATTTTTACTTAAAAAATCGTGAAACTAATGTTTGAAAATGGAAAAATATATTGTTTCTGCATAAAATTGACTAAAAGTCTCAAGTGAACCAATTATATTTATTTGCATATATATATATATATATATATATATATATATATATGAGTGGTGTGACGTCACTCGTGCGGTTCTTACACCGAGGTAAAGCCGGGAATTGTTACAAATGACTGACTGCCCAAAAGTAAAAGATGTATCTGTTGAGGCAAAGTCAGGGATGCACTTTGTGATAAAATATGGCTTGAAAAGGAAACTGCTGAAGTTTTTTAACTCATTTATTACAAGCAGTTTGATAAAAGTACCAATAACTCTTCAAGAAAGCTATATTGTATTTGAGTTTGGTTGTTACATATCATTTCAATAATATGATTTACTGTATATAGTAGTTAAAACTACCACAAAAACGTTAATGTTCAGCTGATTAGCAAAAAATTTTAAAAACAGAACATTCTTGTTTGAATCTTGTAAATATGTACTGTATAACTGTATATATTGTTATGTTTTCCAAAATTCAACTTAAATACTTTTTGACATAAATAAAGTCATTTCAGTACTCGTATAACATATATCACTATACATGTATATGTAGGATAGGTCTGTTTCAACACATTACAGTATAGTTTGTTCAAGGTGGCAGTAGTTTCTTCTTTAAATATGTAACAAGGCAACAAGCATTTGATTCTGCTGCCTTACAATGTTTGGAATGTTTTTCCACCACAGTCACTTTCATTTGATGTTATCCTCGGTATAGAAGTAACAGCAGAAAAGTTCTGCTTCCTTTTCATTATCATTACTGGGTGTTTTCTCTGATGAAGAAGGCTCCAATGCCTGTTCAGGCTGACAGGAATCTCTTGTTTTGACTACAGCAAACAGCATGTTAAACCACTTGCCAAATCCACGTTCCTCTTGAAATCTATTAATCCTTGTAGCAGTATTAATAACAAGAGCTGCTTGCTTGCAATCACTTTCACACTTTTTGAACACAATTTCTCAACTGAGCTACAGTGAATGTAATTTCATCACCTCTTCCAGAAGATCTTTTTTTCCAACTCGGTCAAAATCTTTTCATATATCTCACCATTCTTCTGATT
Organism: Chrysogorgia sp. JL179-B06; assembly: GCA_035772405.1. Classification (NCBI taxonomy): domain Eukaryota; kingdom Metazoa; phylum Cnidaria; class Anthozoa; order Scleralcyonacea; family Chrysogorgiidae; genus Chrysogorgia; species Chrysogorgia sp. JL179-B06. The sequence goes on along the minus strand of JAYKKM010000105.1, from coordinate 213,681 downwards.
TTTAGTGTTTGTAAAAATCAGTTTCTTTTGGTAGTAACTACTGTTTACTATAATATCAATAAATCATCTATCGCTTCAGAACTCCATGCAGTTTTATGCACATGCATGAAGTAATTGTTTGCTGGTCATTTCACCAGCAATGAAGTCATCCCAATACTTGAATATTTTGGCTTGTAAGTCCTTGTACTTGCGTCGTTGTTGACGTTTCAGTTTATTTTCTGAAACAAGGCGCACCTGCATGGACACCAGACGAGACTCTTGGTGCAAGAGGTGGATTAGCAAATAGAATGGGAGTGACGCACGTCTTGCTTGGCGGTTTAGGTGGTGGTGCCAACCTTCAACGTCGTTGTTGGTTCTGACGCTTTTCTTGAAGACACACCAATTCTCTGGAGACCAAACCATGGAATTGATCGAGGTGTCATTGATGTAGTTAACAAGGCTTTGCAAAACTGGCGTGGTTGCCAAATCTTTTAATTGCTGAAACATATGGGGAATGTGCTCGTGTGGCAGGAATGGTAATGCCATGAGTCGCTTTATAAACTTATGTGTAGCATCATCTTCATGGAACGCTGTAGACAGTCCTAGTCCTTGAACTTTCTGCCAAACCGCCTGAGTCCAGTGAAATGCACATCCTTGTATTTTTGCACTGGGGAATACTTCCTTCACTGCCTGCCATAACGCACACTCAAAGTCGACAACGCCTCCCATGGATATGCCATCTGAGAGAAGGTTTTTGACTGTCTTCAATACATGGCGGTAGTCTTGTTGACTCTTGGATTCCCTGATACGACTGACTCTGAAGCATCTTACGCCAGCTTTCATTGAGTATAATGTATTCAGGACTTTCGAAGACAAATGAATACTTTCGAGCAAGAACTTGTGGCTTATGCTTGATCGCTTCGTCACTCGAGAAACACACGCACAAAAATCCCCTTTTATTTAATTCCTTCATGTGTGATTGATTTGATCAAAGAAATCAACGGACACAACACGAGCATTACAGCATTTTTCGGGAAAGTCGTGTAGCCAATATCATAAAGCTCTTGACACATAGCTCGAATAGTTGGAAAATTAGAGATCTCCCAAAACCAGTTGGTAACATGGCAAAGACATCACGCTGTTGCATGAAATTGAACAGACATTCGTCTGTTGGACGATCAACTAAAGTTGTACATTTCTGATTTTTGCATATAATCCTTAAATTTATTTATAATTAAATATTATTAAATATTATTTAATTGTGTTCTTGTAGTGAGTTGCTGTTGAGCAATTTGGCTGAGCTCAATAATTCACAAATTGCAAAATCGCATTCATTTGTGTGTAGTTCATGTGGAGTGCTGCCTTGGAATTTTACAGACATATGTTCCTGTACTTGTGAAAGTGATCAGCAGTTGATGAATGAAGCTTGTTCAAGTAGAAATTCAGTATAAAAAAGAAGACACGATGATGCTTGTCCAGGTTGGAAAAGAGATATTAAACATGTTTTGCAGCTTGGTAGTTTCAATTTTGTGAATTGTTTGTTACTCAATTGTTTGCACGTAACCTCTGATCAGAAGCTTGTGGGTACGATTTCCATCTGGGGCTCAGAAAACAATTTCTGAGTTTGCTTTAAAGCTTAAGTATCAAATGATTTACTGTATGGAAAATAGATGTTTAAGGTCATTTGTACTAATATTGTATAGTGATTATCAACTACCAGTCATAATTCGTCTCCAACAGCAGTCAAGCAGCGGCCGGAAAGCTGAAATTTTGCCGATAAATTCAAATACAAAGTGAAGAATATGGATAAAAACTCGACTTTGAATATAAAAAATACTAACTAGTTTCAGGCAAAAGCAGCTTAATCATTACTGGAATCAGCTGTCTCAGGGTTTGACTTGTTGTTTCAAAGCGAACAGACAGACATTTAGATTATTTACAAGTGTTGTTAAGAGTAATATCTACAAGGATTCTTGTAGATTGTATGCGCATGGTTCGATTTCAACGATATACGAATCGACTTTTTTCAGACAGCTTGTCAATATTCACCGAACAAAATATGATTCGAAATTCGAAGTTCCATTTACAGTGAATAAGCCATCGAAACATGGATCTATTTGTTGTTTAGCACTTCCCTCGAAACCTTTTAAGGTTGATCTGACCATATGTGTTGACGTGTTGCCAAATCCTGGCCCTGAAACATAAAAAAGGAACAATCTTGGAACGGAAAATTTAATCACCGTCGGAGCGTCATCACGGTCGGCCGCCGTAACAAATATTACATACAAGCCAACATTTATTCGTAGTCTTCGATCTTCCCAGTTAGCCAAATACATCGACGAGCATACATATTCTCTCCTTCGTTATTTCGAAATCCAGAAACCTTATCGCGGCCTTCGTAGTGGAATAAAAGTCAAACAACGAAAAATGGCTGATAACATTAATCCTGTGTATGGACGACGAATTGGCATATCTCATCCGGCTACACACATACGTTCACATATCCCGTTAAATTGCGTCTCTATTGTTGGTCAGAACTCAACCGAACAGCAAACTTCTTGTATAAAGATTACATCTCCAGTAACTACACCAATTTCAGTGTCTACCGACACGAATTCGCGTAATATCGATGCTTCAACATCAACAGTTTATCATATTTCAATAAGACGCCATTCTAATCCCGGTTCGAATCTTTAAATAGTTCATGTAAACATCCGCTCACTGCTTAACACAGAACATCTCATTCCAGTCAGAGAATTTGCTAAATCTGAGAATATAGATGTGCTTACCATCTCTGAAACCTGGCTGAACTCGACTGTAACAAAGAAGGAGATAAGTATCGATGGCTACAAACTACACAGACTCGACCGTTTAAGGCAAATATTTTGAAAGATATTTCGCAAATTTCTGACTGCAATTTCCACCAACTATGGCTAAGTCTGTGTAACGTACCGTCCTCCTGACTGTCCATTCACCTGTTTCCAGTCTCTCCTAAAGCCCAGCTATATTACTGCTCTATCGATGAACAAACCCATAATCATTCTCGGTGATCTTAACTGTAATACATTAAAAGAATGTCCCGAAAACAAGGCGCTCACTGACATTTCAGTAGAATTAAACTTAACCCAAATTATCACCACACCAACCAGAATCACAGACCGCAGCCAGTCACTTATTGATGTTATTCTTATTTCCAACCCTGACCTTGTACGTGACAGTGGCGTCATCAACACAGCGATACGTGACCACCTCCCCGTCTTCGCCCCTATGTCACCACTGAAATCAAAGATCTCATGAATGCCAGGGACCGATTACTTCGCCATTTCAAAACTACACGTGATAATAATGACTGGCATATCTATAAGGAAGCTCGGCAAACGGTAAAAACCACACTAAGAAACGCAGAGAAAAACTACATCCGTAATGAAGTAGAAACGCACAAAGATAAACCAGCTTGTCTTTGGAAAATTATTAACAACGTCATACCATCTAAGGAGAAACCTACTCTAACATATAGTAAAGACCATAAATCGGTAGCAGACGATTTCAAACAGTTCTTTTCGTCAGTAGGGATGAAAACAGCCGAAGAAGTTACCCGGCTAACTTATAATATTAACATTTCCACCACCAGCCTTCCATCCACACCACCTGGAAATCCCCCTGACGAACTCTTCTATTTCTGTCCTGTTACCTGCACAGAAGTACAAAACATTAACAAATCTCCTGGTCTCGATAAGATCAATATGAGGGTCATTAAAGATTCGTTACCAGTTATTTTAGGCCCCCTAACTGATATAATCAATTGCTCCCTCAGCACATCTACATATCCTAATGCATGGCAAAAAGCTGAAGTAATACCTCCACTAAAAGATGGTGACCATGAACAAGCCTCAAACAATCGGCCTCTTTCGCTTCTACCTGTTGCCTCTAAAGTCTGTGAAAAAGTTGTACTCAGCCAATTCAACTCATACTTAATGAGAAACAATCGTCTGTCCTCCTACCAAAGTGGCAACAAGAAACACTTCTCTACAGAAACACTGACTATTTTTGTGAATGACACTATTTTAAATGCGATGGATAAAAAGATGTTAACTGCATTTGTGCTTTTAGATTTGTCCAAAGCATTTGATAGTATCAGTCACAATATCCTACTTCAAAAATTGGAATGCATCGGTGCATCTCAATCCTCATTGAGATGGTTTAGTAGCTACCTGAATGGACGATCACAAGTAGTACGTATTGGTTCAACGTTATCTTCTCCCCTTAATCTCACCCACAGCATACCACAAGGAGCGATACTTTCACCCTTACTCTTCTGCATATACATGAACAATCTCCCACTATCACCACGCAGTAGCTCCCTTGAATCATACGTTGATGACTCCAAGGTTTTCCTATCCTTCCCCATTAAAGACACTATTTCCACCAAAGCAAAACTGGAAGAAGACCTTTGACTTGTAGCTAAATGGTGTTCCACTGATCAATTACTGATCAACCCAGAGAAAACCAAGTTTCGTCTTATTGGCACACCCCAGTTGTTAAAAAAACTACCTTCATCATTGACTCTCTCATTCCTAGGTAAAGATATTATTCCTGTGTTCAGTGCAAAAGATCTGGGAGTCATCCTAGATTCGCATTTAACATACAACGAACATATAAAAAAACTTGTCTCATCATGTACTGCAAAACTCTGTCAGATTAACAGAGTGAAAGACAGTTTTGATAAAGAAACGCTCAAACTCATCATTTCATATCTTGTTATCAGTAAATTATTCTACTGTTCTTCTACATGGTCCAATACATCTTCCACAAACATTAGCGAGCTCCAAACAGTACAGAACTTCGCATGCAGAATTATTACAAACACTAGAAAGTTTGACCACATCACTCCTGCGCTATGTCAGATTAGTTGGCACCTGCGAAAGAACAACTTCTGCTCAGAGACTCAATTATGACGTACAAGTGCATGAACTCGCTTGTCCCACCGTATTTAAGTGACAAATTTTCGAAACGATCTTCGATACACAGCAGACTCACGAGAAACCAAGATACGCTGCAAATCCCTTTTAACAGAATTGCCACTGGTCAACGATCTTTTCACCACAGGGCTGTTAATCTTTGGAATGGCCTAGATGAAAATATCAAAGAAGCAAGATCTCTCACCATTTCAAGAAGTTATTGAAAAACAATCTGTTAGACAACTATATTAACAATTAATTTAATAGGAAGAGTAGAAAATGCATATAATTGATCGCACCAAATAAATGAGAAATTTCCTGAGCGACCGGTATCGAATAATATGCATCTTTAAATCTAGGGATGTTATAAAACAAAAAGGCTGCATCAATTTCTAAGTAACCATTTTGAAATGACAGTAAGTGACTGATTCATTCAGGATTCGCAAATTGAATGTGACCCTGTGAGAGCCATCTTTCTTGGCATGTGTAAAAATAGGCGAGATGACTTCACCTGATTCATTCAAACAAGGTTTAATTATTCCTTTCTGTAGGATAATCAATTATTGTTTGCTCTGCTGTTGAAAAAGCGATGTGGTCAACTAGGAGCAGTTTGGGAGGGTGGAATTTTATCAAATTCAATGGGTCACTTTATCCAAAATAAATGGATCTGAAGTGATATTTTCCTATACATGGACACATTTCTGAAGGCACCCTGCCTTAAAGGGAGTCTAATTAGCTGTAATGTTAACAATATTATCATGACCTACTAGATAGATACATGCATGCATGCATACATACATACATACATACATACATACATACATACATACATACATACATACATACATACATACATACATACATACATACATACATACATACATACATACATACATACATATTTTATTGAGCGATTCCCAACTGGGCTTTTCAATGCCCATTACATATTAAGTAGACCTCGAATATTTACTAAGATCATAAAACCGATGTTTACTACGTTGTGCACCAGATTTGGTCATTCCTGCCTCGGTTATATTGACGATTCATTCTATACAGAAACCAGTTTTGCAGAATGCCAGCAAATTACATTGCATGTTGTGCAATTAATGACATCGCTAGGTTTTATTATTCATGCTGACAAATCTGTTATTGTACCGTCCACAGTCATTGAGTTTTTGGGGTTCGTTTTAGGCTCCACCTGTATGATAGTACGATTGACAGACAAGAAGGTTGATTCCCTTTTGAATCTGTGCCAAACATTTTCCCACCAGAATAAGCGGTTCGTCATCTGGCAAGTAGATTTCCTTTTGGGCACCCTGACATCTAGAGTCTTCCTGGCGTTCAGTTTGTATCCCTCCACTATCGCCATATTGAACAAAGATAAGGCAACAGTCCTGTGGCAACTTTGCATCACATGATTATTTCGGATAACAACTTACAAGATATTCAATGGTGGGTCGTGAATACTGCAACTGCTGTCAGAAACATCTGCCATAACAACCCAGACATGGTTCTGTTCACTGATGCTTCAGGAAAAGACTGGGGGGCCAAAATAGAATCTGGTAGCAACACAAATGGCATTTCGTCTCCGCTTGAAACTTCCTGCGTATTAATATTCTAGAATTATTAAGTGTAAAATTGCGTTGAGATCGCACGTGCATGACCAACATAATATCATATCAGATAATACTACTGCAGTGTCCTATCTCAATGCCATGAGGGGCTGTAAATTCCCTAAATGTAATGAGCTAGCCAAGGAAATTTGGAAGCAGACCATCTCCCTGAATCTATGGTTGTCAGCAGCTCACATTTCGCGAGTAAACAATGGGGAATTGGACCAGCTTTCTCAAAAGCTATATTTGAACATCGAATGTATGCTTTCGCCACCTGTATTCCAAAAAATGCAAACATGTTTCGGACCAGCACAAATAGATTTGTTTGCTAGTAGACTCAACGCCCAGGTGTTGTTTTGTAGTGTTCATTGGAGTTTGACGTTTTTGTGTAGTTATTTTGTTAATGACGTTTTTGGGGTAGTTGTTTGGTACAACTAGCTTTGTTCGTCTTGTTTTGATTGTTGTGTGTTGATTCTGTTGAATAAGCATTTTAATAAAAGTGCGATTTTAGTATTTGGTCAGTGTTGGTTTTCGCTCTGTATACTTGCGTATGGAGTTTCCCGTCATGAGTCTGTCATAAAACGTTGAGCAGCTTTTATCAACCGTATGTAAATTTCTCTTTCGTTGCCATGGAAACTGAAAAAGCATTTTTTAAATTTTGATCCGCTCCTTTGTTAAAATCTACTGCATTGTGCAAAATTAAGAAGAAACTACAAGTAAGGCCTGCTGCCTTTGTGTTCAGCGGCTTTCAACTCTTGCATTATGGGACACGAAAACACGCTTCACAAGCACGTTCACTGATGTCAGTTGATTTCACAGGAAATTGTCCTATTTTGGTAAGATTTTCAAGGCAATTGTTGGTTAAATGGTTGGAAAAACGAAAAGAAGCGTTTATCGAAGGTCAAGGAAAAGTCGTGGGTTTAGTGGAGTACGAAAAAAAGAGCATGAACCACCAGAATCTTCATCAACTGTTAGCGAAGATGTCGGCCGTGCTGGGAACGTTACTGGGATTCTGGCGAAATATCGACACCAAGTGCTTCAAGAAAAAAACTAAGCCAGCATGGTGCTCAGGAGTGTGCTGAAAGAAAGGAATAGCCATTCGATCATCCCAATACACATTTGTTGATATTGGACAGCTGTCATCTGCTCTTTCTGACATCCATAGATGTGAACAAGGTAGACCTTGTGACTTGTTATTAGTCATTGAATTTATTACTTATCACCACAGGTTTTTGTCTGCAAAATGTAGGTAACACTGCTAAATATTTATTGTAGCCCATAAAATAATATTCAGCATGTTTATTCAACACTTTGATATAGGATATTTGATACGAAGACAGGGGTTAATGTCAAGGTTGACAGTCGAATGCAGCACATGCGATAATGTAGAGGTGTTGGATACATCTACCAGTGTATCACAAAGGGGAACATCTTTTGACGTTAATCGACGACTTGTGTACAGCTCTATCGAAAGGGGTGGCAGCTACGAAGGACATTCTCCTAGTCTTAGAAAGAGAATGTCTGAGTGAACTGAAAATAGTGCGTGAAAAGGTTTGTAAATCAGTTTTAATGGAGAATACAGAATTAGATGTTGGTTAGCCAGCAGACATCGCTGTTAGTTTTGACAGTACATGGGCCAAGCGAGGCTTTACATCATTGACTGGCGTGGTCTTCGTCATCTCTGTAGACAAAGGTCAGAATGCAAGGATAACATTTTTGAACAATGAGAATGGAACATGAAGCAAACAATGAGTCTGACATTAACTTTGATGGAAGCTCACCAGCTATGGAAGCAGAAGGAGCGGTAGTTCTCTGGGGGCGATCGATAAGTCGCCACAAGGATGGTTTTAGATGGTGACAGCAAAGCACATACAGTACTGCTCAGAATTAACCTAACGAAAAACGCGTTCCATTCTCGTTCCGAACGCGTTAGGAACGAGGTTGGAACGCGTTCCGAACAATATACTTTCTGTTTCAATCTCGTCTAATGAACATATACCATAACCAGTCCAGCAATCAAATGATCAAGTTAAACCCATTTAGCAGTTTGCTAAAGTCGAAAACTAACGAACTTTTCCGATTAACCTTTTAACCGAAGTAACAATGCTGTTCTGAATGCGTTCGGAACTCGAATTAGCTTATTTCTGAGCAGTACTGTAGCTCTGTTGAAAATGTGTACACAGACTGCAAAGTGGAGAAGCTAGACTGCGGGGTCATGTGCAGATGCGTATGGGAAAGAACCTATTCAACTTGAAAGCCAACACAAAGGGAAAGTTGGATGATGGAAAGACAATTGGTGGAAAAGGTCGTCTTACAGAGCTGAAGATAAAAAAACTACAGAAGTACTGCGGCCCCGCTATTCGCCAGAACACCATTTCCAAGCCTTCCCCATCAGAACAGGAAATTAATGTGGTAGATGAAAAAAAACATAGTTGCAACTCTTCACCATAATGTTTTGTCTGACAACCTGGCCAAGCAACACAAATATTGCTCCCGAGGTAAAAAGTCATGGTACAAATGGCAACAACACTTGGCAAATGAATGCTTTCCTTCAGTTTTTTTAAAAGTCTTGAAGTCTGTATTTATTACTTTGAGTGAAACTGAACTGGTTAAAAGGTGTGTACTTGGAGCAACACAAAATGCAAATGAGTCACTGGTTGGTGTGGTCTGGTCTCGGTATATACTTCATGGTAACACTAGACCGGGTTTCCATCTGTTTTTTATACCCCTAACCCCAACCGTAACCCAAATCCTAACCCTAACCATACCCCTAACCCTAACCGTAACTCTAATCCTAACCATAACCCTATTAATAACCGTAAAATACGGTGGGAGACTATATGTATTGTTACCATGAAGTATATCCCCTGGTCTCGATACCACAAACACAAGCAGCATCATGGAGCAAAAGCAGTCCAATGTGCAGTTGCCTCTACAAGCAGGGAGAAAATAATGGCAGAGCTCTCAATTCCCTGTGGCACATTTACAAAAAAGGCTTCAGAAGTGAATAAAAAACGTGTCTCCTAAGCGGACTTACGAGTAACAGCGAAAGAGAAAAAACGCGTCAAGGGGAGACCTTACTTCGCACTAGAAGGGAAGAAGCATTGAAGGTCCCACATATGAAGCTGGTGCCTTCTATAATTACCTTCAGTAAGACTTTGGTTTTGAACTTAGGTATATAAACTTTACATTTACTCATTGTAAACAATCCCCAAACTTTAAAGCCGTTTTCTCAAAATCGCACATTTTACCCTTTGAGAAAGGATATCTCTGGAATGATTTAACCAATTGACATGGAATTTTCAGGATTTATGTACCATTTTCTTGGGGATGAATAGAGGATTTTTTAATATATATTTTCTAACATGAATTATTGCATAGACATGTCAAGAAAATTTGTATGCCATTTTTAAAACCTCGTAATTCGCATAGTTTTCAAAAATCTTCTATTCATCCCCAAGAAAATGGTAAGATACATATATCCTGAAAATTTCATGTCAATTGGTTAAATCATTCCATATATATCTTTTCTAATACTACAGATGTCAATTGGTTAAATCATTCCATATATATATTTTATAATACTACAGAATAGTAAGTGTTAGTACATATTTTGAGTATGTTTATTCTATGCTTGATATTAGGGACCGGTCATTAATTAATTCGCACTGTATACTTGTGTATGAAGTTTCCCATCATGAGTCTGTCATAAAACGTCAAGAAAGGCGAGTTGGTTGTCTTGTTCTTTTGTGAATGTGATGTTGTTAGTAGTGTTGTTAATAGTTTGTAATAAGTCGTCAATTTTGTTCGTCTTAACAACTGCCCATACGTCATCTACAAACCTGTCCTATATTTTGATGTCTTTGTTGTTTGTCACAACCTTTCTCTCTTGACCACTTCGGCAAGGAAACTGGAAAGCGGTGATCCCATTGGGGTGCCAGATATTTGTTTCTAAAAGGTGTTTTGAAAGCGGAATTCGGTGGACAGGCATAAATCAAGGAGATCAAGGATATCGTTTTTGTTGATCAGTCGTAGTTTGCCATGTTGTGTTGTTGGAAAGTAACTTGTCGGTGAGGGTTTTGGCTGTTGGTAGTGGAATTCAAGTAAATAAGGAGACAACGTCAAAGGATGTCATGGTTTCATCGAGTTGTATTTTTAGTTCATTAATATGTACAAGGAATGTGTTCACGTTGTCTATGGAATGGGTTGACGTTGCTAAGCAACGTAACGTATTGCTAAAGCCTACTTTCAAAATACTTTATCTCCAAGCATTGCAGAACCCTTTGAATTCAGGGGGTAACTATTCAGTTAGCAAATTCTCAATAATAACTCAAAACAACAGCTTCACACTTACTGAAATACAAGCTGATCAAAATGAATCTGGTGAACAGATATTCAACTAAAATATGCACATTCAACCAAAATCTGGATATTCATCACAAATGCAAACTTATTGCATCAAAACATCAAGGAATCTTTGCGATATTTAAATAAATATTGATGATAGATTTCCTTCAAAGTAACTTTTCCAAACACAGTGAGTGTGGAGAATACTACCATATTTAACCATTACCTGGGCTTATAGAAGTTTCTTGTACAATTTTAATATTAGTTTTGATATATTAATATATCTTCCAGTAATACTTGGCATGGAAAATAAATTGTAACATTTAACAAATGTGTAAAATTTTGGCCATTTATTGTTTTCGAACTGTTTAATAGGTATAATATCTGCACTCTACCATACAGCAAAATATTATTAAAATTTATGATTGTTTAATAAAACATATTTCTGTTATTGATGTTCTGTATTTCGTACCCAAATTGCAAGTTGTCTAATAACCCAAGACCAAGTGCTAAAATACTACAATGCCCATCGGTAGTGTAGAACCATGCCCATGTATATTTGCAGTCAATGCATCAGATAAACAATGGGCTATACCATTAATGGTTGTATAGTTTTACCACAAGAAATATGTTTGTTATTTGCAGTTTTTTATGGTTAATATATACACAAGTAATGATTTTCCTGAAATCATTATAGCAATCACTTCCAACGACGTTTTAGTTGGGCCTGCAGTAATTGGCACGTGCTGTTGCGGTCACCCAGCCATTTATGTTGTCAATATGTTAAGTAAAGTATTTGTATTCTTATGTTATGGCGAAACTAATAAACTAAACTAGTTTACCTTCGTCTTTGAAATTTCTTGATGCAGGATATAGTTGTTTTGGTGGCATCAGAGTTTAATGGTAGCTTTGGCGATGTATTCGGTTTTATTCATAACTACGGTTACGCATCCCTTGTCAGCTGGTAGAATTATGTGTTGTCTTTCTTTAGTCCGTTGAGTGTTTGCTTTTCAGTTGCTGCGAGGTCGATAGGCTTTTGATGGTAAAGGAGACTGTTGGTGACTTGGTGGCAAATATGGTTTCTGTTGTCCTCTGTTAGATTGACGTTTATTTTAAGAGTTGTTTCTAGTTCGGCGATGAAATCAATGGTGGCAAATATGGTTTCTGTTGTCCTCTGTTAGATTGACGTTTGTTTTAAGAGTTGTTTCTAGTTCGGTGATGAAATCAAGTGGGCTGACATCTTTAGTATTGTATTTTATTCCTTTGCCAAGACAAACATCACACTTGAAAGGTTTTTCGCCATTAGTGTTTTCTGTCTGAAATGTGTTTTTGACCCATTTGTCTGTGTCTTTATTGCATGATCGGTACTGTCTAGTGTTTTTAAGTTTCGTTTGTAGTTCCAAGTGGTGACTGGTTTTGTGCTCTTTAGCTAAGTGTTTTAATGTTATCTTTTAGAGCGGTTGAGTCGTTTTCGCTAATTTCTAGTAAGCCTTCGCGGCGATGTATGTTGAGTCTTTGTCGATATATATGTAGGATCAGATCTTGGCGTCGTTTTGTGATTGGGTCAATAATAGAATCGGGGGGTCAATAATAGAATGTGAGTTTGTTAGCATAAAGCCACTCCACCAGACATTCAATATCCTTGTCTAACAACGATCTAATTTCAAGGATATTAGAACCAGATGCAGTTAAGTTAGTGTCATTTGCATAGAATCTAGTTGTGGCCCTAGAATAGTTGAAGAAGAAGAAGAAACTTTATTTAACGAGGGTAAACATGAGAGGAACCAGGTTACTGTTAGGACTATCCGAATACAAGCAACGGAATACAAATTATAACAAAAAGCCAAATATCTAGTCCGTCTTTTGCGTTACCGGAAGGTACCGAAACAGTTTGCGTCGGTTTGGACGAATGAAACACGTGTTGGCGGTTTGGCTTCATACAAATCTTTTCTGTTGAGGAGAACTCGGGGAATCCACTACATTTGTGAGAGTCGGGCCATTCAAAACCAAATCGATTCATCAGTTTTATGCATCCTTTCTTGACTTCTTCGCACATTGACCGACAAGGTAACACTGGGTAGCGCAGATAGGGACTACATATTGGAGCAAATGTCGCACATATGAAACGTTTAACGTTTGGGGCGCATTTCATTTCGATCAAAGGTATATAATTCTGTATGGACTGCTTTGCCCCCATTTGATTGCGATTTCCAAAATTATTTGGCATTGTAGTCATATTGTATCCAATTTCTTGACAGAATATAATCTTCAACGGCTCACAGACGAGCATCTCGTCGTTGGTCGCATAAATACAACAAACAAGTAGAATATATATTTTATTGTTATTATAAGCTAAAGGGACTTAAGCTAAATGATAAGCTAAATGAGTACTTGCAGTGTAGATTGGTCAGATTTTATTGTTTATACTAAGAAGGGAATATTTCATGAAAGAATATACTTTGATAGGGAATTATGGTTTAAAACAATGCTACCAAAGTTGAAGCGGACAAGCAAGAGGTGCAAGCGGAGGGCGTGGGACAGAAAGGCTGCTCAGATCCAGGTTATGTTAACCTAAATTTATAATATGTGGGTGTACTGCCAAAACATGGAATAGGAGGTCTAGCATTTCGAGAAAAGACCCTTTGTCATGTTTATCTCTGACAAAGGCACTTAACTCAAAATGCCTGGTTGTTTTGCTCCATATCAGAGCTCATCAGCATGCCTAGGAAACACTGCAGAAATATTAGTGATAAAATGAGCCTGGCCCATAGACAGCACCTGCGGGTTTGAAATAAGAGTTTTCCTTCTCCTAGGTTGACTACTGTCCAAGGTAATGAGCTCCACCTCCCATTCTCTTTTTGTCAAAGCCTTGACTGATGGCTTGTGCTGAAGGGGGAGGAATGGCAGAAATATTAGGTGCGATTTGGATTTTCACTCGGCCAATTAATGTGTCCACAGTTCGCTCAGCACGGGCTCTCTTATCAAGCACCTTCAGGATTAGTCCAGGGATGTAGCTGTATTCCTTTGGCTTCAAGATGTTAGACAAGCTTTCACGCTTTCCACCTCACACAGGCCTATGCTTTACTCTATTGAATGCCATATGATTTTACTTGTTGCAGAGAGATCCCTTGGTGTGAATGGTTTAATAGTTACATTGATCGCCCATCAGCTGTAGTTGCTGTTGTTCTTCCTCTGTGATGGTTGAAATCCAGAGCTGCAAGTTGGTTTCAAGCGATGTCCAACAAATCTGCATATAAAATAAACATTACATAGCATTAAATTCATATATGAAATTAATTATTTTCATTATATAGTATGTTCATTACCTTTTTCCAGTTTATATGTAATCCATAACATATATTTTGGCTGGCACAAGAACATTATATTTAGCAGTGTCAGCAAATGAGCTAACATTGGCAAATGGTTTAATAATTGAGCAATAGTAGCTTTATTCTGATATCTGGTAGTTATAACATCAATACCTAAAGTTGTTAAGGAACCGTGTATCCATAACAATTTTGGTTAATGCCTTGTGTGCTGGGGATTCTTTCTTCAACCATGTTTTTTTGTTCTTCCTCATTCAATGGACCGTGAGCATATTTTCCTCCATTATTTCCTTCTTCTATAATCCACTCATGCTCATAACAACATGGTGTAACACACCAATCCAATCCAAAAATTATTTTAATGATATTTACATCACATTACACACATGCATATTCAAATACATTACTATCAGCGATAACGTAAAAAGTTCACTTGATATCTTTGGCATCATTACCACAGTTTTTGGAACAGTACCAGAAATGGTTCCTTATAGATGCTGCCCAAAATGCAAGATTCTCATTTGCTTTGGTTTTGGCAGCCTAAACAATCAATGTAATAGAGTCGTTATGTAATGAGACACAGGATATTCCGAAGGCTCACCAATTATTTTATTGTGTTTTACATGCAGAAACCCCTTTTGTTCAAAAAGTAAATTCAAAAAGTTACTATCCAAAATGAGAATCCACAACAAGATAATGTAGCTTAAATGAAATAACACAATTGAATATATTTGCAATGGAATCCATTATTTTTTTACCATTGACAGGCACAAACACAACATACATTTGGTGAGATATAATATTTTTGTGTTAATATACACACTGCTGTAGTGAATGTGGGAGAGCTTGGAGTAGACAGACGAGTCCTGGATAATGTTGTTTGTTGCAAAAGATATTATTAACCAACCTTACGAAAAAAATCCTATAGGAATTCCTATAGGAATTGTGCAAAAATGTAATAGGAATAAATTTCCTATAGGAATTCCTATAGGAATGGGAGGGTTAATATAAATCTACTGTTCTCGCAATTGGGGATTATCTAATCCCCCAAACTTATGTTTAATTGTACATATTCTTATCAGGCTTATTAAACATTCTGTTTAATAAGACTGATTCTCATATAATCGTAACAGTGTGTGACTGTCGTGCCATTATCTGACAATACAATATAAGACAGACAAGTGGACTTGCAGTCTACTCTCACAACTGTTGCATAACTATCGTGCAACTACTGTAACTATCATGTTACTATCGCAAGACTTATTTACGATTATTCGAGAATCGTGTTTTAGCAAAAAAATGCAAAGAATACTAGAAAATAAATTGCTAGACATACAAATGTTAAAATATCAATATTTTATCTTGTATAGGAAGCTAAAAAATACTTCAAATACTGATTGTGGGATACCACTGATACATGTAGATCAAACAGTTCCTAGTGATAGGAAGACAATGGGAGTCATTGGGAAACAAGTAAGAAAATAAAAAATAAAAATAAAGTCCTTTGTAATATTGTAAAGTCTTACCCACCCACCTGTATTTATTACTGTAATGTTAAAGTGTTGCAACGTTCAATCTTGTATAGCGAAGTGTGACAAATGAGAGCATCACCAATGAGATTGATATTCTTATGTCCGTAAGTCTATCTTTACCCCACCCTCACACCCTAACTAAATGGCTAAGTATCACTGATGACAACCTAGGGATTACAAAGCTATCTGAAACAAAATACCATATTAGAAAACAAATCCAGTGGGATGGCACAAAGAGTACAATGTATAGGGTTTGTAAACTTAGGGGTAGATCTTGATGATGACTCTGTTCCTGTTACCACAAATGCTTTGGTTTTTATGGTTGTTCCTCTGGAACTGGAAGGTGTCGGTTGCATATTACTTAACTGATGGTTTATCTGGGGAAGGTCTGGCAAATCTAACTAAAAATCTTCTTTGTGATCTTCATGAAACTGCAATGTGTATGATGGTTGTGGAGGTAATCAGGGCATGCTTTCAAATCTTGGGGTTCCAATTTCATACCCACTTGAAAGATCTTTCCGATGTCCAGCTGACAATTCAAAAAACGTTCCTGTGTTTCTTGACAACTGTCATATGTTCAAGCTGATGAGAAACATGCTGGCCCACTACCAAATAATCAAGAATGGCAACACAAACAAGTATATTGAATGGAAATATATCGAGCAGAAAATAGCACAGTATGAAGTTTATGTTCATTTGCACCAGCAAACAGGAAAGGTTTCACTAGCTAGTTGTTCTTGCAAGGTCGGTCTTGGTGGTTGTAAGCATGTAGCTGCATTATTATTTCAAGTGCTTACAACTTGAGGCAACAGAAGTACCAGATGATTTAACATGCACTCAGCTGCTACAACAATGGTATGTCCCAAATGGAGAAGAGATGAAAACTGCTGTACCAGTATTATTTGATCAAGTGAAATTCAGTAAAGCGACATCACATCATAACACACCAACAAACTATGAATATTTCAACCTTTCTCCATATGGCCTTTGCCAGAGAAGTGAAAGCTTCAGATATAAAACAATTGAAAGATGGTTTGACCAAAGCTGGTAAATCCAAATATTTGGAAGGACTGCTTGAGTATTATAAATGTCAGCCTTGGGAGTACAAAGATTTCCTCAAGGATTTGCCATCAAAAAAGCAATTCACTTAAGCAGATCAAGCAAGTCAGTTATTTAATGTTGAAATCAGAGATATAGTTTTGCATAACATAAAACATTGCACACTCACTGATAGTACTAAGTATCTGCCAAATCCAGAATTTGCACCATTCATCAAAGAAAAACTATATGCTACAAAACAACAATTAAACAATATTGAAATGAATACTAGAGGGCAGTCAGAGAGCAGCCTTTGGTTTGAGGAAAGAAAAAGATTAACTGCATCAAACTTTGGCTTGGTTATGAACAGATGAGAAAGTATATTTCCAAAGTCCATTCTTAATAAGCAGTTCAAGATGGGTTTATCAGCTAGGAGTCCTGCACCATGTGCATGGCGAAAAAACAATGAACAAACTGCAATTTTAAGATATTTAGAACAAGTACAAGGGGAAGGGAAATCCATTGGTATATGCACACAATGTGGATTTATTGTAAATTTAGAAACACCATGGCTAGGAGCAAATCCTGACTGCTTCTTATTTGATCCTTCTGAATCTAAGCCCTATGGTATAGGGGAGTATAGAAGAGGCATGTGAAGATTCATCATGTTTGTGATGATAATTGTAATAGGCCAACATTAAAGAAGACATATTATTATTATTATAAGCTAAAGGGACTTATGAGTACTTGCAGTGTAGATTGATCAGATTTTATTGTTTATACTAAGGGAATATTTCATGAAAGAATATACTTTGATAGGGAATTATGGTTTAAAACAATGCTACCAAACAAAGTTGTGTATATTACAGCATCCACCTATTCATTTATTAAAGGTGGGGAAAATAAAGTTAGATAAGAGCATATAACCCAAATTTTTTCCAGTTCTGATGTACTCTTACAGCTGTAATTCTTCTTTCAAACCCTCATCCCCTGGTTCCAAACAAGGTCAGGATATCACAATCTCTGCAAACTTGCTTATCACTTGATCGTCCCACATACAACTTTGAGACAAATGTTGGATAACCTTCTGGAGATATACCAAGCAGTCCCTTTGCAGCGTTGTGGTGCTTGTATGGTGAAAATGTGGCTGACTGACTCCTGAATGCTGTGGGCATTTCTATATATATTTCAGTGCAATCAATTCTAACATGTGTGTTAGGGTTTTCAAACAGGCATAGTTTGATGTATTCATGTGAGGGCAAGATGGGAAGAGCTCTTAGTCTATGATATAGGAAACTTAACCACCAAATCTATGGGCAATGTCAACTTCCAACAGCCCACATCTTAAACGAACTAGCACCATAAATAGTTCCTGTTCTGGTGATCTTGTACGCCCATGCTTGTTTCGCATTAACGCTGATGAAATTTCAGTATTATTCGAGCCAACATACTTCACAGGATTATAAGCAGGTTGAAAGTAACCAAAAAAGTTTTAAAAGTGGAAAAACCTGAGAAACACTGACATAGACAGGTATTTGGTGGATTAAATCGCTCTCTGCTTTTTTCAGTGGGTCGAGAGGATGGGATAAAAGCAGTTGGCAATGTACCAATCAACTTGAGCAAACGTTTTGGCTTTTCAAAGGTTCCTTTGTTATACCCAACAAATTCATCCATGTTTCTCTCAAACTGGACTCCACTGGAGTGAAAGGACAAATTGGGATTTTTCACGTTGTCCCTCTTCCCCTTTTCGATTCCCCTTTCTCCAAAAAATCAAAAAAATTCCTTTTTCGTATCCATAACCCGACAATCCAATTCTAAGATCTGTTTTTCTGATAACCGAGTGTTATAAAAATGATGAAGGATTTTTGGAAGTGCCATGTTATTAAAGGCACTGACTTTCAATGACAGTGGTAAATCACAAGCAGCAATTTTCTCAAGCATACCATAGTACTCCTCAATAAATTGTAACACTTGCTGTTTATCTTCACCTGCCAATGATAATGATTTTCCAAGATATTTATAACAATAATCTCTGTCATATACAGATAGCAGTTGATCTTGTACTGTAATTGCGGGTTTTTTATCACTCTTTCCCTTATACCAATTATTACCCGATCTTCTCGAATACAAAACAGCACACTTGCTTGGTTTCACCTTAAGACCCGATTGCTTCATTATCGTATCAGTGGAGTCAAACATATGTTGGATAACTAACGATTGATATTGTACAACCACAATATCGTCAGCGAACGCTTGCACAGAATTTAGCCTCTGCTCATTTTCGATATTCAAATCAGCCAAAGCAGTTGAAATCAGTGGTCTGCAGATCCTATCAATAACAAGTACAAAAATTAGAGCGCTCAAAGGATCTCCCGTTTTCGTTCCTCTGATGATATAAAACATTTTGCTTAGTCGATAGCCAACTAACAATGAAAAAGACGAGTACTTGTAAATATCTTCAATCAAGCAACAATACATTAATGGTATATCAAATAGCTGCAGTGTCTCAAAGATAAATTTATGATCCACACTACCAAAGGCATCAGCAAAATCGATAAATGCAGTACACATTTTCGTACTCAAATGGCGGAAATCATCAATCTCTGTCTTGAGAGTGAAAATGAGATCTTGTCTGTCACGTTTACTTAAATATGCGCGTTGCCAATATGCCACTTTTTCTGAAACAAATGGTAAAAGCCGTCCACATATTGCCTTCGAGAAAACTTTATATAATGTAGGAGGCAGTGAAATGTCGCAAAGTGTTGACAGGTCAGAAAAATCAAAATTTTTCTTAGATTGGCAGACGCTGGTTGATGAGGACCACGTTTACAACTTTTACCAGAATATCGCATGAAATTGTTTTCAAATTTTCATAGCTTACCCCGTCCATACCACAATTCTTGCCATTTGGACATGCATTTAAAAATTTTTCAATTTCTTCATTTGTAAACAGTTTCTCACACGTTACAGAAACCTGTGCTTCTTTATGGTCAAAGTAACGCTCGTCTCCTGGTCGAAACGTATCCGCGGGCGAATATTTATTTGATGCATCATAGTAAGCTTCAGTGCGCTCAAGTGATATTTCAACATTGACATTTCTTGGCCATTTACCATTGTTCTTAATAATAGAAATCGCTTTCTTTCAACGGGTCAACCAAAGTTCAACTAACTTCTGTTCAGTAACTTGATCGTTGACATTATTTCTCGTTCTTCTAAAACCAAAAAAAGAAGAAATCGTGTTTCTGATATACTCCAGTTGTCCTTTTATGTACTGGGGATGATCAGCATCGCTTAATTATACTTGTCATCCCTTGGGAACCGTTTTAAAATTCGAATTGCCTTCCAGATGACCTTTGCAAACGATAATAATAATAAGAAGAATAATAATTCAATAATATTTATACATGATGTCCCCTTAAATGCTAACACTGGTATCAATATATTCACTATATTCATAAATGTACAGTACAATGTTACAAAAACTAATTTTAACTCAAAAGTTGTTTTTCCTTCACATATTGTCAATTAATGCAATAGATAATGGTGCTACAACATGTACTGTATGTATGAACAGATTAATTGAAACATGGAAAATAGCTCTTTACCAGTAGATATGTTAAAATGCCACAGAATTTCCTAACTAGCATCACACAATGTAACATGCTTCTAATACAAGAGGTACAAAACTTAGGATTTCTGTAAACCAATCAGTTTCAAGTCCCGACTTAGGAAAGATCAGTTTCCCTGACATGCATAGAGACCTCTGATTATGACCATCAATATTTACTGTAGTTATCCAAATTCCTGCCAGCTCCACATCACTGTAGTTCATTAATGTGGGTAGAATTATCAACTTACTGTATATAATCTATCCACACCAACAATTGGCGTAGAATCTCTAATACGTCTTAGTAAATCCAATTTGAATGGACCCCCTATACATTTGCACTACTGTATAACATCCGTAGACATTTGAACGAATTTGATTTTTTTAAAGGACACCCATTGTATGATAGAGATGCACTTTCTTCCTTCAACAGCCTTTTGTGTCTATATACTAAATACTGCATTGATTATTTCGTGAGTCATCAATATTGGGATAAAAGTAATTTCTTTCTTAGTAATTGGTAGAAACAGCAGTAGACCTCCCCACTATTCTGTTGCTGCACCCAAAAATTTTGGGCTGCATGCATTTAGTTTGATGTCCTATGAAACAATTAAATTCAGACAATACAAAGCTCTGAGAGATATTGTCCACTGAAAATTTATTTTGTTTGGCAATTGAAGTGACTATTATCTAATTCAAGTAATTTAGAACTAAAAGAAGTACTGTGTAAGTATCAAACAGCAATTGGGCGAGGGGTTGTTGCGTATACGTATTTCTAGTTAGTTCTTGTTCGCCTGAGGGCATGACGAACAAAAGAAAGGAAGAATGTGACCGGATCAACCGTCACGCGTTTAATTATTATTATGATCATGTAGTTTAACTAGATGTAAGTTGTTTGTTAAGTTAGTCTCTCGTTTCCTTACACACCTAGCTGTTTGTGGTCGATCAGCGTCCTAAATCCTGTTATTGAGAATATGTTTAGTCATTTCCCTATTTCAGCTTTATTGTGGTTTCCCAATCCAGAATTGTGACCTTATTTGGTTAAGTGTACTATTTACTATCTTTCTAAACGTTACTATACATTAGGAGCAATGAACCATGAGAGTTCAGTTGATTTACGATCGCCAGTTCTCCAGACTAGATGAACGCATTATGTTATCAGTCATTCTACCAAGTTCAAGTCTTCTATAACATTAGTGTTACTCGTTCCTGTTTTAATCCTGTTTTATTGCTGTTTTTTTTTGTTATATTGTTCGTTTGTATGACTATTAAACCTCTTTAAAATCACTCGTATCCATTGTACGTACTGTACGTCGACCGTTTGAACCATCTGCCATCAGCATTCTTTCAAATACAATCATAAAAATTTTCATTTCATATACACTTTAATGTGACAGGCTTACATTTAACAACAAGAGAACGAGCATGAGAAAAAATGGGCAGGGGTGAGGGTGGGTGTGTAATTGTCTTAGTTAAATTTAAAGTGCCTATGAAACGAGTTTGTGTTATTTTAAAGAACTTTTAAAATAAGGAAGAATATTAATTTACAGCTCTCTCATATTTCACTTATGTGATATTCAAATGAGATAACCTATGACATCAAAGGGTTTGTAATACATTTTAACATGTTGGAAAATCGTGTATATCTTTAAGATTATTAAACGAAATCACTTGAAACTTTGCATGTGGATACAGACCACTAAACAACTGGAGAACATCGTTCTAGTTTTATGGTCGCCATGGTAACAAATTAGTTTTCAGACATCTTGATTTCTAAAATAAAATGATTTGCAGGTTGGTACTGGTTTAGCAGATTTTCACGGACTTAACGAATTCTAAACTGAAGTTTAACTTTGGTGCAACACATAGCTATGTCAGAAAACAAAGATTTTTGACAAAGAGACTTAAGAGGTCTGGGAACTATATTATTGCCATTGCAACATTGAAACTTGAATGATGTTCTTTAGTTTAATAATCTTAAAGATATACACGATTTTCCAATATGTTAAAATGTATTGCAAACCCTTTGACGCAATAGGTTATCTCATTTGAATATCACATAAGTCTAAATATCTCAAGAACTCAAGAACCAAGTGAAATATGAAAGAGCTGTAAATTAATATTCTTCATTATTTTAAAAGTTCTTTCAAATAAAACAAATTTAATTTTCGTTTCATAGGCACTTTAAAAGTTTCTAACACACAAAAAAAATTAATACTTATCATTAAAAAATTGTAAATATCCTTTTAGAAAACAAGCGTTCAATTGTTGTGGAGATATCACCGGTTTCTATTTAACAATTATAGACAAGTCCGTGTTTTGTACTAGCAGATAGAAACTTGTAAATTTCTACTAAAACGTATACTCAGGTACGTTAATGCCTGGGTCCATCCACGAATAGACCAAAAAACTTCGCGCGAGATGCACACGGGTAACAACTAGCAAAATGTGGATTTCGGAATAAAGCGCTCAATCGACGGGTAAATGAGTGAGCGCAAGGTTCGATATTTGGAAGGAAATTTTAGTTTTAATTTAATGCCCTTTTCGATGACAGTTGGAATTAGCAATCTTTCATATGTTGCAGGTATGTATATATTTCGTTGTTAAATAACAATTAATTCAATACGTAATATTTGGCGAACTGATTTTGTGATAGATAATATCTGCTCAGACTTTATGTAGGCCAGTTGTTGAATTCATTTCTCATAAATTCTGGAATTATAAAAATACACAGCACACTGAAGGCAAGGCTTTTTACTGCTTGCTTCAGCGGGGGGGTTTAATACTTTATTTCACAGTAAACAACACAGAAGTTAAGAATATTTATATACAGTACATTATATATACATTACACTCCTTAATTATCACCAGAAAATATATTTTAACTGACTTTCTAACCTTGACAACCTTTCCCTTGGCCCAAATAATAAATTATAGTTCTACCGTAGACTCAATCAAGAGTTTCAAAATATTTGTAAGTTTACTCCTTGGTTTAAAACCTGCTGCCCAAAAAACTTGACAACATGAGTTTCCACTATTTACAGAGTGCATAATTATTTTATAGATAACATTTAGAATTATCTTGCTACTGTAAAGTTGTTTCCACTGGCTGCCGAAAGACTCTAGGTCTTGACAACATGAGTTTCCACTATTTACAGAGTGCATAATTATTTAAAAGATAACATTTAGAATTATCTTGCTACTGTAAAGTTGTTTCCACTGGCTGCCGAAAGACTCTAGTCTTGACAACATGAGTTTCCACTATTTACAGAGTGCATAATTATTTTATAGATAACATTTAGAATTATCTTGCTCTGTAAAGTTGTTTCCACTGGCTGCCGAAAGACTCAAGGTCTTGACAACCTGCTGCCCAAACACTCAAAGTCTCGAAGTCTTCCACTGTTCACAGTACATAATTATTTGATATATAAGATTTAAAGTTATTCTGGCACTGTACATGCATGTATTAGTTTTCACTGGCTGCCCAAAGACTCAACAGCATGAATTTCAACTGTTTACAATTCATAATTATTCAACATATTATGCACTTTAAAGCATAATAATTATGATAATTAACTGTTATGTGCTAAAACTGTTTTTCTGCATTTTGTAGTTGGTGAAACCTAGAATTGGACATGTAATTACATCAAAATGGTATCCCATCATTGTACTCTGAACTAAATAGCATTTGCTCAAAATTTTAGCTTTGTGCACCATATTTTTACAAAACACCAATCGTTCAGTATAATGTTGAGGGTACAGTAGAAGTAGTCCAGTTTCTTTTCATTGGAATCATTGTAATATAGTTCATATTTAACGATTTGATACCGGAACTAATCATGCTCTTTTGACATTTGATAACCCCGCCTACTAACCACACCTTGTATATATAAACCTTATTCTTTATTAAATCAGTATTGTGTATTGTAAATGGTGTCGTATTACGATCTTTATTATATGGCGCCCAACGTGGGGCCCTCTTGATTTCCTGAGAAAACGAAGAGGCGAAAAAGAAAGCAGAGAGATTCCAACGATTGAAAGCGATACGAAATGGTCAACGAAGTACCTTGACCAACATAATTCAAGAAGCAAACGGATTGATGTGCGCGGAATCTTCCAATAACGAAAACCAAGCACGAATCGATGTGATAAACAGTTTACTTGATGTGAAACTGACGAAACTGAATGAAAGCGATCAACAAATTTTGTCCGTATGCGAATTAACAGCCATCGAAAACGAGATTCAGGAATCAGAGGAAATTGTGGCCCAAATTATCGACTGCCAACGAAAGCTTAAAGAAGCGAAACGACGACAACAACAAACGCCTTCAGTCGCGCAAACAACGAACTCGTCAGCTCAAGTGTCACACGGATATGCGAAGATACGATTACCGAAATTGAGCATGCCCCGATTTAAAGGAGATCTCACCAAATGGAGTGCTTTTTGGGACTCATTTGCTACTTCGATTCACAACAACAGCGAAATTTCTACGATTGACAAATTTAATTATTTGAACTCTTTGTTGGAAGGCCCTGCAGCGCGATCTATTCATGGACTTCCTTTAACCGAAACAAATTATGACGCTGCTATCAAGATTCTGAAGGATCGATTTTCCAAACCACAGCAAATTATATCTGCCCACATGGACGAACTTTTGAAACTACAAGATGCAACAACGATCGAGCAAACAGTCTGAGGTTTTTCTACGACAAACTTAGCGTTCATGTGCGCGGTTTACAATCACTTGGTGTGTCGTCAGATCAATAATAATGTCTAAATTGCCCAGCGATATTCGCATCCAGATTGCTCGAAAAACGCAAAGTGAAACCTGGAAAATCGACGAACTTTTAGAAGTTATTAAAGTCGACATCGAAGCCCGAGAAGCAAGTGAAAGGATTAAAGCAAATGATGGGAATAAACCGCCGCCTCCAACAAACAACAACAGACAACAACATGGCTCGGCAAGTACGTTGACAGCAAAGCAAAGCGACTCCTTCAAGATACAGTGCGTGTATTGCAAAGGAGAACATTATTCGGCTTCTTGTGAATTAGTAACGAATGTTCAAGAACGAAAGGATATTCTTTGACAGAATGACAGATGCTTTAACTGCATTCGAAAGGGACATCGATTGAAAGATTGCCAAAACAACAAAACCTGTCGCCATTGTAACAAAAGACACCATCAGTCTATTTGTTTTTCTAATCGCGAAGATGACAAACGAGGTAAACCGTCCGGTCCACAAGGTTCTACTACAAACCGCGAAAGCAAGGGCTTACAACCAAGATGGATCGAAAAGCGCAAAGGTGAGAATACTCTTTGACAACGGAAGTCAACGAACATACATAACAAACAATTTGCAAAAGAAATTACGCTTAACGCCAGTGAAATCCGAATCTTTACAACTCAACACATTTGGAGACAACAAGTTTAGAAGACAAACATACAACAACGTCCAGTTAGTTCTCGAGAATTCAAATCGTGAAAAGATATCCCTATCTGCGCTAAGTATACCAGTGATTTGTTCTCCTCTTCCCTCAGCCGTAAATGTGGATTATCCTCACTTGGAGGGACTAGAACTTGCTGAAAGCGTTGATGAAGACAACGAATCGAGTATCGATATCTTAGTCGGCTCAGATTTTTACTGGAATATTGTTACCGGTGACACAATTCGTGGTGAAAGTGGTCCTATCGCTATTAGAAGCAAACTCGGTTGGCTTTTATCGGGTCCCGTCCAAGGATATGTGCCAAACAACGACCACGTCATTTCAAATCTGATCATCGCTGGAGAAAGTGACAACTTCCTCACTGTCAACGAAGGAGATGCAATGGTAGATAGTCTAAAGCAGTTTTGGGAAACCGAATCGATTGGGATTTTCGACCCAGCCTCGACCAAAGATTGTCAACGAAAGTTTAATGAAGAAATTCAATTCGATGGTACGCGATACGAAGTAGGACTACCATGGAAAGATGGATGTCGACCAAGTTCAAACCACTACGAACTTTGGCACGATAGACTCAAGTCATTACAGAAACGATTAGTCAAGGAGCCAGAATTACTTCAAGAGTACGAGAAGATCATTAACGAACAGAAACAAAGAGGGATCGTCGAAGAAGTGCCAATCAAAGATAATGCAATGAACCAGAAAGATAAAGACGACGTGACGTACATTATATGCCACACCACGGAGTTATTCGTACAGATCGAGAGTCAACGAAATTACGCGTTGTTTATGATGGATCGGCCAAACCAAGCGAAGATAAACTGTCAATAAACGATTGCTTAGAAACTGGACCCAATTTTATTCTTCATCTTTTTGATGTTCTTGTGAAATTTCGATGGAATCCTGTCGCCTTAGTAGCGGACATCGAGAAAGCATTTCTGATGATCTCCATCGATGAATCAAACCGAGATATGTTACGATTTCTTTGGCTGAAAGATCCGGGAGACTTGAGTTCAGAGATTCTAGAGTTTCGCTTTTGTAGACTCGTTTTCGGATTACGACCCTCGCCAGCAATATTAGGAGCAACGATCAACTACCACCTAGATGCATTCAAAGAAATTCACCCTGAAGCAAGCGAATTAGTTGAACTGATAAGGAATTCATTATACGTGGACGACTTCATCTCTGGAGCTGATTGCCAAGACAAAGCGTTCGACATATACCAGCAATCCAAGGATATCATGAGCCAAGGAGGATTCAACCTTAGAAAATGGAATTCAAATTCGAAATCACTCCTGAAGAAAATAGATGAAGAAAATAGATGAAGCTGAAATCAGCTGATGAAATTGGAAAAAACAGTGTTGTGGAAGAAGACCGGTCATATGTGAAATCAACCCTTGGTCCAAAAACAGCCGAAAATGAATCCCAAGTCAACATCCTTGGAACAAGTTGGAACACCGAAACCGACCGATTCTATTTCAACTTCGATGATCTACTTCATTATGCAAGTACACTCCCAGCAATAAAGAGATCCCTTTTGAAGATCACCGCAAAAATTTATGATCCTCTAGGTCTTCTGAGTCCATTTACAGTCGCAATGAAAGTTCTATTCCAAGACCTATGCGCCGAAAAACTCGACTGGGATGAAACACTAATGGGAGAAGCGAAAGAGAAGTGGCATTCTTTCCTTAAACAACTGAAACTCCTAAACCAAGTTCAAGTTCCAAGATGTTATTTCAACCGAAGCATGCAACCTACCAAGATACAACTACACGGATTTAGCGATGCTTCTGAGCGCGCCTACGCAGCAGTGGTGTATATGAAATCCGTATATGAAGATGGACATGTTGAAGTCCAGCTTATTTCATCCAAGACAAGGGTGTCACCTGTCAAGAAACAAAGTATTCCAAGATTGGAACTTTTAGGAACCACGATTCTCGCACGTCTTGTCAACACCGTGAAAGAATCCCTGCCATCTACAAAAGAAATCGAGACCGTGTATTGGATCGACTCCTTGACGACTTTGTTCTGGATACGCAACAATAAAGTTTGGAAACAATACATACGACATCGTGTAGACGAGATCTTAAAGTTAACATCGAAAGAAGAGTGGCGAATGCTGCCGCTCGATTAGTATCTGGAGCTTCTAGATATGACCACATTACACCGATTTTTTTGGAACTTCACTGGCTCCCTGTTGAACAGCGCATTCAATTAAAAATTCTTCTGATAACTTACAATGCACTTCACAATCGTGCTCCAGCATATATTAAAGAACTTATCGAACGTTATAATCCCTCACGCAATCTTAGATCTTGCAATAAGTATTTGTTAGAAAAATCGAAGTATAAGCTTAAGTCTTTTGGATTTCGTGCATTCCAGGTAGCTGCACCTGAGCTTTGGAATCCTCTTCCATTGAAGATTAAAAACAGTGAAACGACTATCATTTTTAAAAAACAACTTAAGACATTTCTTTTTAATCAAGCCTTCTATATATGTAGTTGAACTTATTTTATCTAATAGTTTATTAGTTATTAATTTAATTGTATATACATTCATGTAAACAGCTTTTGAAGCTTGCAAAAGGCGCTATATAAATGTATTATTATTATTATTAATATAAAAGTTTCCAATAGCATCTCTACTGTAATCATGCATGAGCATACCATTCATTATTTATGATGATGAACCGACCATAGCTATTTCTCTTAATGTTTTGAGATGGTCTGAGATTACACTGAAATTGCCTTTTTTTGATTTTCAACAATTGCCTCATTCAAATAAAAGTCCATTAAATAGTTAAACATATAGTGAACTTCAAATGATTGTTGGCAAGCACTTCGTAATCGCTGCTTGTTCTTTCTGTTGTTTTCAGACTATTGTGTTCTTGTTGGCAGAGATCAATATTGTGATAAAGACAAAGTGGTGATTTATGTGGATTTGTGCTAGTGTGGAATCGATCACCTAAATGACCCAGTTATGAGTTACTGGATGTTCTCCTTCTGCAAGGTCATCTGGGGACTTATTGCTTCGTTGCCCTGTCCTGTACTCAGATGTAACAATGTCTGGGACATTTAGATTCTGTAATAAGACAGAAAGAAAAACTGAATTAAAAATAAGAAGTGTACGTACTACAGTAAGTGTATGTCATGAATATTTTTTGTTTAAAATGTGGACAGTAAAACTAGTATTAATTATTAATAATAAATTATTTTAGCTTCCTTCATGATATCAGTGTTCTAGACAATCGATCAATTGATTACATACATTACTTTGGTGGTTTCCCAAGTGTTGGTGTTTCAAAGCATGATATTTAGAACAATTTGAATCGTTGAATTCATGCTTCTGCATTGAATTATTACTGGTAAGTTTTATGATATTGCCATTAGAAAGCGATCATATTATAGATGTTTTTCTTCTATTTTTAGGTTAATGTACCAAGCATTGTTCCAACTGAATTCAGACCAGGGGATATGTTGTTGGACAGGCCTGATGACCTTCAAGAGTTTCACCATCCAATTTCAGGAAAACAAAGGTATATTGTTGGAGACAGGTTTCACACAAAAACTGACCCCATAAATCACCCTTATGTGCTTTCCATGATATTAGATTGTGTATGCAGGAAAAATCTGTTAAGACCAGCTATCAGGAAAGCGAAAATCATCGCAAGAACTTTTTGAGATTGAGAAGTTCAACTATGCAGTCATTCTTTGTTCATTTCCTTTATAATTATCTGATGGACTATTATCATAATGAGCAGATTGTGGAAAGGCAAATCGAAAACTTGCAAAAGTCACTGAACAATGAACAGAAGATTGTAAGGGATGTTTACCATAGGCTCAATATTGAAGCAGTTTAAGTAAAGTAGGTGCTCATATGACTAAAAAAGGCAATCTGTAGTACATTAAATGCCGATAAATGAGGAAAACAACAATAGAACAAATATAATCCAAATTCCTGTTATGATAATAGAAGCATTCCTAAAATAATTATGCAATTCATTTGCTGTTTTTTCCGCAATTCTTTCATATTATGTTGAACAGCTTTAGGGCACCGGATTTAGTATCTGGCCAGATATTTTATATTATCTGGCCGGATACTGGATAATTTGTTTTTGACAGTTTGTCAAGGCATAGTAAATTTGTGTTAATTCAACTATAATAAAAAAGACATCACATTTCGGTCACAATGCAGGTTATAGCCCAGAAACTACTCAAAATATGCCAATTCAACAATTCAACTATTCTACCTGAAAATAAGGACTGAGCCTTGTATACAAAAATATCCAGTATCAATCCGGATATTTTTCAACTATCAGGCAAATCCGGTATCCGGCCGGAGAGTAAACAGCACTATCCGGTGCACCCCTAAACAACTTCCTGGTTTGGATTTGGTTTTCAAACAACCAATGGGAAATATGACTGATAGGCAAACAAAAATAAAATTCAAAACAGGAAGTTGTTCAATAGACTTTGTTAAATGAATTGGTCAAACAGCAAATGAATTTCACATTTTAGGATACTATTATAATTTCCACTGCAGTAAGGCACCAAGTTGCCCACTTCAAACTATTTTGTGTAAATAAATATTACAACATATGTACAGTAAAGAAAGTTAAATAATGGGTTTGCCACAGCTACAGTTCAGTTCTCATCTTAAAGGGTGTAATCTTTGAGTGCCTGTTTACATTCCTTACAGACCCATTCTTCATCTTCCCCTGGCATGGATACTTCCCCGGAACATTCGCTAAAATGTAGGGAGAGTAACATTGTTTAGCACCAAATAAATCCTAGATTACACTTTTATTCTATTCTCTCGTGAGTTATTTATAATAGTGATTTATAATAGCGAGGTGTATATCGGTGAATAAAAACCAAGACGAAGTTGAGGTTTTTATTCACTGAGCATATTCACTGATATTCGCTGATTAAATATTAATTTCTTTTGAATGAATTTTACAAGTATAAATACACATTTTCCCACGCGTGATTTCTATAATCACTTAATGTATTTATACTACTATTAAATCATCATGATTATATACACATTTTCCCACACGTGATTTCTATAATCACCTAATGTATTTATACTATTACAGTACTAGTAATCATGATTATTAATTTATATTTTATACCATAAGTTTTATCTACTGTTTGTATCATCTTTTCCAAGTAAATAAAAAACAGATTAAACATTGTTTCAAACACAAGGTAATAGCAGAGTGTTTTCACTGGATGAAACATGTTCAAGTAAAGGCCAATTTGGCAAGTTTGTTCATTTGGCATATTTATTATAAATTTTGAAATTGAATGTTTCAAAGATTTAATTACAAGGCAACTACAGCACATGAAAAGTGAATTTCAATATCATACGGTGCATCCACTCCTGTTCATCGCCACTGTTTTTTTTTGAAAATGGTTGCTTGCATATTGCACACTTGTCATTCTTTCTTATTGTTATTTTAGGCACTATAGCTAAGGTAAATAATATTTAAATTAAATGAGTAACATTGCAAAAGATATCTAATATACCTTAACAAACCTACTTGCTGTTGCATTATGTCTTAATTAAGCAGATATAAATTATAATTTATATATCTAACCTGTAATACCAGAGCAAACTCCAACTGCACCTTCAACAAAGTCGATGCGTCTTGTAGCCATAGATTTCTTTTTCGAACCTATAAATAATAATACAAATTTAATGTGTATTGGATCCAATTTCAGCCAATGACTTTGTTATCCCTAGGATTGTTTACCCACATGAACTAGAAATACGTATACGCAACAACCCCTCGCTCAATTGCTGTTTGAATCTCACAGTACAGTACTTCTTTTAGTTCTAAATTACTTGAATTAGATAATACCACTTCATTTGCCAAACTACAGTAAATAAATTTTCAGTGGACAATATCTCTCAGAGCTTTGTATTGTCTGAATTTAATTGTTTCACAAGACATAAAAATAAATACATGCAGCCCAATTAAACTTTTAATTTTTGAGTGCAGCAACAGAATAGTGGGGTCTACTGCTGTTTCTACCATCAATCACTAAGAAAGAAATTACTTTTATCACAATATCGATGACTCACGAAATAATCAATGCAGTATTTTGTATATAGACACCAATGGCTGTTGAAGGAAGAAAGTGCATCTCTATCATACAATGAGTGTCCTTTAAAAAAATCAAATTCGTTCAAATGTCTACGGATGGCATGCATATAGTGCAAATGTAGGGGTCCTTTCAAATTAGATTTACTAAGACGTATTAGGGATTCTACTCCAATTGTTGGTGTGGATAGATTATATACAGTAAGTTGATAATTCTACCCACATTGGACTACTGTGATGTGGAGCTGGCATGAATACATAATCAGAGGTCTCTATGCATGTCAGGGAAACTGATCTTTTCTAAGTCGGGACTTGAAACTGATTGGTTAATAGAAATCCCAAGTTTTGTACCTCTTGTATTAGAAGCAAGTTACATTGTGTAATGCTAGTTAGGAGATTCCATTGCATTTTAACATCATATCTACCAGTAAAGAGCTATTTTCCATAGCACCATGATCTATTACCTTAATTGACAATATGTGAAGGATATACAACTTTTGAGTTAAAATTAGTTTTTGTAACATTGTACTGTACATTTGTGAATATGTGTTGAAATTTGTAACAACTGTAATTTGTTAGAAAACAAGACCCCCATATATTGATACCAGTGTTAGCATTGAAGGGGCTATCCTGTATAAATATTATTGTATTATTATTATTATTAATAATAATAATAATGCATTAACAATAATACTAATAATAATAATGCAGATTGCAGATACTATATTTGCCATGTAACAAAGTATATATATGGCATTGTGTACTATAGTATCTAAATTATATCACCGTGCACATATATATATTATAACCTATATTCAGAAATAGTAGTGACAGTGTCAACATACCCAATGTGAACATAATAATAAGCTGTATTTTACATTGACAGAATAAGTTCTGACCCACTATGCCAGCTAAGTATATTTGTAGGTCTAACATGTTCCATATTAAAATGGATGGAGTACTGTAAACACAGATTATATATGGAATACATGCCAGTATACAAAACATGGACGTCAAGATCATATCGTCAGAAACATAATATTCCTGGTTGAAAAAATTATAACCTTCTTATTGCTAGTGACGGCCTCTAACCATTGAGCCATCGAGATTCAGATGGAGAGCTCAGGTTACAATGATGCACTGGTTCTAATGATATATGTACTGCCTATGCACAGCAGTTACTATATATTTCAGTAATGACCAATGATTGGGTGTGTTAATATATACACTGCTGTTATATCAATAGAATCAGTACATCAATGTTACGTTCACTCACCATCTTAGTCTTGGTAGCTCAATGGTCAGAGCATCTCACTGGAAATCAGAAAGTTATCCCTGTCCGGGACACAGAATAATTTTTCTGAGGATATGATCTTGCTTGACAATCATCCATGTACTGTATCGTCTGTTTCCCCCAAGCTCTCCCTTATTCACTACAGCAGTGTATATATTAAGTATTAACACTGACAAGTATACATAGTAATGCTTGTTTATTGCTGCACAATTGTAGGCCAGGCCCAGGTCATATAAACACAGCAATAGTATGCATGTTTTTTCACCCTAAACTACTGTATATATAGGCTAATTATCAAGCATATAGTATTAATAATTTTAATCAAATAATAAACATACTGTACATGCAATTCCAAAATTTGTACTACCACTTACTATTCTGCAGTATTATAAAGAACAAATGGTATATATTTTAAACAGGCTTAGGACTGCCCATTGTGCTATCTTGTGCCAGAACAATGGCCAGCCATTGTGCTGCCACAAAGTGCCATTGTTCTAGCACAAGATGGCACAATGGCTGATTTTACACTGCATGGATTTAATTCCAGCTGTCAAAATATTATACAGTACATATATGTTTTGAAAATTCAAAACATTACACACCTTCAAATTTTCCCAAATCTCTCTGTTAAGTATTTCAAAATGTGTCTATTAGATTTCGGAGCTTGGAGCAAATACACAATACAGTGTGCAATTATTTAAATTACATTAAAATTAGCGAGTCAAGTCAAAAAGCACTGAACTGAACTGAACCGAAGGTAATGGCTATTCGTACGGTAGCCGTACGACGCTATAGTCTCTTATAATTCAACGAAATGCGGGTAAATATCACCAAAATCCTAAACCTAACCCTAATCCTAACCAAATTGCTAACCCTAACCAAAAAAAACTATGCAGAAAAGACATTAATTGCTCAACACAGACCGGCGAGTCGCAGTGACAATCACAATGTACATAATTATAATAGTCCTTTTACCTTTTACTTGTGTTTGTCTTTGATTATCTTGTCCTTCAACACTACAGTTTCGGCTTGAAATCAGGAAATGGCTGGTTTTTATGGCGGCTTCTTCCGGAAAGCAGTTTGTCGCGCTGGCGTCAATTTAAATTACGCCAAATTTAACGCACAAAAAAACCGTTTCAATACCGTTTCAATTTTTGCATTCGCAATCATGAGACGGTTGCAATTTAAATATTAATTCAAATGCAGAGGTCTACCAATCAGCTTCTGTCTATATCTAGTTACCAGGGCCACATTTTCCGATGCCGCGCATGAGGACGGTTGATCATATATATATATATTAACTGCTTATTGACCGAGTGTGAGGTCTGTACAGTGAAATATCGGACCGAGGGTTTTTTAGTAGGGACCGAGCGAGCGCAGCAAGCGAGGTCTGTGCAAAAAAACCGAGGTCCGATATTTCACTGTACAGACCGAACAAGCGAGGTCAATAAGCTGTTTATTATATGGCCTCAAAAATGATTTTCTGTCGGGGGGAGGTAATCTGTCTGGTTTTCGCGCCTGGCGTGCATTTATTGGCTTTATCATTTTCATTGGCTATACTGCAGACTGCACAAACAAGGTTGTTTGTCAGTTTGTCTCGCCTTTGTCGATGGTAAGCAGCCTTTGTTAAACACCAGCCGAGCGAGTTTAGATGCTTTCGGAATATGTGTTAGTTCATAAAATTGGCCATAAGTAAAACGATTGTGGATATAAGACCTGAAGGATATATGTATACAACACCGAATGTCATGAGAAAATTGTGGTAAGAAGTTTTAAACATATTGGACATTTCACAAGGCATTTTTTAAGTTTCTTTATTTATAATGTTTTAAAAACAAGTTTATAGCTTTTACATAACAATGTCATGGATAGTTTTGCAATAGTGAAACGAAGAACTCGTGCAGCTGGATAAAAAATATTAATTGAACGTTTTGAGAAAAAAATCTGCTTACGATTTCAACACAATTTTACAAAATAACTTGTGGCATCCAATAATGCCGAAATAGTTCATCAATTTGAAAATTGAACAGTTTTTAGTCTTCATCATCACTTTCTATTGTAATACGTCGACGTTTCTCATGCATGTTAAAGTTTACAGGACCGTTGAAGATTTGAAAATTACATCCTTCAACGCTGTCGACACCAGAAAAGAAAGAACAATTCTTCGAGTTGTCTTCTGAGCTATTCGCAGTATTAGATGGATTTGTTGTGAAGTGACTGATGTTGGGCTGATATTGGGCTGAAGTTGAGGATCGACTGAGCGCTATAAACATTTCCCTTTGTTGCTTTTCTCCAGCAGATTTATACGATTGCAGACTCTCGGTACTCTTGTGGCCGCTATGTTGGGCAACGAAATTTTCTGGAATACCAGCATCCAATAACCTTGCAATACTTGTTTTGCGTACTGAATGATTGGTGACTTTGGCTCCAGTTGCTTGTTTAAGTCCAGCATTTTTTGCGGCGGTGCTAAGAAATTTCCCAATCTGATTTTTACCAAGTGGAGCTCTCATGTACCAATCATTGTCGTCCGGGCGTCGTTTGTGCTTGACAGCAAGGAAAAATGGTGCCTCAGGTTTATTCATCTCGACTGGACGGTGGCTTCTGAATGTTTTTAAAAATCTGACTGGACATCTTTCATTGCTGGTGGAATAAACTTTTGGCTGGAAAGCTCGCTGGTGACCTTGTTCTTGACCGGTTCTCGTCTTCGTGCCTCTTTCTCCTACCCAAACTAGCATTTCTTGGCCGTCATTTGCAGTTTGGAGCTCTACGTCGCCCCAGCGAAGTTTTCTGCTTTCGTCTCGGGCTCTAAAACCGAAATGCAGTGAAAGGAACCACCAAATGGTTCTCTGCAGAATTTCTGGATTTTCGTCGCCAAATTCACCGGAGTTAAACAATTGGTCTTCCTCGGTGTCAGTGAGTGCTCGAGTGGCTTGCGGCTTGTTGCCCTTCCCGTTGTTTACTAAAGACTTTCGCCGAGCTGCGAGTACCTTTCTCGACCTCTCAAACTCCTTATCCTTGAGGATGTTTCCTGGATATTTTTTCTCGTCTAAGTGTCTTTGTATGCTTCTCTGGTTGCTGCTTAGAGTGTTTGGCTCGTATTCGCTTCCGTCTAGCTTCCTGACGTACATGAAAAACTTACAAAGGAGATGATCAAGAGCCGGAGAAGGTATGTCGTGTATTATAGTTTCGCCTTGATTGATACTCTCTAGGTATTTTTGAAAGATGTTTAAGTCCGACCTGGTTTTTTTCACAGTGTTTTTTGCCTTTTGACTTGTTAAAAACACCTATTTCTTCTTGACTGTCTTGTGTTTTTGTCGCTGTCTCTTCGTAACAAAAAGTCGCATTTTCATCGGTTTCCTCGTCAGGATAATAAAATTCACTTGGAGAATGCTCCTCGTTATCCATGTTGCTGAATAGCTTCCCTGGGCTTCAATAAACGAAATGTTACGTTACATTTTGTAGTATAATTGCGTTTTTACGATGAAAAAATCTTTGAAATTTCCGCCGGCGAGAACAACATCCGGGACAGCGGTCCGGATACGGAAAAAGACGGACCGTGGGCCGGATACGCATTTTTACGGACCGGGTATTAACCAATCAGAATTCAGGATATGTGAAAGCCATATAATAAATATATATATATACCTATAAACTCGATCCTAGATCTAGGAAGCGCTTGCATCTCGCGTGATAAGGGACTAAACGCCGGTCGATATTAGCACCCTCGCCCTCAGGCCTTCGGTCGGCGCGGCGAGGGGACAATGATAGTTTTAAAAAATAATATTCATAGTCTTACACAGAAAGGAAAGTTTCGGGGCTTTCTTGATTATGCTGGTGAATATATATTTACTGTATTACCACTTGCGAGAGGGTGGCTTTTTACAGTAAGTGTGAATATAAAATGTGGGAATAACAAAGAAATAATCAGACAGTATATTCACAGGTTGTGACATTTTATAAATAGAAGTCTTACTGTACCTGCATTTAGTGTTTCTAGTTGTGTTGTGGTATTAGAAGCCATATCATCTGCAATACAATCTAAATGGTGAATAAGTTCGATAAGTATTTAAAAAAAATTAATAACCATACCTGAGATGCAAATAGAAACTAGTTTTCTAATGTTTTCGGCAGCACTAGAGCAGCACTTGTTCCTCAAGGCCTCGGGTGGTTAACTTTCACTAAACCTCCCTCGACTTTTGGTACATTTAATCACTAATCAACATCATTGCCATACTATTACTTACAATTATTTGTTATTATTGCTGATTATAGTTGCATACCTTCATTTGGCACTGTTTCAGGTATCTTGTTTCCTGCTTGCTTTTTTGCTGCTTGCATCCCTGAATAATTATCAACCAAATATTATAATCTTCAGCACAACTAAACTTATAAACTTATTTTATAAAGCATATTTACCAAAAAATTAGTGGTTCCATTAATAATAGAAGATAATTTGCCATTAATAATAGAAGAAATAATTTATATGAATAATGATAGCTCTTTACTTCTGCTTGTATCATTGCTGTAATTATAATTGGTATACAGACGAAAGACAAAGGAATGTAATCCAAGTTTGCATTGTAATCATAAGTCAATTTATAAAAACACAGTTTTAGTGATGGTATAGATTAAATCGAAAATTTTCTGTCAGAGTAACAGAAATTTATACCGGTACAAAAATTATTCTGTCATTTCAGTTCGTCTGGATAAAATTGAAAATTTATTAGTATAACTGTGTTTTTACTTTATGATTTAACAATAATAATATAATAATGCAAACTTTATTATTATATATCATTATGCATCACAATCACTATACAATTATATACTAGTTGAAATATATTCTGACAAGTTCAAATGCTTTCCTCTTTCCTGGACTGTACATTTCATAAACTGACTTTGTCTTTGGTGTTAGTTGCTAAGAAAAGAAAGAAAGGAACGAAAGAGAATAAATCTATAAACAGATTTACTGGAGTAATTGCTATTGGACAGACATCCAAGCCAATTAGCCAGTTGTAATAATGAAGAATTTTAAAATAAAATTCTTCATTCTCAGTAAGTGTTGCCACAATCGTCTGGTTATGTTAACTATGATGTAGGCTGTAGCTCACAATTGTGAATAGGGATATTTTAAATCACTTTTAAGCCATGCCATTTAATTTTTTACTGCATTACTGCATGATATCTTATTTATCGAGAAAAACAATTAGGCTACAGATTCTGCAGTGTACAGAAGTCATAAGTCAGATACAAATGTGAGGCTTTATTAAGATTGCACTTACATTGCCCATATTATTGCTTTCAGTTTGTGCATGTTCACGTGTGTTTGCCATCAATGAGGTACAATAATCTGTAAAAAAACAGTTACACAAGAATCACATGAATGCAAATCAGAGCTATCCTTATGTGAAACAGCATGGCCACTTGTGTTGTAAATACACTATCACATAAATGTAAGTCAAATTAAGTTGAGTTGTGATGTACATAACATGCTCTATATTGTGCACTTCTTCGGAAAAGTCAGGTTGGTCTTCCGATGACTCGTTTGATGGTCTGAATTCCTCTGGTGGTTCATCTTCAGATTTGGAGGCAGCTTTATGAGACCAAAGTTTAAGACTTTTCAATGACATTTACAAGAGTATTATACTACATAATTAGTTAATAATTATGTAAGGATAAGGGGAGAGATTGTGATTGGGCAGATCTTAAATAAAACCCAATTAGTGGTCATTTTTATTAATTTGTGGTTTTTCCACTTACCGAAGTTTACCCATTTTAGGAATATTTCATTAAGGACACATTTCCTGATCTTGAAAACCTTTGCAGACTTAACCTTGTCTGCATTTTTGCTTTTCTGTTTTAAATCTTCAATGGTAGCCGCCACCTCACTTCTTGTTAATGAGAAAACCTGACTGCACCCAGTTCATCTCCTCCAACATAGTGTTTGACTTCCTATGATTTATGCATAATACATTTCAATACTAAACTGATTTGGTAAATACATACCTAAAACGAACAGGTTTTGTGATTTGGCTATACTGTATTAACAGGCATGTGGCTTTAATTTTTTTTTAAACTCCTTTAGATGTTTAACTAGTGGCCCCCCACTACTACATTTTGAAAAATTTGGTGTACAATAGTTTGACCTTGAATTTTGTCTCTTTAGGCTCGCTTTGGATCTGCCAAAGTTGGGTTGTTTTGATGTTATTTTCGGTAAAAGATGTCAATTGGGAATAGCAACACATACTTAACAAATTCAAAAGGGACACTGATGCCTGATTTTTCTTTCTTTCATGCTTAATATTATAATAGAAAAAGGAAACTTAAAACTTAAAATATAAAGAAATATTAAAAAAAAATTTTTAAATGTCGATTTCTTTGATAGATTTTTTCACATAATATTACCGTACAGTTTTTCCCCATATTTCGCCCATTGCCTATTTGAAATGTAATGTTTGATGGAAAAAACATGCTTGAAAAAATGGAGGTCACCATGCTTATTTTCCAAATTTGGGAAGTGTGTTGCCATAGCATTGGATTATATGGTATTGAAAATAGCAGAATTTGAAAGAGAAAACACTAACTGGACTACTTAATAATTATACGCTAAAGAAAACCTAAAAGTATAAAATCCAAGAAGGTCCATCTGTGTGCATCAAAAATTGTGCATCAAAAATTATGTTGGGCCACCTTAAAGTGAACTACATAAATTTTTAATTGCTTCATTTGAAAGGGCATCAAAAAGCAGGACGATATGCTGTTTACCGTTCCTTGATATCTTTTATAGTTCCAGACTTATAAGGATTTAAAGATGTCAAAATCAAGCGAAAATATGGCACAAACAAATTGCTGATTCAGCACAAATTATGGCGTCATGTGGTTTTATGTAGGAATTCGAGGTCCATGGGGCAATTGCCACCTGCACTTCATTATTTTATTGCAATCGTAATAAACAAGTAAATTTATTAATTAACAAAAAACTAGTACTACATGATATATGAGCAAAGTCAGAGAATGTTTGTCAATAAAGCTAGTGTTAGAGACACAAGTTCACAAAGTATTTGACAATTTATAGTTCTATTCTGCCACTGATTTTACAGAGTTTGCTTTTGTAACACTCGCACATTTGGAAAAATTGCGAGTGTCTTATACAATAGATATGGATTATGATAGGATATGCCCATTTGTTGTTTATGGGAGGTGGGTGGGCGTTTGAGCAACCTTTACTGTTTGAATTCGCAGTATGAATGATAGATCTAGGCTGTTCTTTATGAAAGCATAATGAACAGGGATGAATAGATAATATAATAATAATATATAGAATATAGCCAAGGGGCTTCGTGCCATAATTGTCAATAGCTGTCTGTATTGAGATGGCCTTTGTTGTAGAACAATCGTGCCTCTGAATACAGAGAGTAAAGACCTTATATTGATGATAAATGGATGTATGTGGTATCATCCATAATAATTTGTATTGGTAAAAATTGTCATTTAAAATTTAATAAGCATGCAGTACTTATACATACACCTCATGATCGAATTAAAAGAAAAACATACAATGTATATTTGTTAGAAGGTTGTATTTCAATCACTGCAAGTCTGGATCATCATCTGATTACCTGGTCATTATCTGATTACTGATCATTATCTGATTACTGATTACCTGGATTATTTATGCAAATTATATTTTTGGCAGATTCTGGAGAAATTGCAACTTTGATGTTGTTAAAGAATGGTTT
The DNA here is from genome assembly GCA_035772405.1 of Chrysogorgia sp. JL179-B06. Lineage (NCBI taxonomy): Eukaryota > Metazoa > Cnidaria > Anthozoa > Scleralcyonacea > Chrysogorgiidae > Chrysogorgia > Chrysogorgia sp. JL179-B06. The sequence continues at coordinate 172,696 of JAYKKM010000105.1, read as the reverse complement.
GCAAGTACTGTGGCACCATCACATAAACAACATTTGCAAGACAGAATGTCTTACGAAGATGGAAAAGTCATCGACGTGTATAGCTCCGACGAAGTCACCGAGATGACAAACATCCACACTATTGTACGAAGATATTCAGTGGAACCAGAGGTTTTTATTTAATTTTTGTTAGCTCATGCCGAGGGGTAAAGCACTAATTTAGAACACTTGTGCCTTCGGAAAAATCACAAAATCATAAAAAAAAGAAATCACAGTAATAACATTTTTTTAAATCATTACACATACAAAACATCTCAGAAAAATTTAAAAAATTAATTAATACAGTAAAAAAATCAGTGGAAACTTGAAAACAATCCCAAAAAATCGTTAAAAAAATTGCGTAATTTTTTCAGAAGTGTTTCGCTCCTTGGCTCATGCAACATCGTAATTGTGTTATTACTGTTATCAGTCAAAAAAACATTAATAGGATAGAAACTTTATTTAAAGAGGGTTACACTAAATAGTACAAAGTACTAACAAACTTGTGGCCCTCGAAACATTTTACAAAATGAAAATGTATATATGTGTACCTATATATATGTACAAAAGTATAAAAATATAAAAATTAATGACTAAATTACATGAAAATGTTAATATAATGATACAAGGTGAGGTCTTAATTACATGACAGTTGAAATACACTGTGTAAAGTTAAAAGTTAAAATCAGAAAAAGACGTGAATTGCTTAAATTCTTTTTGGTAATCACGAAAACACCTATACAAAGACTGCTTATCTGAGCCAGTGCGTTTCACTGTTCCTTTTATCTTGTCTTGGTTCGTTAAAGCCTGCAAAGTTTCTGACTACTTCGAAACACGTTCAAGTGTATTAAACGTTGCAGAAGACACTGGTCAATTCGTGAGTTGTTTACCGAATATTGTGGATATTTGATCTTTTATTTGAGTTTTTTAAATTTTTATTCAATTTAACATTTATACAGGATGCTCCGCTCACCAATGGTGGTTTTCAGGGAGGTCCTGTCGTAACTATATAAAACTATAAGAAGAACAAGTAAAGTAATTTGAAAATTGGTGTGGTTAGAATAGTTTCTTTAAGTTTGTTTTAAAATATTCTGAACTTGAGGATTCCCTTAGGTCGGTTGACAATAAATTCCAATCGCACACAGAATGATACTTCATTTGCTGTTTACCCCAGTTGGTACGTGGTCGCACGTGTGTTGTAGTGGTGAATGTTGGAAGTCTTCAGAAGTTAAAAGTCTGCGATATGGTTGACATGCTTAAAAATTGAGAGACAACGATGGTAGCGACGACGAAGAGATAGTGGTTCCCAGTTAAGAGATTTTAATGACATAGTAGCAGAGGCGTAGTTAGGAAGATCGAGGATAAGTCTGGCGGCATTGTTCTGTAGAACTTGTAGGCATTCCATGAGTGTATAATTATTTTTGTCTCCCCAAACCATGTCACTGTAATCAAATAAAGGAAGTACAAGGCTGTTGTAAAGGGTGAGTCTAGCATGGAGAGGTAGTGTTTCACACGACGGATGATGCCAAGGCATTGATTTACTTTCTTGCAAATGGAATCAATATGGTCTGACCAGCACATGTTTTGATTTATTGTTACTCCTAAGTGTTTGAATGAATCGGTTCTCTCAAATGGTTGGTCATACACTTTTACTGAAACATGACTAAAATTCGAAAGTTTGCGAGTGCTGCCGTATATTACTAATTTACATTTAGAACTTGAGTCGTTTGGGTCAGGAGCACTCGGCTGCTGTCGATCTCCTGTCCAAGAGATAGGATGACCCATCCTAACTTCGTCAGCTCGGCGACTGGTTCTCCATCACGACCAATTCGCGGTTTTGATCCGGTTTTGATCCGAGCATATTCACCTGCGCCGAGCACAACGTGCACAGGAAGTTTGGCTTTGGATTTGTTGTCGTACACGCACATGCCTTCCAAGTGGGAATATCTTCCAATCATCTGCTGGTAACGAGGATTATCCAACGACAAAAGCTCTCCATTGTTTATCTTTGTTAAATGGACGGCCATTTTGTACTTCCCGGTAATCGACTGGATTGTTGTCTCGTAGACTTCAAGCTTGGTTAATCTTGAACTCATCAGCATATCCACTCGTCGGACTCGGGTTTCAATCGGTCGTTTGTTCAGCAAGTCCAAGCACCGGAGTCAATCAAGGCACGACACGTGACTCCTTCCACTTCGATAATGACGGTTGCAAATATTCCTTCAGCGTCGAATGCTGCAGTGAGTATTTTGTTTTCAGGCCCCTTCTGTTCATTACAGATGGAGGTGTGATGTTTCTTTCCACAGAGTTGGCAGGACATTTTGCTTTGCATTCTGCAGCCCGATGCTTGGGACCTGTGCTATTGAAGCACAATCTTTTCTTGGCAAGTATTCCCTTGCGTTTGTCTGGAGTTGACACTCGAGGACAATCACTCAATTTATGGTCGGACTGCTCACAGTAGGCACACACACGTATATCGTTTTGGCGCGAGTTGTAAAGTTTGTCGCTCGGGTTCTATCTCGTGGTTTATCTGGAGGACTTGCATCGGTGGGTTTCTGTGCATCCACAATCTCAACGCCTCGCACAGCTTCACGAAATCCCATTCTTACCATCCGTCATCTGTCCTCACCAAATCTCCCTTTATCCCAGGTAGTTTGTCCAATGTGAGCGCTACATTGCCATTCACTTGACTCAGCTTTCCCAATGTCTCCAAAGATTGGACATTGTACCGTAAACGTTCATAAAACTCGTGAATTTTATTGGCTTGCAAATATTGTTGGCAACTCGAGTATATCCCTTGTGTAGGCTTTCACAATCTCACTCTCTTTTCCGTATTTGGTACTTAGTATGCTTTTAGCCCGGCTGTACCCTTCGGCGGTGTAAGGTAGGCCATCGATGGATTTTCGCACTTTCAAAGACACCAACTCCATTAAATAACTGAACTTTGATACGCAATTGAGAGCATTGAGACAAAACAACATGGTTGGTCAAGGGGCATTGGCTAAACTTCCCAAACTCGTTATTACGAAATTCGACGGGACCTATCAAGACTCGACGCGATTCTGGGGACAGTTTAAAGAAGCAGTAGACAAAGCAAATATACCGAGCGTGGGCGCTCGATTTGGATTGTTGTTTGGATTTGGCGGCTCCCAATATCGTTTGGTAGTGTAGTTTCGTTTCGTACAGTTCCTTCTCAAAATCTAACAGTTCTTTCCTGCTTTTCGCTGAGACATCTTCTTTTGTTTGGTTTATCCACTTTCACAAGCGCGCCAAATCGTTGTCAGCTTCCACACTTCAACTTTTGCGCACCAGTCTGTAATTTCTTTAATACCTTCATTGATTTTTAGTTAATCGACTATTCTTTTACAGCTATCCGCCGCATTCACCATGGCTTTTAGCGCTTCGTTGTATTCGTTCGTAGTTGTTCGAGACGATAATATTCTCCGTTTTCCCTTTTGTAATTTTAAGATGCGTCAGTTTCGTCTCAAGGGTTTGTTGTGCGTCTTCTATATTTACCTTATTCATTTGAAGAATGCTGTTCTTTGCTCGAGCGCTATTTACAATATCCCGTCGGAGGTGCCACGTGTGGGAAATTGCCTCCGCAGTTTGCAATTTACCACACAATCACAGTTTGGTTGATTTTGTATTTATTTGTAAATAAACATTTTCACAATCCCAAAGTTGTCTCCTCGCTCACACACTTGTATTTTTGACTCTCAACACATCACGCACACACGCACATTTATCATACCAACGCTCTCTTCTCACATGATCTGATTGGCTAATTTCCTATACTAAATGGATTACAAATTCCTTACACTTGAGTTTGTACCAAATGTTAATCGTCAATCGTCCCTATTTAATCTAATGCCTTAACCTAAATTTAATCCTTAATTATTACCTGTTCACACTCATAACTTTCACATTCCTGGCTCTCGTCACTCTGCACTCCACTTCACTCAGATGCAACTTTCTCATTCTTACCATTTAGTTTAACATATCACATTTTCCCCCACAAGCATGTTTATGCTAGCACTTGGAGAAGGGATACCAAACAGAGGCCATCTGATGTTTCTAAGTGGAGGAAACCAACTTTTGTGTGGAACATCATCGTATATATAGGTTAAAGTACGAGGGAGAGGTTTTTATTCAACTGTGAAGACAGTTTACAATTGAATAAAAACCGATACCCGAGTACTTTAACTTGTTTATATGCTCAGCAGACCATATTCTAGAGCGTATAAACGAACAAGCAAAGAACTTGAAGAGAATGTTTCGTCGGTATTGTACGGCAATTCAACAGCGTCAAAGAAGAAAGCTGTTGATGTAAACAAGCGTGAAGAACCTGTCCAGAAAGAGGAAAAAAATGTTGGAAGAAACTGGCACTGCCGAAACAACAGAAGATAAGAAAACACTTTCTTGTAATATTACTTTTAACTTCAACCTATCGTGATAAATCGGACTTTTACTCAATAACTTTGTGTGTAGAATACTTGTGTGGATTTGACTTTGATTGATGTTCTGTGTATGTATGTTGTGTGTATGTATGTTGTGTGTATGCATGGATGGATGGTTTTGTTCCAAACACAATAAATATTTGTTATGCTAATTTTCAAGATAAATTGGTCGGAGGTTATTATTTTTGCGTAATAACCGGGTAAACGGTTTTTACTTTTCCGTAATAACCTGGTGCCCGGTTTTTATTTTGCCGCAATAACTTTCAACCCTGAATTTTCCCCGGAGAAATCAAATACCACTGCCTGCTTTTAGAATGAAGGTCATTACGGAAAAGTTAAAAACCGACGAAGAACAAAATAATATGGTCTGATAAGTTTATAAGTTAATATACAGTTTCAGTCTATCCTGTAATTACCGCAGTATTATAATAATTCAAGAATAATATGAAAACACAGAATTATAACTATGCCGGCACTGGATTGATTCTTCCATTTCATTGCATATACACCGAATTGAGAATATCAGGTTGCAATATAAAAATGTTGACTATTTTACTGTAACTCAAATTCAAGCAAAAGGATATAGTACTTAATTATTGTTCCATGAGACCATAAAATAAGCAAAGCTCCTGTCTGCTGCTTCACAATCACACTACTTCTCCCCTTACAAGAAAAGTCTATAGGCCTGCCCATATAGGTAGGTACCTATAGGCAATTGGAACATTTTCTATAGTTAACCTATAGACATCCAATCTTTTACACATGCTAGCTATTTCCTATAGGTGGCTATAGACGTTTTCGTAAGGGTATCGAAAGACATTTTACCTGTAACTGCTAATTTATAAGGTGAATTATATTTCCTATGGCAAAAAGATGCAACAAAGCATCACAAGGACCACCGGTGTTGTAATGATAGATGATCCAGACATTAGAAAGCCCTTCAGTGAGTTTCTTCTCCAAGTTCAAGGAAGGCATGAGTGCACGAAGAGCTGCTGCTCTTTTATCTACCAATTCTCCTGAATTAAAAATTAACAAATATAGTTAAATCATCAAAAATTAACAAATATAGTTAAATGGATGTTTGGAAAATTTCTTAAGCGTTCCCGGTAGAGATTTACTTTAATTTAAAAGGTTGGTACGCTCATGTGCAGAAATCTACAGTAGTTGAAATTAAGGTATTAAATTATACCAAATGTTTATAGACTTGTTGGAAGGGTTATCAGGTTTAACTATAAGGGAGCCATAGATGACAAACCTGGCAAATCTCCAAACATTTATGGAAGAAAACAAAGTATGTTTCTCATCTATATACAATTTTTTGTAACTAAACCACATGTTAAGAAGCTATAACTTCAATATTGATTTTTCAGGATTGTCTTGTGAGTCTATTATTTTGTTTAAAAATACAAACTCTTTGTCTTTGTTTAAGAAACTGATACAGGATCAAATTGCCTAATTTCAGTTGTATACCTACGTGTTTTAAATTTTTTATTTAAATGTTAAATATATTTATTAAAACATTAATGTTTATAGGGTATTCTCCTTGCATGGTCAATTTTGTTTATTGAGTTCTGGGAAGATGTGTATACAGAGTCAACACATGTTATCATCGATGTCATGAAGAATGTCATGAAAAATGTGAACATTCACGAAACATGGCTGAAAGGTGTAGAAACAGTGATGTTGGAAAATACTTTGGTGAACCTTTTTATTATCATTACATTATAGGGCCATAATAAGCTACAATCGTGGACAAAATTGTTGAGAAAATCAACAATAATTACTAATTCATCAATATAATTGTAATTTTATCCCCCTTTTCAATGTTGAAAATGTGTTGATAATTAACTGAACAACATTGGCAACATTGTTAGGGGGAGGGGGGTTGTTTATTTTCATAAAATTAAGTATTAAAGTTGAAATGACTTGGAAAGGCATGTATCTCATACTTTCTCAACAACTTTTGTCCACGATTGTCTGTAACTTGTGAGAAGCAGAACGATGTGTTTCGATTAACTAAAACGCTATAGATACCCACGATATACTAAAATGTAAGATGTGTTTTTGTTGGTTTACTGTCCAATAAATCTATTGACCATAAAAAGCAGAGGCATTATGGGTATTACTTTTAACTCCTTAGTTACGTCAGTATCACATGGATGTGAGCGAGGAAAGAAATAGTGAATTCGAGTTAGTTGATTTAGGAGCTGAAACGTCGACGAAAATGAACGAGAACATCGTCATCAGTGATAAGCAGATATACCCGACCGAACATGACAAGGTACATTGCAGAAGTATTCGCAAAGTTTATTTGATAACTTGAGTCGTCTTCCTACACGACGAGCTTTTGCCAATGCTGTTCTCGCCTCATTCAGTTGTGCTTCAGCAAATGTTCTTCACCGGTGTTGTAGTCAAGAAAACCATCGAGAGGCAGGCAAGTATGGCGTTATATCCCCACCAAAATTCATGTTTTCAATTCAACATTAATGTTTACCGGTTCAACATTTGAGATTGTTCTTTCGTGATGCTACATTGTTGTTACTATGCAACATTCAACTTTCGCTTATGCAACATTCAACTTTCAGTTATGCAACATTCAACTTTCGATCATGCGACATTCAACTTCACGCTTGATAGAAAACCACTGAACGAACAAGCGGTGGGCTCGACACGTAAAATTCAACATGGCGGCTTATATGAGAACGTACGAGATCATTCAACAGACAATTACAACTCTAGATGAGCCGCTCAGTTCGTTTGAAGCTGAATCAATAACACTAAGGCTGGATTATCTAACTCGAACTCTGGTAAACCTTGATGGTAGGCTTGCACAAACTGACGCAATTGTTCGACTTTTGGAGGAGACCATCAGCTACCTAAATGATATGGATTCGGAATTCGCTGGTGCGATTGAGTTTGCCCCAAAAATATTTTCTGGAAATCGTGGACGGCCATCGTTTGAAATAGGAGAAGAACAGCTGTCTTTTCTTATCGATCAAAGCTTCAGATCCCACAATTGCTCAGCTATTCCGAGTGTCTACACGTACGATTGAAAGAAGAATGGCACAGTATGGTCTGTCTATTTCAGGTAGATTTTATATTAACACTAGACCATGGTCACTACGAACTATTCCATTTCTGTCCATCCATTTAATCTTAGGGATGAGATTTCTGGATTTCTTGGGGGTGGTATCTTTTTGATTTTTGAATATTTTCTGAAGGGGGTGGCATAAAGATATGTTTGTTATGAATAGTCTGCGAAAGCAGACTCTGTCCTCATCCCCCTCCCCCCTGGCGGATGATCATCCGCCAGAGATGTTGAGGACAGAGCCTGCTTTCGCAGACTAATCATAACTAAGTTAATGACTGTTTATATGCTTGGTAGGAACCAGAAAATTTTGCCTGTCTTGTCAAAAAATGTCAAAAATTGATACTTATTGTTCTGTTGCAAATTGCAAGTGATTGTGCCAATTAATATGTCTGAGTTGTGGTTCTGGCTGGTTAGCAGGCTCTGACCACAACTTTAAATATGTTTCTGGCTCATCCATGTATTATCCCCACAATATTGCCCCATTTACGTTATTCGCTAAAATTATGTTTTAAATATGTTGATGTTCACGTAACATTTGTCCACAAGGTACATACAGTAATTGCAGCAATGAAGAATTGGATATAGTTACCAGAGATGCACAAAGAGAACATTCTGGAATTGGCCTAAGGATGCTCATGGGTCATATGAGAAGCAAAGGCATAAGAGTCCACTGGGAACGAGTTAGACAGTCGCTTCTCAGAACAGACCCAACTGGGGTCCATCAAATTTGGAGGGAGTCAATTAGAAGGCGCAAGTACTGGGTGCCTGGACCCCAAGCACTGTGGCATATAGATGGAAACCACAAACTTATAAGGTGTGTGGTATCAGCTTGTTCTTAATTTTATGTAATTTATTTTAATAGTTGGACCAATTGACTCTCAATCTTGTAAATGTAAATATTTTGCAGGTGGGGAATTGTTGTCCATGGAGGTGTCGATGGCTACACACGACTACCAATTTATTTGCATGCGTCTTCAGATAATAAAGCAGCAACAGTTCTCCAACTTTTTACAAAAGCAGCTGAAGAATATGGCCTTCCATCACGTGTTCGCTGTGATAAAGGAGGTGAAAACTACGATGTAGGAATGTACATGCTGAACCATCCAAATAGAGGGAGTATTATTGCAGGTAATATTATTCAGTGACAGTATTGGAAAATAATTATCATGAGGAAATTTTGATTCATCTCTTAGTATTTCGGATGGACTAGATAGCAATCTTTACTATCTGACCAGATATCAGATAGGCATTGCCGGATATTATTTAGCACAAAATTGGTCATGTAAATAATATTAGATCAACTACCGGTATGGTGCTGTATGGCTAATATTAGTGTTGAGTAAATGCAGTTAATGCACAATATTTAATTTGAAGTCATTTCCGTCAACTTTAACAGCAAAAAGTCTATGAAGATGACATTTTCAGCTGACAAGATATATTACAATTTATCTCAGGATAATCCATAGATTACAAATATGTTAAATTCCCACAGACATTATAGGCATTTTAAAGTATTATCATTCTGTTTTTGCAGGCAGAAGCACTCACAATCAAAGGATTGAACGGCTCTGGAGAGATGTATACAGTGGTTGCCTTTCCCTATTTTATCAGATATTCCAATACCTGGAAAGGAATAATTACCTAGATGCTGATGATGAAATTCACATGTGGTGTTTACACATGATTTATCTTCCAATGATCAACAAACACCTAGAATCTTGGAGAGCTTCGTGGATTCATCATCCAATACGGACAGAGGGTAACAAATCTCCAATGCAATTGTGGATTGGAGGACTTCACAACACCCAATTTGGTCAGAATATGATGAGTCATGCCCGAGGTAACTCACATACACAATATTTATTAGTTTTGATAATACCCGTACATTTTATAAATGAAATAATGTCAACCTTCCAATATGTCATTTGCATTCATATATATTCTTGAAGGACCTTCTTCTTGTGTTACAGTATGTTCTTACGTCTTATGACCTAATTTCGGATGAGGGGCTTATGAATACAATGTATATACATGTATATATTATATTTCTTATAAACACACCCCATATCTAAAAATGTCTGTACATAAATAACAATATTTTGTACTGTATTTCTTTCATGATGTAGGAAGAACTTATTCAACATGGAGTAGATTGGGATGGACCTGTAAGCGCAGACGATGAGCACTTGGTTCAAGTTCCTGATACTTTATGTCCTGTAGATGCGAACATGATGATGCTACTAAGACAACTAATAGACCCCACAGTTGATGATGGAAACTATGGTATATTAAGTTACAACCATTGTGTCACAGAAGTAACACACTCAATTAACAGATCCTAAATTATCCGGTCAGGTTATTTCTACATGTAAATCCTTAAACTTTTCTTGTTTACTTTCATGTTTCATTGTAAAAATCCAAAAAAAATTCTGCTTTGGTGAAAACATTGAAGCCATCAAATTGATCCCTCGCCTATGGTATACTCGAGTTATATCCATATCTACACAACATGTTAAAGTTTGTTTGATTCTGTTAAACATCCATTTAGACATTGCTAATGTTGTTGTTTAGATATGACTTCATTTCAATATGTAAATTTTGTTAATATATTGTAAATAGCTTTAGTTACTTAGTGGTTTGTATTTAATATATTATATAAATACTGTATATATTTCCAAACAATTGTTCTATACGATACACTAGTAATAAATTGACTTGGTTTGGCAGCATATACTTATAATGGCAATACAACATTTTATTCAGTCATAATTTCTCATACACTAACGAAAATGTGTCCATCACATTAACATAATCAATGTTTCATATAAAATATTAAAACTTTAACAGTCTCGTGGTGCCTAACTCCACTATGGAACTGTAATATGAAATTATATGCAATTGCGTTAATGTCAAGTTATACTTGTTAACAATGGTCTCAAAGCTGCTCAAACATAACTGAATGGTACATATCACTAATAGACTAAAATACAATAACTAAATATTAAATAAGCATTTATCACAAACAGTTTGAAAGGTTGTAACACTAAGAGCCTAAATACTAGTAAATGCCTTTCCTGCATTATCACAAACTGCATGAATGGCAGCCATGAAGGTTTCCTTATCAGGGAAATTCCTAGACAAACTTAAATTATTTGTACAGGTGGACGAAAAAATGGATTCGACATCATCAAACTGAATATTGATCTTCCCTAAGCCAAATTGTGGCTGACATGGTGCCCCAGTAGCAAAGGTGAGGAATGCCTTTAGATCTTTTGGTTTTGCTGTAAGTACGTACTCACTCACGTACTCCATGATGATACTCTCAGCATCACTCATTTCCAATGGGAACACCAACAGTTTCTTCACGTCACCACCATTTAACTCTTTATCCCCTGCCACAAACAACTCTTTAAAAAGATCAGGATATAACTGCATTCTAACTCCAAAGCCAAGAGTCTGTAACCCTTCCCTCAACTGATCCAATAGTATTTTGGGCTTGCCAATTGCATCATGAACGATTAGGCTTTGGATAACTCTCATCTTGTTATCATTCTGAAAATACATGTTGTATAAAAGCAAAGTGGTGCTGAAACAATTTACTTAACAATTATTGAATACAATTATTGCACAGTGTATTGTAATTGAATAAGTAACATATCACTAATCTCATGCCACATGATACTTAAGTAACTTGCACCATCAGCCATACATTAATTAGTACACTATCTGGTTATTGATTTTCCGAGAACTGAATTCTCACATTGGTAGTCATTTACATTAATGAAACCTATATATGCAAATATTTTTGACACACTTTACTATAGAAACAGGTAAAATTAAGTAATGTTCAAACGTTTCCTCTTGATACAGATATCCCACATGGTAGATCAGTATCAGCAGGCCAGTTCAATAGCTACTCAAAGATCAAAATAATATAGATGCCAATAAACTAGTAAATTATTATGTACTAAATCCAGCTTATTGTTGGTACAAGTAATACTGTAAAAGACAATACAGTCAAGTGTGACCTACTGTACAGTACGTGTATGAACTGCATTGTGATTTTTTGAAACTTTTCAATTAATTTATATACTTCTATTATTTCCCCTTGCTTTTTACATGTATATCATTGATAATTTTAGTAGTTTCAGTAAAACATCATCTGCAGGGGCTGTGGTGGTTTAAAATTTACTAACCATTACTTAGTAAATATACTAATGGGTTAGTAACCCATTGTATATAAAGTAAATGGATATTTTGATTATTTTTTAACTATACATCATTATAATATGTAAAATTTGAAAGACATTGAGCTTACAGTCAACATTATAGTAAGACCACTCTCTGACATAATATATTGTTTCATCCTGGTCAAGTGTTGATACGTCATTAGCTTCTGCAACCTGAAACAAATTTAACTTGTATCTTATCTGCCTATGGGAATATGTATGATACTTTCCCTTGGGATTTTTAGGATGATTTCATGCATACTCTACGCTCATGTGAGTCCCCAAACTGGTGTCGATGTTGGGAGGTGGAGGCTATATTTCAGATACGGTAGAGCACCTAGTGACCAGGACTTTGGTGATTGTTTATATAACATATGTATATGCTTTGTTCTTTAAAAACCCAGCTTTAAATTTCTGTTTCGATTCAGAAAAGCAGGGTTGTTAAAAGTAGGGCTATTACTGAATCGAAACAGAAATTTAAATTGGGGTTTTTAAAGAACGAAGCATATACTGTATATTATATAAACAATCACCAAAGTCCTGGTGACTAGGTGCTCTACCGTATCTGAAATAGCCTTCACCATGTTAGGAAGGGGCTGTTATGATGAAATGTTGCACCCTTACCATAGTTATGAAATGTGCCATCTGACTTGAACAGTCTTTAATAGTCGGTTTTTCATGGCTTCTTGTACATCTCCTGTTGCCAGGTAATTGTAAACAGCAGGGCCAAACACTGGGAAGCCTGGTCCACCCTGGAGAATACTGTGCACCAGGATGATTCCTACTAACTTCGTAGCTCCGGATGCTACCATGTCACAGTTGTAAATAGGACTTTTGTATTCCTCCCCATGGAAAAATACATTTGAGACTTCAATTAGAAGCTGAGTATAAAACTGTCGTAAAACACCACCAGTATCTGCAGCTGGTTGCCCTCTATAGATGATTCGTAGCCTTTTCGTTGCATCAAAAACTTGATCTTTATAATAGGCCATAGCGTCATTCCTGAATGACGCTATGTCCTATTATAAAGATCAAGCTTTTGACGCAACGAAAAGGCTACGAATCATCTATAGAGGGCAACCAGCTGCATTTTCCCCTTTGCTCCTGAGAAAATTTTTTCTGAAGTTTGAGCAATTCAGATTTTAGTTCATGGGTATCACTGGTGTTTTCTGAATGTTGGAAAGGCGATGTCATCAGGAATTCATCTTCATCATCATCATGAGTGAAAAAGTTTTCAGGTAACAATGTTGTGACAGCTTTACTAAAAGATCCCTGCACATTCAGGCAAGCTACCAAATCATCACGGCATTTGTCTGGAAACATTTCGGATAGGTGATCAATTTCGTTTTGTGATTCCAGCTTGGACGTTGATGCTTGTCCTGGGCTTTTGGAAGCATCAGATACACTAGGTAATTGTTTCTTTTCTTTAGACTTGTTACCATCTTCATCACTGTCGCTGTAGAGAATTTGCAATACTTTAAGTATAGTTTAATAAAGGAAGAGCAGCAGCTAGTGTTTCATAAGGTTTAAATCAACAAAAACATGCTGACTCAGAGTTTATTGAACAGTTTCAAAAATAAGCCACTTGGGACTACCATAACTAATGATGATGATCAGAAGGAAACAAAATCGTAGTTGGTCTCCCCTAAAATTATGATTTGTGACATAATACAAATAATGGCGTAATGTAAAATATTTTTCAGTGTACATTTTCCAGTGTTTTTGCTCTCCAAATTTCATTCAATTATCACTAATAGTCTAATATTTGGAAATTTTAGGCTGCAGGCATTTTATATGCTGATATCAAATAAAGCAAGGTAGTGCATACCCCGAGACAGAAATCAAAATCCATTTCCTGTATTTTCATATATTTCCAGTATTGTACAGTAGTACTTACCAGGTACTAAATGCCATGCATGTGAATGACAATGATTTTGTTAATGGTCAACAATAATAATGGTTTTAATAGAAAGGTTTTGTCCATTCACATACAAAAACCATGTTAATACTATTCAAGGAAGGAAATTACCTTGCTACAAGTAATGTATCAATGGTAATAGTGCTGCTGGATCTCTGCAAGAAAAGAAAATGACCCAGATATTGCCTCGAGTTGTCACTCGTGTCTGGAAATACCACAAAATACTCTTTGGCCTGAAATGCAGAACTATGCCCATACACTGGCAATTTTCATGGGTTTTTTCGACAATGGTCAGAATTTTCACTTTTTTCCCGACAATAATCCAACTTTGGTGTCATCTGGACAGAATCAAGTTGGTTTTGCCCAAGTATATACAATAGGAATCATTGATCCTTCCAAGGTTAAAATGGCAAACTTTCTCACCTCAACTGTCATTGAGACCACCTGCTTTATCTCTCCTAACTCATCCACATTTTTCTGCAGGGGTCTAATATACACTTGAGCTTGGCCTGCTTGCTCCTTTATTCTACGAGGAGTGTAAGGTGGTGGTATCCTGTGGAAACCTTGTTCTGCACCACCTCTTTGGAACAACAGCAATTCATATCCACCAGCTTGTTCAAGCAGAGGAAACCTTTCTGTCAGACTCTGGTCGACATTTGTACCATCAATGTTAAAGCTAATGGATCCAAGACCACAGTTGGAAAGATATGTCTTCTCATAAATAGTACTGGGAGGTTTCTCAGTCTCTATCTTTGCCAAACAATAGAACTTCACTGTACAGCTTTGCATCTTACCCTTCCCTTTTCTGGTGCCTCTTGATCTTTTGCATTGATTCATTTGATCGGCAGGATTAAATTTTGGGACACTCTTCGACTGCATATAATTGAATACCTTTCGGTGTTCTTCTAAATTACACTACTTGGAGTACTGATATTTTGTGAGCATGTTGGGTTTGAATTGCCAGAACTATTAAGTTTATCATAACTGTCTAAAAGTATGAAGAGTAAAACCTAATATCAGTTGCATATCAGATACATTAGATGGAAAAAATGCAGCGATGGTCCAGCTCGATCTGGGTAGGGGGTGCTAGCTAAGTGAGATCAGGCGTGGGGCATGACCAAGGCACGGTGATTTTGTTATACAGTACCTATTAATGCCTATGAATCATATGATAGCTAATATATGAATCATATATCTATGAATCATGTGATAGCTATGATACCTAATACCTGAAAATTGGATATGACAAAGCAATTGCCACTGTACCCCCATTGGCCAAGGCCTGGGGGAGGTGAGCACCCCCTGTAAATCCATCACTGAAAAAATGGCACAATACCCTCCACTGACACTAAGAATGACTGTGAAGGATACTAACCACCATTAGTATAAAGTTATACTCAGACTGGAGAAAAGACAAGGAACACTAAACCTGGGGGTAGGGGCTTTAATAGCTCCGAGCGCTAATAATTATGTTCCAGTAATGTTACACTCTAATGCAAACAAAAAATCTGGACACAATCTTTGCAACATGCAGTATGTGTATAGAACCAGTTCAGATAATTAGATATATATAAATAATCCATTATGAAAAGGATACAGTATCATAAATAATCCATTTCTGAAAATGATTACAGATAAATAATCGATTTTGTAAAGGGATTATATAATAATCGATTTTGTGAAAAGATTATATGACAAATTTATTATTATTATTATAATAACAACAGCGTTTAGCTGTTGTCACAGGTGAAAGGTGAAAATAAAAGGTTAACCAAAGCGATGTCAAGGAAACAGAAGAGAACGAAATGGTCGGAAGATATGAACAGGGATGTTCTAGCTTGCAAAGAAAGAGCACAGGAATTATCATCATCAGAAAACCCATTGCTAAATGTTAACAAGACAACGGGCAGGAAGATGGGCTATATACAGCTCATGAAGCAACTTTGGGAAGAACGAGGTTATGGAGGTTTAGGCCTAACGGGACAAAACCTAAGAGATCAAGCATCGAGGCTTCAAAAGATCCAGACCCATCCTACCAACGGCCGCGATAGTGAATCGAATGCAACTCAGGAAGACGAATTTGTCGAAATTGTTGAAGACATCGAAGCAAGCAGCGGAATCAACGAATCGAGACCGGAGTCAAATTTACATAACATTACTAGTGAGCAAGTCCCAGAGGAATTAGGAAATGAAGAAGAGAGTGCATTATGCAATTTATTGCCAAATTTGCCCGAGATTAACGTGCTGCCATCCCAAATAAAAGAGAAAACGTGGGGGAAAATAACACACAGAGAATTGTGCTGTGAAGTGGGCCAGATATACGATGAGATCGTTCATTTCCGAAGAAATATTTTTAAAATACCATCCGGTAGAGCTGGCAAAGATTTCATAACTGAATTAACATTCTGGCTCAAGCAATTTGACTACAATGCTGATTTGAACGCGATTGCATTGAAAGTATTTATGATACTCCCTTCGTTGATTCTACAGAAACCGTCTGCAAAGTCTAAGAGCAAAGAGCATAGTTCAGCCATCGATCGTAGATTACTCCAATGGAGACAAGGCGACGTATCACTGCTAATGAAAGAAGTAAGATTTATCCAAAAGAAATTTATCCAAAAGAAATTTATATCTTCGAGGAAGGCTAGATCCGTGGAAGATATGTCCAAATCGTTTGCTAAATTGGTCATGCAAGGAAAAATCACGGCTGCTATAAAGATGTTAGATAAAGAGAGTTCATCAGGGTTATGTAATCTATCGCCAGAAGTCATCGAAGAGCTTAAACAGAAACATCCAACAGCTGCAGAGGTGCAAGAGGGGAGCCTGTTGTATGGGCCTTTGGATAATATTCCGCCGAATATTTTTGATATGATTGATGAGCAGACCATCTATAATGCAGCAATAAAAACAAAAGGCTCGGCAGGGCCCTCAGGAATGGATGCCGAATTATATCGAAGAATCCTGTGTTCAAAAAGTTTCAAGACCGAGGGAAAACTACTAAGAGAGGAAATAGCCATCATGACGAGAAACCTGCTGAAGTATTCATATCATTCCTCCCTATTAGAGGCCTACACGTCATGTAGATTGATTCCCCTTGATAAGAATCCTGGAATTAGGCCAATAGGCGTAGGTGAAGTACTGAGGCGAATCATTGGCAAAACCGTGTCACAATTCTTCAAAGAAGATTTGAAACAAGCAGCGGGCCCGCTACAAGTTTGCGCTGGGCACAGCGCAGGCGCTGAAGCCGCGATACATGCAATGAGCGGGGTCTTCGATGAAGATGAAACTGATGGAATACTTCTGATCGACGCAAGCAATGCTTTCAATCAAATGAATCGCTCCGTAGCAATGCATAACATCCAGATTACTTGTAAGGAAATCTCGCAATATCTCATTAACACATATAGAAGTCCTTCTAGACTATTTATTTGTGGCGGGGGTGAGATACTGTCTCAAGAAGGTACCACTCAAGGGGACCCTTTGGCCATGCCATGGTATTCAGTCAACACATCAACCATCATCCAATCCCTGAGACTCTCAAACCCAGATGTCAAGCAAGTTTGGTTGGCTGATGACTCAGCTGGGGGAGGAACGATTCCATCGCTATATAATTGGTATCATACTCTGTGTGAAGAAGGCATGAAGTATGGATACCATGTTAATGGTTCGAAAAGTTGGCTGATTGTTAAATCACAACTCCTGGCGTCAGAAGCTGAACGGGTGTTCGGAAGCGAGGTGAATATAACAACTGAAGGAAGACGTCACCTGGGTGCAGTAATTGGTTCTACCAATTACAAAGAAGAGTACTGCAACGAAAAGGTCAACCGATGGAGAGAATAAATCGAAGCATTAAGCGTTATTGCAAAAAGTCAACCGCATTCAGCCTATGTTGCATTTACAAAAGGCTACAAATCAAAGTTTATATACTTTATGCGTACGATAAGCTCATTCGAAGACTACGTTAACCCCATCGAGGAAGCCATTAGCGAGTTGTTTCTCCCAGCTTTGTTCGGCCAAGAAGAACCTTTGCCTGAAGAATTGCACGAAGTCATCACGTTGTCCCCTGCACAAGGAGGTTTGGGGATACCTGTACTAAGTGAAGAAGCGCCACAACAGTACGCAGCATCGACGTCAATAACGCGTCCACATGTGGAGGCCATATTATCACAAAGCACCTTCATGCCAGCGAACACTAACGAGATAAAGAATGTACAGCAGTCAATCAAGCGGGCAAATGCCAGAGCAAAAAGAGAACGCATCGACGAGTCTATCTCAGCTGATCTCCTATCGCATGTCAAACAAGCGCGGGATACAGGAGCAAGCTCATGGTTAAACGCCATACCAGTTGAAGAACAAGGCTTGACCCTCAACAAAGAAGAATTCAAGGACTCGTTAAGAATGCGTTATGACATGCCATTGTCGGAAATGCCAAGTCATTGTGTATGTGGAGACGCATTTTCTGTCAACCACGCTCTATCTTGTAAAAGAGGAGGATTTGTGGCTCGAAGGCATGACGGAGTTCGTGATTTACTGACCACGCTGCTCAGCAGAGTATGCAATAACGTAGAAGCCGAACCGAAGCTCATCCCATTGGACAATGAACAATTCCGTTTACAGTCCACCAACAGAAGCCCGGATGCGCGATTGGATATCAAAGCTGGCGAGTTTTGGGCAAGAGGAGTTACATCATTTTTTGACGTTCGTGTATCGCATGTAAACTCCAAATGTCATCAAAACAAAGCCACATCTGTTATCTTTAAGGAACAAGAAGCCGAGAAGAAAAGAAAGTACCAACAGAGAATTTTAGATGTGGAGATGGGTACATTTACGCCTTTGGTTTTTGGAACGAATGGAGGAATGGGGGATGAATGCCAGAAATTCCTAAAGCATCTTGCCGAGAAATTGTCTATGAAAAACGGAGAAGACTATGCAACCGTTATTACCTGGATCAGAACAAGATTGTCTTTCGAAATTTTGAAGTCCGTGCATTTATGCACGAGAGGATCTAGATCGCCATTTCGAGCGAAAGACGAACATATAGACGAGTTCAAATTAAACTCTTGTTGCAGCAGAGGTTTTTTAAGCGACAACGCTATTTAAAGACATTGATGCCGGACACATACATTTAGTGAATGGCGTTTGAATCATCACGCATTTTAGGGCTTTTAGGTGTTTTTAGTTATTAGTGAGATTTATAATTGTATATTTATATAAAGTATTTCAATAAAAATTATATGACAAATAATCTATTTTTGTTTTAAGGATTATATGACAAATAATCAAAATGGTAATAAATTTTGAAATAAATCATAAATCTCATTGTTTTACAATCTGTTTATATCTGTATTCTCCAGGTATAAATAATACAAAAATAATACAAATTTAAAAATAATACAAAAATCATAAATTGTATCAACTATGGTGCTGAATCAGTACAATCAGTACCAAAATATGAAGACTGCTATTATTTTTATTAACTTTTATTAATTTTTATATTATTTTAAAATTTATTAACCATTTGTAATACCAATTATTCTAATTAGCATAAACACACGACCCCACAAGCGACAAGCTTTAACTTTTATCGTGTTTAAATAAAAATGTATTGTATTGTATTGTATTGTACACACACAGGTAGCCATAAACAAAGGATTGAACTTAACTAACCTTCATTTGCTAGTGTTAGTAAAGAAGCAGCTGCCCGACGAAGAACAGCCTTGGCGTTCTGTTGCAGATCGTTCTCTTCCTTGCTTTCCGCCATCATGGGATTTGCCATAACCCGGGCAATGATCGAGGATGAGCATGAAATCGTGTTGGTCAGCAGTCACATTAACTGGATAACATCAAGGAATCGAGGTGGGAGGGTTAGGAAGACACTTAAGGCGGGGAGTTAGGGTTAGAAAACTCATTAATCCTAAGTTGTTTTGGGGTTAGCAGTTATTTTATGGTTAAGTGACAAAATTCTGACGATTATATCCCTCGATTCCCTTGATGTTATCTGGTTAATGTGACTGCTGACCAAGAAGCTTTCATGCTCATCCTCGATCATCGCCCGGGTTATAGCAAACCCCCCGCCTTCGCCATCATTCATTTTCTTGAGCCCACCGCTTGCTCGTTCAGCGGTTTTCTATCTCAAAGGTCAATTCACTCATGTTGAAAGTTGAATGTCGCATGATCGAAAGTTGAATGTTGCATAACCGAAAGTTGAATGTTGCATAACCAAAAGTTGAATGTCGCATAACCGAAAGTTGAATGTCGCATTGTTGTGTCGCATAACCGAAAGTTAAATGTCGCATAACCAAAAGTTAAATGTTGCATTACCAAAAGTTGAATGTCGCATAAGCGAAAGTTGAATGTTGCATAGTAACAACAATGTAGCATCACGAAAGAACAATGTTGAATATTGAACCTCAAATGTTGAACAGGTAAACAACAATGTTGAACGTAAACATTAATGTTAAGTTGAAAACATGAAGTTTGGTGGGGATATCACGCCATAGGCAAGCGCTAAAATTTGATAGAAATCAGCGGCTTTCAAGTAAGCGATACCTCGAAAACAACGATGGCATATCACTATCAGTTCACTTCTCCACTCATCACAATTATTACAGTGCGTGGAGATATGTAACCAAGGAAGACCAAGATGTTATCGAAAACCGACCACATCCATATCTTTGGAATTCAAACTACCCAAAGACGACACCGGCTTCCATTTCTAAGAAACAATGCGCAATGAAAGCAAACCGCGAAGATGGCGCTCACGCGGGAAATATAACGCAAGACCACGACTCGACGAATGACACAGCTACAGAAGACGAACTAGTTACTGCTCCCTTTGTCAATAACAGCTGTGACAGAAAAGCTATGAAAGGAAAAAAGCGGAAACGCATCTCAGATTTTAAATTGTCAGAGATTGTTGTAAGGAAAGGAATAAAAAGCAGAACTGAGCTGTTGGTCCAGACAAAAGAACAGAAGGACGAAGGGAAAACAGATATCGCTGAATTCATAGTGAATCGTGGCGCAAAGGTTGTTGCCAAAATACTGGAGACCGCATGGGAGGTGGAAAACGCCAAAGAAAAGTTCAGTCGTGTTCAAAAATCAAGAATGGAATTGCTGATGGAGGCAAAACAGGGAGATTGTGTTGAAGGATGTAATGGCGACTGGCTTGGATGCGCGAAAGAAGTTCTGCATAGCAACGGTATAATTTTAAGCTCTTTCCAACAGTCGGTTGTGCAGTTACTGACGAAAGGACGGGGAAAATACCGCAATATCGTGATTGTAGGTCCTGCGAACTGTGGTAACTATTCGTTACTTTTTCAAATCCTGCGTGCACAACGTTCGCTGCGTAGACGCAGAGAAAGCCGAGTGTTTGGTTTTTGAATGATTTCCGGTGTTCACAAGCAATCATTCCGTGGAACGATCTATTGCTTCTTCTCGAAGGGCAGTTAGTTCAGTTGCCAGCACCGAAAACGCATTATGCGAAAGATATATGTTTCTCGAAGGATACTCCGATATTTGCGACGGGAAAGAATCCCATTACGTTCGTTAAGAATGGGTCGATTTGATTAAAGGGAGACGGAGATGATGGCTGTGCGGTGGAAGATATTATTATTATTATTATTAAACTTTATTTAGACACGGTAAAATCTACAGTATGGTACAAGAATAACATTTTACAATAACAATTAACTAACATATTACTTACACTTATAGGCCAAATATACGGAGAAAATTTACACTAAGACTTTTATACTACTGATTTACAAGATTGCCGTGCGGGAGTCCGTTTCATGTAGAAAATAAGATGTCAATTTCTCTTTTGAATTGACTAAGAGAGCATACTGCTCGTACATTTTGAGGTAACTCATTCCACAACATTGCGCCGCTATAACTAAAACTTCGCTTACCGTAGTTCGTTCGCGGTTTTGGCACAAATAAAGTGTTTTCGGAGTTTCTCAAATTGTATCCAGTGCTGCGAGATTCAAACAAATCATGGAGATAATGCGGAGTTAATTCGTTAATTGTTTTAAACATTAGTATAGCTTTGTGCTTTTTCCGACGTGTTGAAAGATTATCCCAGCCCAGCTTGCTAAAAAGGTCGCTGGCACTAGTATCATATCGAGATTTAGTGATGACCCTCGCTGCCCTATTTTGCAATTTTTGCAATTTATCGTTCGACGTGATATTTAAACCATCCCAAACTGAGCTACAATAATCAAAATACGGTTGAATTAAAGCTCCATAAATTTTCAGGGCAGTGTTTGTGTCTATAAATTGGCGTACCCGTTTAAGATATTTCGTTTAAGATATTTCGGTTTAATTATCAGATTGAAGAAATGAAACAAAGAAATTCCGTCATGTTGCACCACGGCAAATAATATGGAATATGAATAAGAATGTTTAACCGAAGCGTGGTTACTCGTGGTTGCTCATTGTAAATTGTGGGAAATCATAAATCTGCTAGTATTTATTTCATTTACCAGACGGATTTTTATTTGTTAAGACATACATCAATGAATATCTATAAGATTTATGGTTACTCACACAATGTAGGCGTTTATTCGTTTGTAAAGCAAAAGTGGCATTGTTGTGTAATTAATTTTAATTGGAATTTTAATTGTGTAAGATATCATATGGTATACGTAGTGTTACAAGTGCGTGTCTTTAAGTGCATACTTTAATATTTAATTCTGTTTCCTTTCTTATTAATAATCATTCCCATTCGTTTATCCATGGTATCTACAATTTTGTCTATCACTGCAGCTTTGTCAAAATTCATAATGGTGAACTGAACTCGGCAAGAAAACTCCTAAAATCTTTCCTTCTGTATATTTTGTGCAAGGGCATCAACAACGAGTTGCCTTTTGATAAGGTGGAAAAAGGTTTCAATGGGATTGATGTCGGGGCTTCGTGGCGGAATGGAAAGTAGTTTCGCTCGGACTGATTTCATCGCTTGTCTAGCACCCAAAGCCGCAAGCGTCCCTTCTTTGCTTCAGAAAACATGCAGTTAAAGTTTCTGTGAATAAGGCTTTGAAAATAGGGTCCATCTAGTTTCTGATATTGTTCGCACAAAACAACTGCTGTATGGCTAATAGCGACCATCATCTTTGCAACTCTTCCACCAGACCCCACGTGGGCACCTTTTGCTGTACATTCTCTGGCCAGACCTTCGTCTCTTTTCCTCCAAATGCATCCTCTAGGTGCTTTAGCTTCATCTGTGGGATTTGTCTTATGGATAAAGCTTACCCTGTTAAGGTAAAATGCGATCTTGTCGGTCCAAACATCCGCATCTCTTTTTTTTTGCGAATTGAACTTCTACGAATATCCACATCACATAAAATTCCTTTTTTCCGAGCTTGTAAATATCGATATCCGTTTCTTACGGTTCTTGAAGAAACGTGTTGACTCCAGATCTAACCATTAATTTTTTGAACGTAAAATTTCCATTTTCTTTACTTAAAATCTTCACCTGTCGAAGGATGCAACGCTTTTCTCGTGATGTAAGCTTTTCAGGTCCACCCAATCCTGCGCTTTTCATTGCATTTCACGTTCTTTTCATTAAATTTCTCATTCCAGATACGATAAATTTGCAACATCTGTTGCTTTTTGTTTGTGAATTTTCTTTAAGTATTTTATATAAGCTCTAACTTTAGGTTTTACCATTCCAGAAAACGCCATATTTATGACATCATTAATTAACAATAAGTGGACTTAATTTAAAAGATCAACGTTTTTTAACAGTAACGTTAATTAAACAGGTTATAATTCTATGACCATGACGTGCAGCATGACTTTCTTTGTAACTTTTTATTGTTAAAAAACTGTTTCAATATTCTTTCAGACAATCGTGGACAAAATTGTTGAGAAAATTAACAATAATTACTAATTCATCAATATAATTGTCATTTCACTCCCTCTCTCCTTTTGAAAATGTGTTGAAAATTATGTTAACATAACTGAACAACATTGTAAGGGGGGGTTATTTATTTTCATAAAATTAAGTATTCAAGTTGAAATGAGTTGGAAAGGCATGTATCTCATACTTTCTCAACAACTTTTGTCCACGATTGTTCCTTGCTGGACAGTTTTTCTGTTTCGAAACTTCTTAGTGCGACCTTGAACTCACTGAAAGATAACACTTTGTCCTTCTGCGTGACGACTGTTGAAAACTGCTTGAATTCGACTGAAGGCAGCCCCTTTAGAATCATAGCGATCAATAAACTATCACTAATAATCTCCTCAGCCGATTTAAGTGAAGTAATCTGTGACACTCTCCCCCAGTAGCCATTTTCAGCATGGTCAGCTCTGTGTACAGTGATATAATTCTAGGTTTTCCTTTTGACTTGTAGTGCTCACATAGAATCGCCAAGGCTTTTCGGCCATCGTTCGTCGCATCTCGAATAATAAGTGAAAGGCTTCTGTCGTCTGAACATTCGATCAACTCAGCAAATGCATCGGCGTTATTTATTGCATCTGTTGCTCTTGATCTTCGTCAGCGTCAGCAGGCAATGGCATAAGGATTATATTGTTCAATTTCTTCAAGTGTTAAGGTAGCAAGATCCCTCTGAATGCATTTTTAATACCATACAATATAACAATTAACCCTTACAACCATTTGATAGAACATATGACAAATAATATTTCCACACAAAAGTTTGCATAAATTATGCTAATTAGCTGACAAAATGGACGCCGATTGGTCAAAATCGGGATATACTTCAAACAAGATTTCTCAGGCAGTTTAAGAGATAAGGTCCTGAAAGTTTCTGAGTTTATAGCTTATATACTAAGGCATATTCTGGTGGTAGCATTTTCAATATAAACTTTCAGCTATTTTCTGAAAATTATATTAATCATGTCAGATAATTCAACAAGTATGAATCAGATTCAAAATTCCTACCACCATTCCCTAGATATTCCTGTTAGGAGGCTGTGGTGAAAATTTTATTGAAATATATGGGAAAATGAGGGAGAAATAGTGTTTGGAAAATGGCAAATTTGTTGAAAAATGCATTCTGGGTAAATAGCTGAAAACAATAGGCAAAAGTTTGACAAGACATTTTTAGTCAGTGATGTATGATTCAAACTCACCAACATCATCCTAGCTATGCAGAGCACCACTCTCATACATATTCCCCTCCTTTTGTTCATTTTGATCTTGGAAGCCCTTTTTCCAAAAAAATTTTAATTTCTGATTTTTAAGGGATCTTGCTACCTTAAATTTCTTCAAGAATTTCTTCAAATACCCATGGAATTTCACTTCCCATAATTCACATTTCCTCATCACCATCGAATATCAATCGGCTACTGGGCCCATAACCTGTTAGGAGGTTGGTCATGACGATGGTTACAAACAAGCGAGGATAGATTTCTTCAATACTTTATTGAACATACAAGCATATCAGAGAACAACGAACAGCGACATCATAGTCAATGAGACGATTGTCACGTGATCTATTTTACACTGATCTATATGGAAACGTAATATCTATTAATAGACTAAAATCATGTTAGCACTAATATGTTTATCACTTTACAGAAGGCATTCCCTATTTGAAGTTCAATGTTTTCTTCGGTGTTGACGCGGTTTTCCGTCGATAAAATATCATTATTTTTGGTAGTAATATTAAGAAGTTGTTGTTGTTCATGAACGTGCAAGATGTCGCTATGGCTCAACGCCTCGTTTCTTTGTTCATTCCATCCATGCCTTGTTTATTTTTAAACGCATGTATATTTCAGACCGTGTCCTTGAGTTCTGGTCAGTGTTTTTATTCTATAAATTCATATTCTTTGATGCATCACATTTCACAACTCGCAAGGTCGCATACGTTCAAAATAATCGGTTGTATAGCCGTTCTGACATTGAATGATGTTGGGATTGTATGTATATCTCGTTTCATCGGCCGCAAGGAGAGATATCACTTGAACTCTTTCAGTTTCAAAATTTATTCAATATAAACAAGTGAAGCGATTCACTAAAAACATACAAAATCGAATATTACCGTCTATAGTAGTGATACGATATAGCTAATAACAAACGTCCTTCCAACAGATATTCACAAAGTAATCCTTCTTATAATATTATACAATCCTTCTTAGAATATCTCAATCTCACCAAATATCAACAATGTCAAATTAAGAGTCCTCGGTCTTCTCTGTCTATAATAGGCGTGGCTTAATAGTAAGCGATAAAAATAGAACAATATAATCGCTGTTCCCTGTGGAAACCTCTGCACAGGTACGGTGCTATAGCGATGGTAAAATAAAATTATGCATCTCAATGTGGCTACCGTGACAACAGAGTGTGGGATTAGTTGGAATAACACTAGAAAATTAACACACCTTTGGAAGGGCCTCTCTGCAGATTGCAGACCCCAAGCACTGAGTCGTCCAGCCTTCGCCGTACAAAATGCCTCGGCCACACAATCTGGCATGATCCACATCAGATACATTCAGTAGGGAACGTCCAGCATTCCAACATTTGTGGTGGTTGGTCTCCCCCTGTCGAACACGACAGACGTCTGCAAGCAAACGTCTGTATTGGTCCACCTCAAAAAGGTCCAAAAATAAGGTGGCTTGACCACTTCAACATTGACACAGAGATTGGTCAACTTCCAGCCACTGTCGTCCTTCCTTGGTGTAATGCTGGTGCCAGCCTGCATCCTGACAAAACGCAACTATATTAGCTATACTAGACATGATTAGTGTTTACGGTATTAAGTATAGATTCAAATTTGAATAAATACGAGAGTTAGTTGAAGATACTATTAGTTAAATGAAATATGAAACAAACTGCTTCATGACGGATTGAAGACAATAATATCAATAAACAGTTTATCCCGTACGTTTTTTGCTCTTTTACCAGTGGCTTTAGCTTTCTTAAGCTCTGGATACAAACTTTTCCGGGTTTTCTCAATTGCTTTTGGATATTGCTCTCAAACTCCAATCCCTATTCCTTTAAGTTTTCTTGCGTTGAAACGAATGAATACTTTATCCTGGTGGTAATTAAATTTGGCGACAGTTGGTCATGTTTTCCTGTTCCTTCGCATGGTTTACCCAGCCTGTGTGATCGGTCGATTTTGACTTTCCTTGACCATCTTCTCTTCCAAAAGTTTATGTATGATGTCCGTTGTGTTTTCTTTTTCGGTTTCTGGTATGTTGAAGAAAATAAGATTGTCGTGCATTGACCTTGCTTTAAGGTCAATGACGTTATTGTTCAAAATTATGTTTTCCCTCTCCAGTTTCTCTAGTCAGTTTTGTTTCTTCATTGGTTACCTTGTGCACTTTCTTGTCTTTAGGTCATCTATTTCTAAGTGAGCAAATTCTATTGATCCTTTCACTTCGTTGATATCATGCTCAACTGATATCAATCTCTCTTTTATTATGTCCACCTTGTGTAATTTTTTCATCATGGCTTTCATCATCTCATGAATATCTTCAAGATCTGCCTTTTTTGGGTTCTTCTTCCATCCTGTTTGGTATGCTGCTATGTTGAATGATTTGTTCAATGTTTGTGCAGTGCGCTTGGTAGCGTGTTGCTTTGAAGCCATCTTCAATTGATGATTTTCTGCTTCATGTGTTCCAGAAATGCATAATTTGTCAGCGTGCAATGTTCAAACCCATCTCGTTATGATAACTCAAGTAACCCAAGCAGGTTATTAACAAGAAGTATTTAGCATTTTAGTCCTCAGGCCCCATGCATAAATATAGAATTATTGACTACAAATGAAATTAATGAATAAATATACAAAAACTATTGACGCAATTGAATGGATAAAAATATTGAACATACAGGTATGCGTATATTAAAATATGAAATAAATCTATATTTGTATTGAATATTGCTATATATCGGCTGCACCATACACGATTTGGATAAGATGCAAAGTTTTTAAATTTTTGATCAGGTTTTAACACTCCGGTTTATACCGACACTGCTGGAGTACTGGAGTCAAGTCTGTAACAAGCTACTCCAAAATATTTCTTTCGATCTCCTATCTGTTATCTCTGTGGAGGAGAAAGCTGTGAGGCACATTAAATTACTCTCAATTCAAACCTAAAAGTCATCTAATTTTACCGAAAAGAAAGAACCATAATTCGAAGATAATGTCTTACTTTATCAGAAAATGAAATGATACTGTTCAAGTTAAAACAACGGCAGGGGCCGGTTGTTCAAAAGCCAATTAACTTAATCCAGGATTACGACTAATCTTGGGTTAAAAAGTTCTAATCCTAGGTTAGCTAATCCTTGGGTAAAGTAGCGTTGTTCAAAGCTCGATTGGCGGTGGGATTATTTAATCCTGGATTAAGGATTTTAATCCAAGATTAATAAGCCTGTGCTTTTTAAAATAAATGGCGGATATTTTGACCGAAAAACAAAGAAAGAAAAGAAAACTAAACTTCTCTCTGTCTCCGAAATACGTTTTGACCAACAGAGTAGAAGAAAATAACTGTATTGCAGTCTAAATTCACGAATAATATAACAAATAAAAGGAAAAACAAAATTTCGCACGAAATAACAACATTATTAAATTCTATCGGTACAGCAGATAGGACAGTTCAGGAAGTAAAAGATCAATGGAAAAACCTGCAAAGGTCAGCAAAAAAAGTGTTTTCCAACATTAAAAGGCAAGAACAAAGAACTGGAGGTGGTCCTCCCAAAAAAGCGCCAATCCCAGCGACCGAAATTATCATTAAAATCTTCGAATCGACTCCATTGTTCACTGGACTGAGTGGATTTTAAACAGGTATGAACGTGCCTAAACTTGGCCGGAGACTCTGCTCCACGCGCATGACTAGAGCACTAGATGCCGCTCTTTGTATGTGTTGTGTTGTGACTTGTGGTCTTATATATATCATTTATCTATATCATAGTCGTTTTATTGACAAAATTGTGGACGACAATATGGTTTATTCGAAAATAATGAGATAAATAACCTTTCTTTACATTCTAGGCTTTTATTCACAGTACACAGTGTTGCCTCGATTAATTTATCAATCACTTTCTTCAAGCCGTTAATATCCAACAACTATTATTGTTTTATTTTGAAATTTTGTTAAATTCTCTCGATAACGACAGCACTAGCACCATTTTTTATGTTTCCTTGCCCTCCGAAGACGATATCGGCGTTGCAAGTGCTAACGCAGAGCAAACAATTCCTATTGCTATGTCTAGCAGCAACACCGCCGTTATGTTTGCAGAAGAGGACTTGTCATATTCGGCGAAACCCACGTTTCCTCATGTGTACAGTGGTGGTCGTAATGAAAACCTCCCCAAAAAGTTGAACAGATGTCATGCAATTACATGCTGATGTCTTGAAATATCCAAAAAGAAGTCCTTAAAGGACATTGGCAACGAAAATGTTTATTGCCTATTTTAAAAGTGTTGCACCATCTAACAATGGTATTAATTCCTTACCAAAGTCTTTTGTTCATGAGTTATGTGCATCTTAATTCACCAAATTATATTGTCCGCCATATTGGACAAAATTTTAAAAAAATCTTCGGATCAAATTGCCGGATTTGACGTCATTAGATGGGTTGAACCAAGACAACAATATATTTGCAGTGTGTTTATCGAGATTTGTTGCGTTTTGATAAGGAAATTGTAGGTTTTTATTATTGTGATGGCAAATATTCACGAGAACCAAGTAGGAGAAGTGTTGTTACCCAGAAGCGGAGGCAAAAACAAGTAATTTAAACGATTCCGAACAAGGCAGTGATTTGTCTTCGTCTGACAAGGAAGTCGATCACGAGTTTGAAAGAGCAAATGCTTGCTGCCTTCAAAGTCTTAGTTGGTGTAAATGTGGCATTGCGCTTTATCAACAAAGGCTATTGAATGTTTTTGTTGCCATGAGAAAGCGTTAGAGTACGACGAATATGAAGTACTTCTTGACCAAACAGAGGCACAAGGCGAAAAATATTTGACAACAAATCCGGACTTTAAAGACAACATGCTATCAGAAGGCGTGCTGAAGATAGATGTTTGTTGTTATCTTGAGGAAAACTGGCCTCTTGATGATGGGGATCTGGAAAAAATACACAAACTTTATCGACTGGTGGCATATCAGCGATGTTCTCGCTGGGTTTTCCAGATTTTTGGGAAAAAGAAGAGAAGCCCTTTTACTGCTTGTGTTTACCCAAGAATGCGAGAACGCTTCGTGTCGCCTGATGGCCTTTATATGCATTTTAAATATGCCAAAACATCAAAACGGTAATCTTTTACGTTACATTTAATAAATTATTATTTAACAACAAGAGATTGTGGTTCAGCAGGTAGCACATCGTTTGGTACTGGCTTCTCAATTGAATAACTTGATTCAATATCAACTGTACATATCCTATAGAATTAGATTTAAAAACTTTTTTAACTTACATTAGATTGGGTAATAATATATTAAGGGGGACTTGTTTAATAAATTTAACAAATATTCAGATATGAAATTCTCTTGGTTGAGGCAAGGAAAAAGTTTGATAAACTTGTTGCTTTGATATACATGTTTATGTCCAATTCACATTTTCAACACACTGTGTGTTGGAAGAGTGAATTGGACATAAACATGTCTTTCAAAGAGCATTCGTCACACAATTTGGCATTGAAGTGGAGATATCACTTGCTGAAGTCTATTCCGACTCTTTGCAATGATTGCAACTATTGCGACTGATTGCAATTATTGCCTTTCTTGCGACTGATTGCGTCTCTTGCGACTGATTGCGTCTATTGCAACTATTGCGACCATTGCGACTGATTACAACTATTGCGACTGATTACAGCTATTGCGACTGATTGTGTCTCTTGCAACTATTGCGACTATTGTGACTGATTACAACTATTGCGACTGATTACAACTATTAACGATGCCACATCTCGAAATAGTCAATCAACGCTCACGCCTCAGGATATTATGTCTCTCGCTGAGCAAACTGTCATACTCCTCTCATGAAGACAACAATATACCGCCTACTTCGTCCGCTTTGTTGTCGGCCCACTCCATTCCGACTATCGCCCCCTTGTCGCCAAGTTTGCGCGCGCGTAGCCAGCCGTTATCCTCGTCATCCCACCGTCCGCGATCATCCTTTAATGTGGCTTCGCTGTTAGCACCAGCCGCTCCATCGTCGCAGCCACCGCCAGTACAGCTCTGGTTCTCGAACCCGTTGTCGCAGGTTTTTCCGTCCGTTTCGCCTGTGATGCCTGGTTTTCCTTCTGTTGCTCCAGCCGGTCCACCGTCGTTTGGTCCTCACGCAGGTTTTTCCTCTTCTCAACCGATAGTTGGAAACCCTTCAGGTAGGCCGCCATTTTTTCTGCCTTATTTTGCCGGGCGCTCGGCACCGGAAGTCACATGCTTCCCACCGGTTTTTTTAGCCCCGGCGGCTAATCTGTTCCTGGCCTTTGTCGTAGGCCCCGGGTTTCCACCGGTGCCGTCAAAACTTGTCGCCGCAATCGTGTCGGGGGAGTTCGTGGATCTTGCTACATTGTTGGAGCAGCCTTCAGAATTAGATACCCCCTCTTTTTCCGTCGTGGACGACCGGCTTATCTTACGACCGCATCGCAAGAAGAAGCCGATCTCTAACATCATTTCTTGGGTGCAGGACCTTCACCATCTACTCGGTCGTCCTCGTTTATTATCGCCCGAACCGTTCGCCTGACCTTCGGTACAAGCTTCTCATTTTGCGTACGTCTCATTTTGCGAGGCATTTCGTCGAGATGCGGCCGCCCGTCAACTCACCGACTGGTCGCATATGAACCCGGAGTTGTTCCAATTCCACACTGTTGCCTCTTCTTCCTCTTCACTCGGAATCCCCTCCCAGTCTGCACAATGCCCTTGGGAAGCCATGGGGTCCCCTCGGTACACCATTGGGTCCCCTCGGTACGCCATCGTGTGCTGTCGTGGAATACTGGTCACTGCTCCAGTGCGTTCGGTCGCTGTCGGTTTCGTCATACGTGTGACGTTTGTGATCAAGGCCACCGGAGCGGTCAGTTTCATTCCCATGCTCCTCGTAAGCGCCCTCGCGCTTCTGGAAACATTCTGTCGTGACTTCATCAGACGGCAGTGTATTGGCCTTCTTGGTTTTTTGTTCTCATAAGTGTTCTCGCGTGGCGACCAATTAGTCCCCGTCCTTTCGGGCTGCTGCGTGCTACTTTTCGCTGTTTCATTAGGCTGCGTTTTTCCAGCTCCCTTACCCCACAGCTCTCGTTTCGGAACGCCTTATAGGGTTCCCCGCCTAGTTTTTCTATTTTTTAATATATATTTAATTTTTCGCTTTGGCTTGTTCTTTTTTTTTTTGGGGGGGGGGGGTTCGTGGGCTCTAGTCTGTGTTCGCTCCACCCATCGGTTGAGGTCCGATTGCGGTGGTCGCCTTACGCTCGATCCCAGCGCTTGGGGTTACGATATTGCTTACGCTCGATCCCCTCGGGGGTCCGATTTCGCCTTTACACGCTCGATACCATCGGTTGGGGTTCGATATCCCCTGGGGGGTCGATATCGCCTTTATACGATCCCATCGGTTGGGGGTCGATACAGCCTTACGCTCGATCCCATCGGTTGGGGGTCGATACAGCCTTACGCTCGATCCCATCGGTTGGGGTACGATATCGCCTTTATACGATCCCATCGGTTGTGGTTCGATACCGCCTTACGCTCGACCCCCTTCGGTTGGGGTTCGATATCGCCTTACGCTTGATCCCACCGTTTCATTCTCGTCCCATTCCACCTGTTCAGCTAGTTACTCCTTTGCAGTTTTCACATTTCGCGCAAGAGTTGGCCCAGCACCCAGATCGCGAGCGCTCCCAATATGTGCTCGATGGCATTCGTTTTGGTTTTCGTACTGGTTTTGTCCCTGACGCCATCGTTTTAAGGTCTGCCGAAAGGAACATGAAGTCCGCGTCTGCTCATCCGGCGGTCATCGATGTCTACCTCGAAAACAAAGTCTCGCGGCTCCGTGTAGCCGGCCCATTCGCTGCTTCCCCTTTCTGGCTTGCAGTGCAGCTTCTTTGGGTTATTCCCAAGAAGCATCAGCCCGGCAAGTGGCGTCTCATTCTCGACCTCTCGTCGCCCAAAGATCACAGCGTCAATTCAGGCATCCCCAGCGATCCCTTTTCGCTCCAATACATCTCCGTGGATACAGCGATTGGTGTGTTGATGCAACTTGGCCCCGGGGCCCTCTTGGCCAAGTTCGATGTAGAGGCTGCCTACCGTAACATTCCTGTTCATCCGGACGACCACTATCTGTTAGGCATGCGTTGGCGTGAGCACTTCTACGTTGACTTGACGTTGCCGTTTGGTTTGCGGTCAGCTCCGTTTATCTTTGACTCTGTGGCCTCCATGGTTGAGTGGATTTTGCGGTTCAACTACCACCTTCGCTTCCTCTTCCACTATTTGGATGACTTCATCACTCTCGGTGCGGCTAACTCATCGGAATGTGCCAACAACGTGACAATCGCTCGGTGTTCACCAACCTCGGCCTACCCTTGCATCCTATGTGAAGGTCCTACCACTTCTTTGGTTTTTTGGGTATCCAGCTCGACTCAATGTCGTCTCAATGTCGAATTCCACCGCGATCTGGTTGGTGGTTAGAGTTTTTCGTCTCCTGGGATGGGGTCGCCTTCCTCCGCATGCCTACCGTTTCCTTGTTTCCCGACCTTTTTGTCGTTTCCGACGCTGCTGGTGCTTGTGGTTTTGGCGCTATCTGGAGAAATGCCTGGTTTGCAGGCGTCTGGCCGACTCCGCTTTCTTCCTCCGATATTGACATTCAAGAGCTCTTCCCTATCGTTTTTGCAGCTCACATCTGGGGCTCTAAGTGGGCGCGTCTGAGGGTTCAGTTCCTGTGCAATAACTAGGCGGTTGTTGCCATCCTGAATTCCGGGGCTACTCGCGAGCGCTGTGCGATGCATTTGGTTCGACGTCTTACCCTAGTCGCCTGTCGCTGTCATTTTTCGTATTCCGCACGGCATGTACCTGGCCGCTCCAATGCTGTGGCTGACGCTCTCTCCCGTTCTCGTTTCCAGGAGTTCCATCGCCTTCATCCCTCTGCCGATCCTTTCCCCACCGTCATACCCAGCCACTTGATCCGGGAGCTTACCGCATTCTAGAGGACCAGTGTTTTGTTTTTTTGGCTCACGGCTTGGCGCCGAATTCCTCCCGCACGTATGCTGTTGGTCAGGGAAAGTTTTGGCATTTTTGTAGTTTGTTTGCTTCGCTATGGTCCGGTCCGACTCCACTTCCAGGCAGTCAAAGAAACTCGATTAACGTTCGGCGTAACCATGTGTTGCAAGATGGACTGGCAAAAATTTCAAGGGCCTCGTTTGTTCCAAGCAGAGAATTATCAGTAAAGTTTGCAGATGATGTTTGGCAAAGCGAAGCTGCAGTTGACCTTGGTGGTCCGACACGGGAGTTTCTTCGGTTGGCTGTTCGAGAGCTCTTCGAATCTTCGATGTTTTCTGGAGAACCTGGAAAACGTGTTTTGGTACCAAATTCAAAAGGTGAACATGATACTGTACATGTACTGTAGGTCAGTAACTAAAGGTCCCAACACCTGTCCGACCTAATTGGTCTTTAGTTAAAGTGATAATAATCATCACGATAATCCTAACATCAACTCTTTAACCCTAACTACCTGACCAAACTGAATGCAACCGTTAAACACCTCTAGAAACCTAACCCCTAACTCCCCTGGACGAAATACTGACTAGTGAGCCTTTCTAGTAGAAAAGCCTCTGCTGTGCAATGAGATAGAGTTCAGTGTAGCGGTTTACAAAGCGTTTTGATTTGTTTTATTGTTGTTTTTCTTTCACAATAATTAATTAGTAATTAACACATGTATTTTGTAGCAAGGAAAGAAAGCATGTACAAATGGGCTGGGAGATTAATTTCAGTGTCAATTTGCAATGGTGGAGAATGCCTTTATAATCTAATAGCAGTTGGTGAACATGCATGTAACCCAACTGTGAGTGATGTTCCAAACACCGATATTAGGGATACCCTTGAACTGGTTTGGAGATTTGCCAACAAGAAAATAATTAATGTTCACTAACAACTCTACAGTAAGAGGCAATTGCTACCACCACATGCAGTGTAAATAAAATTACCCGGAGCGATGAAGTGACCCAAGGGCGAAGCCCAAATGGTACTTCGTCCCAAGGAGTAATTTTTGTGGATTATCTTGAGCGAAGGATAATTGACACTTCATGTGTACACTAGTTTGGAGTTTATTTGTCAATATTTTGGGGAAAACAATACCAATATAATAGTCCAATCCAAAAAAGGCATGCAACTTTACAAACTGTTATTAGCAGCTAGACATGTCAGTTAATAATGACTGTTGTTAATTTTAATTAGCTAAATGTTTTGAGTGTATTTTTTACTAACAGCTAAAAAACGCAGAAAATGATGAGGCATTCATGGAGTTGGTCTCCTCAACTAAGGTGCAAGACTACTTGTCGAATTGTGGCTATAATAGCATGCCGCTACTTGCAAAAAGAGAAGACCTGGTTATGGAATTATGTCATTACTTTGTGGTAGATAGAGTCCATACAGCAATCGAATTGTTTAAAGAGTGACTTCCAACTCTTGGTATCCTTGAACTTATAAACAAGTATCCTGCTGCTTTTCACAAATTATTTTGCTTCTCAGACAAATCTCTTACTGCTGATGACATCGATGAGACCTTCACACCAAAACTCGATGCTGTTGGATCGAACAGGCGTGAGAAACAGGAGAATGCTGTTATGCATTGGAGGGACTATCTTCAAAACAGCGAAGGTAATACAGTAAAATTTCTCATACCGCAGAACACCCCACAATATATTATATTTAAATGTAATACGCTGCATGATATTTTCATTACGCTTCATTGAAAAACAACACCAATATACTACGGTCCTATCCAAAAAGGTATACAACTTTACAAACTGTTACTAGCAGACACGTCAGTTAATACATGTCAACGTCGAAAAACTGTTCAACTGGCAACTTTTGATAAGTAAACACGTACAACTGTTTATAGTACTTATTCATGAGACATCTTCCTATCAAGTTTGTCAATATTTTAACATTTTTTCCATTTTAAGCTGGCATAACAAAGACCGCTCTTAATAATAATAATAATAAACTTTATTAGACACAGAATTTAAACAGTTTACACTGATTCCCATTAAAGCTGTGTATGTAAATTATCCTAAACTAACTAAATACAAAATTCAAAGATCAAAAAGATAAGCATACAAAATAATCAAAACTTATGTTGAAATATAACACCAATAGTTTCTTTTGAAACAAGTAATAGAATCAGAGTCTTTGATGATAGAAGGTAGGCTATTATAAAGTTTGGCAGCAGAGAAAATAAACGACCTATAACCAGATTTAGAAGAGATCTTTGCAAGGTGTAAATTATGCCTGTTTCTAGTATTATAGTTATGTATATCTGAGTTGCGAAGAAATATATTCTTGAGGTATGACTG
The DNA here is from genome assembly GCA_035772405.1 of Chrysogorgia sp. JL179-B06. Taxonomy (NCBI): domain Eukaryota; kingdom Metazoa; phylum Cnidaria; class Anthozoa; order Scleralcyonacea; family Chrysogorgiidae; genus Chrysogorgia; species Chrysogorgia sp. JL179-B06. The sequence goes on along the minus strand of JAYKKM010000105.1, from coordinate 136,527 downwards.
GCAAAGCGCATTCAAACATCTAAATACGGTAACACATTTATGATATGACCATCTAGCATCAAGCGTTACCCAACTTAACTGCTTAAAAAGAGTAGCAGAACGTTCTTCCCTAGTTCTCTTCATTAAAATGATGCGAGCGCCTCTCTTTTGAAGCTTCAATAATCTATTCAGACTTGTTTGGTCAGCATTTGACCAAACAATATCACAATAATCATATAAAGGCTGAATCAATGTGCCATGTATATACCTGGCAACATCTGTACTAAGATATTTTCTAATTCTTCTAAGTACACCTAATCTCTGTGAGATCTTAGAACTAATATAGTCAATATGATTTTTCCAGCTGACCGAAGAGTCAAATACTAATCCTAAGTATTTAAAAGAATCAATATGCTCGAAAAAATTGGATAAAATAGATAAGAGAAGTCTAGAAACATTAGATAAACGTTTTTTAGTTCCAAATAACATGACTTTAGACTTATTGCAGTTGACAATTAACTCATTATCGATAAACCAGGAATTTAGCTGATTAAGATCCGATTGTAAGACAGATTCAATTTTTTGTACATCTTTATGTGCAAAAAAATTGGTGACATACTTACGTTTGCCAATGGGGTTTTCACAGCAGCCAACCATTTGTTTCTGGGAAGATTGTCGTCCCAAAGCTAACATATGTGGCGATGTGTTGTTCCTACAAACTAGCATTGGGGTATTAAACGACTATGAAATGTTTCAAGAAATGATGGATGATGGAATTATGAATTCTCCATTTTTTGGAATGGCCTAGTTATAAGAACCACGCAATCTTAATTACATTGAAGAATAAAGCATATTCCGAAGAATAATGCCATCCTGAAAACTCAAGATATGAGTTTAACAAGTGGAACTAAGTGAAATTTGTAATATATCGATTTCATTTCGAAGTCATCATCAGATAAGTCACTTGTCTGATCACTTGTTTAACTATGGTTTAACTCATTTTGAGTTTTTGGGATAGTATTATTCTTTGGAATATGTTTCATTCTTTACTTTTTTAAGTTGTCATTAATTATATTATTTAGCTAGGCAAAGGTTATACCTGGCTATAAGGGGGATCTAATAACATCCAGAGAAAATTACAGGCCTTTGTCGATATACTTTCTATACTTTCAAAGATCTTAGAGAAACATGTTTTCTCCTCTTATTGCCAATATCTCAATAATCATAATCTCTTATCTAATTATCAACATGGTTTTCGAAAACACCTTAAACCATACTTATGTTAATGTTTGAAAAATTAATTTGTAATATTGAAAAAGGTGAAATTAGTGCCATGATCATGCTAGATTTTTCAAAAGCGTTTGATTTAGTTGATCATGAATTACTTTTAAAGAAAATTGCAATGTATGGCATCACAGATTTAAGTCTAGAATGATTCAGAAGCTATGTTGATGATAGAAAACAACAGGTCAAATACAAAAATGCTTTTTCACAAACTTGTCCCACAGGGATATCAATACTTGGTCCTCTCTTATTCTTGATTTATATAAATGATCTTCCTCTATATCTGAAACAGACATTACCATACATATTTGCGGATGATACCACACTCCTGACCAATTCAAATGAAATATTGGAATTATCTAGTAATATTAATAAAGATCTGAAAGAAACCTCAAATTGGGCTAACAATAACACAATGATTCTGAATGGTAAGAAAACCAAATCTATGGCGATATATTCAATAAGAAAATATAATAATATAAAAATCCAAGAACTACTTCATAACAGAGAAATTAAAGAAGTAACTGATGCAAAGTTACTTGGCATCTATTTTGACTCATTTTTAAAATGGGAACCACACGTTACACATATTAGTACAATTATATCCGGAAGATTATATTTACTTAAAAGAACGAGAGATTATCTGCCTATAGAAGCACGAAAACGATATTATGATGCGTTAATCCAACCACACTTGACATATTGTTCAACATTATGGGGTAATTGCTCCAATGAACTTTTGAATGACATACTAAAACTTCAAAAGAGAGCAGCACGAATAGTACTCGGTCTATCTTGTGAATCACCATCTGTAAATCTTTTTCGCCAGTTAAAATGGCTACCCATTTATAATATAATTAAAATGAGAAAAATACTCTTTGTATTCCGTGCACTCAAAAATACGGCACCTTTGGAAATATCACTTCTATTTCAGATGAGAAGTAATGTAACAAACATTATTACAAGATCATCGGAAACAGATATTCAAGTGTCCAAAGTAAAAACAGAAAAATCTAAATCCAAAATAACTTTTAGAAAGAATATTTTCTCAATTTAAATTATGAAATTGAACATTTAGAAAAATTTTCCTGTCCTAGTTGTAAACATGTGGTCCGTTGTAATTGTATCTAGATGATTGTAAATAGTGCTATATATTTTTTAATATGTAATTATGTAAAAATGAGGGACATTAGGAAGATTACATATGTTGTAATAATGTACACCCTCTTTAAATAAAGATTATTATTATTATTATTATCCATCTAACCCCTGCGCCTGCTTATACCGCCATACATCAGGTGTTCGTCAAGGGAGCACCGCTCCAACTCCCCAACAAATCCTTTTCCGATGCTTTGGCATCATTTGGCATTGTCACCGCCATGAAACATCTGCCGGTCAAGTGTTACCCGCACATCCAGTCGGGTACCCGAATGGTGACAATGACTATTAAAGACACGTTGCCGTCTTTTGTGGTTATAAACAGCATTAGGTGTAAAGCAAACTATTCTGGTCAGCCGACCAAATGCTATGGATGTGGACAGCTGGGCCATAGGGTCCAACGCTGAGTGTCAATCGTACTAGTAACAGTACACCTATCACCACTACGACAGCAACTACTTCCACTACCAACTGCAGTACATATGCAGCGATTGCTGCCCTCACTAGTACAGCTGTTGTGACCACTCCACCAGCCCCCGACACTTGCGAAGATGCTAGTGCTCAACAGAGCCAGTTCGCACAAAGCAACATTTTGCCATGGAGTCACTGTCCAAAACCACCAAGGACGTGTCCCCATCTGATGGCTTGCCTCAGACTGGATCATGGCCATCCCGCAGTGTCCTCGAGGGCCCCAATGGTGATCTGCTCGTGGTGTTCGAAGCTGCGAACCACGTACGACTGGCGGCCCCTGCCGCCCCCCGACCACGCATCCTTTCCACAAATACCACTGCCTTTGCAGCTCAAAGACTTTGGTCTTCTTGCGCTCGACTCTGTCCACGATACTGGACATGAGGATATGCCACTGAAGGGCCGAAAGAGAGGCCGCGTCGGCACCATTGATAGTGATCCTGAAGATGCCAAGCGCACTCTTCTAGACCAAAATGACAAAGACTCAGACGCTTCAGCGCTATCTGAGCCGGATGACGACGCCCTACCTGACACCACAGTTATGGTGCACATTAACCTCGATGTGGATGCGGCTACTTCAACCACCGCTGTCATCCCTCCCGCCAAAGAGGTCGAGATCGCTCCTGATTTGAGCAATCTTCCACCTCCCTCCTCGCATACCTTGGAGGTTCAATCCGCCCCCGGTGATACCGCTACTGATGCGGTTGGAGAAGAATCTCTTCCTGTGGTAACAGATGCCACACCCCCGGAGCCTACTGGGCCGGACTCCTCAGACCACATTGAGGAGTTCACTCCAACACATGTCCCAGTTACTCCTGTTATCATCAGCGAAACGCCCATGGCGAACTCTGTTGATATTTCATCATCAGATCCCCCTGGTGATGGTGCTGCCGCAACAGCACAACGAAAGCCCGGATGTGGTTTCCCCCACACCACAACCTCCAAAGATCGACTTGCTGGACAATTCCGGATCAGTCGCTGATCCCAACGGAGCTTGATCTTCCGGGTCATGAAGTGTGGAATGATGGAGGGTCTGATGCCACTCTGTCTCCTTCCAGGAAAAATGAGGCGCTCGGCGACAGATGGGAGCCCCTTTCTGAGTCAGACAGCGACTCGTCGTCTTCTCCTTCCGCATTAACAATTTTTAACGACCTTCAATTTAATAACCTTAAACGTAAATGGTCTAAATAACACAACTGAACGTGTCACCTTCATCCATTGGCTAAAATGTCTGAAGGCGGACATCGTATGTCTCCAGGAAACACATGCCGCTTCCCATTCCACTTTACGATCCTGGTTCTCAGGTTCAGGGTACGCGGTTGGTTCATCGTCGATTTCTAATAAACGCGTCAGGACGGACATTCTTGTGTCGACGAAATATGACCTGGAAAAGGTTTGGTGTGACGACGCAGGACGTTTCACCCAAGCTCAGGTTTTCATGGAGAGGGGGTGCGTAAGGTTTACGTCACTTTACGCCCCATCACGCAACCCCTCCCGGAACGCATTTTTAGTTTCACTACCAGATTTTATTGACCTGGCATATCCTACTTTTCTCTGCGGAGATTTTAATTTGGTCCTGGACGTTGATCTGGATCGACGTCATCCGCCATCCTACCAACGTTTAACACCCAACATGTCCGCTGAGAGTGTAACCACCCTTCAGTCTCTGCACCCAACATCCTGGAGAACGTACTTTCTCCTGGGACCATGCATCTGGACAGGTATCCTCTAGGATCAACATGATCTGGGCACCCATCGCTCTCCAAAGTCACGTGAAGGATTGCCAATACCATCCTTCCACCTTTTCTGATCACCGCTATCTCACAACTTCTTTTTCCCTTCCGTCATCAGGGAATCGGGGTCCCGGGTACTGGAAGTTCAATACTTCTGCTATTCAAGATCTCGAATACCGCGAGCTTGTACAGTCTTTTTGGGTGTATTGGCAGGCGCAGGAAGCCACCTAGGATTTTTCGAACCCACTCGATTGGTGAGACTTAGGTAAATTCTACCTGCGTGAGATTACGCGCTCCTATTGCAAATCCAAAGCTGTTGCCCATTCCGCTACCCAGCTTCGTTTAACCCAGCGGCTTCGTGAGCTTCAGCGATTGCTAGATTCCGGCGAGTCTTCGGTTTTCACAGAGTTCTGTGCAATCCAGGAAGACCTACGTGCCTATGAAATCCGAACTGCCCAAGCTGCTCAATTCCGAGCACGCTGTAAATGGGTTGAAGGAGAAATATCCTAAAAATATTTCTTCTCGTTGGAGGGCAAACACCAACAGAGAAAGAACATGACCGGGATTAAGGATCCTTCAACTGGTGTCGTTCACCATGACCCACTGGAGATCCTGAGTGTATGGCGCTCTTATTGATTGGTGCATTCCTTCGGGTACCATAATATAGACCCCAAGTGCTTCTGTCAACAGGACGAGGAAACGCTCGAGCACCTGTTCTTCCACTGCTCCTTTGCCCAGTTCGTTCTGAACTGGCTTTACTTCCAGCTCCTGCAAGCGGCCCCAGGTGCCAATCCATTCGCTGGGGCTCGCAAGCAGTCTGTCCCTGCTGTCATTAAGTGGACGCTGCTGGTGGTAAAGCACCGCATTTGGATCACCGGATGAAGCTAAATGTATCAAGACAGCATCCGCCCGCATTACATTCCTTTTGCAGACTAAATATACCACTGCTCTCCGCCGCAAACTTTTTGTGAAAGATTGGCTAGCTGGGGGGTCCTTCGGTGTTTTTAACGGTGAGAAGCTCGACTTCTCTTTTTATCCTTTTTAACCTAAACCTCGCCTTGGCGTTGGGATAACATAGTTAATATAGGATAAATTTAACATCTTCCCTGGTCTCTCCTTAATTGGTCTGCACTGGGCGAAGTAAACATTTGAGGTTCCTTTTTCCTTCTGTCTTTATCTAGGATCACTGCTGGCTCTCGCATCAAAAGGATTCTAGGTTTCCAACTTTGGGGGTGAGAGTCATGCTCTCAGCACAGTTAGCAGCCTTGTAGGCTCCCCCTGTGAAGAATATTCACTGCACGAATGTCTTATGACATCAGAATATTCTTTTCAAAATAAAACTTACCTGATGCGAGAGGCACTCTGATCACATGGGGAGTTCTCTCAGGACGAGGCCCTCTCATTGCACTTCGACTGGTTGCCCCAAATGTGGGCAACTCGAGCATATAATTTCTGGTAGTGGGGACCCTAAGGTAGGGGGTAGTCGAACCCTCAGGGTGGCCAAGGGTCTGGTTCTTTTAAGAACCCATCTGCTAGACGCAAGGCTCTTTGGGGGGGATGACTCGGTCGCCTCTGCCTCCTCTGGTCCACGTGGGACGCATCTGGGCGGGGGTCGCTACTCCGAGTAGCACCTCGCCGCACCGCCGCCTCCTCCTGGTGGATACAGTGTGGCCTGCCGGATACCTGTGGAGACCAAGAATTTGGTCCATGTGTTGAGAAGACCTTCAGCACCACCACCCAGCTAAAGGCCCACGCCAGATGAGTGCACCACCTCCAAGACATCCACACCCCCACCACCTGATCCAAATGTAATCGCCACTTCGAGCACTACAAGAATGCCGCAAACCACTACCGCACGTGCTCCGCACCACCGAAACAGTACTCCACATCCACCATCAAAGAGGAAGCCGCCACTGACTACCCACCTATTGACCACCGTCACCCACCACCAAACCTCGGTACAGCCGTAAGACATATACCACCTCCCAACCAGACACTCCACCTCCCACCTCCGACCGTGGCTCTCTGACAAAGGGCCTAATATGCTCGAAACGTTAGACCTCCCAAGAGTATTTGATTTGTATTGCTACACCTATTGGCTATTTATAAAAAAATTGTACATATAATATGGGGGCAAATAAACAATTACATATTTGGTGTCCAAAGTTTTTTTTAATTTTGTATTTTATTTTCAAATGGGCAACTTAGAGCAGTTATATCATAATTAGCAGCTAGCAGCTATCAAGTAATAATATTAAATCTGATTTATAGCTACCAATATTTAGGGCAGTATAAATACATTATGTTATGCTTGCCAAAGCAACAGTAAAATAGGGCAAGTGATAGTTATAAACAAAATTTATCGTTATAGGTCACCTGCCAATATCATTCTAACCATGTGTAACTAATCACATTTTAAAGCAACATTCGTAAATAGACAGTATATAGTCTATATACTATATAGCACTTGCCAATGTCATCTTGATGGATGATTTATAGTACACTATTAAATAATGCCACGCCTGAGTGTCATGCTGTCTGATCCAAATAAGAGATGCCTCGTTTCCATGATAAACGCGGGAAATAAAGAACCGAGAAGCTGCATATACATGCTGTCGACATGAACGATGAAAAGCTCAAACAAATCCAGCGTAGATTCCCAAACTCGAAAGAGCAGTTGAAGGTAATGCGAAATGAAAGGAAGAGAAGGAAGCGATTGCAGCATACTGCTGGTATCTGCTGGTATAAAGAAGAAAAGAGCTGACCAAGTCACTGCTGAAGGACAAGCTCTTGTCAAGGGGAAGCTTCAAGAACTAGAACGTGCGAAGAAAAAACACGAATATTTGGCTCGAAGTAACCTAGTAACCTGCGATCATGCGTTTCTTGGGGGAGGGGAAGGGGGGAGCAAGGGGAGAAAAGAAACGCCTGATACAAATGTTGTTTGAGTGGCTTTCCCTCCCTTTGACACACCCATTTAAATCGAGCCAATCAAAATACGCCGGAGCCCCGGAAGTTAGGACTTTCGTTTTATTGGCAATGAATCGCAGTTGGAAAAGTTTTATACCCGCAAACCATTGCAAAGATTCTATCCAAGATCATACACAGTTGAGAGATCAATCATGATAAGACGGAATGGACAGCCGAAGAACAGGGAAATATTATGCTGTGTTGACATTTATGCCTCCGTAATATTTCTCATTATGAAACGTGCTTTTGTCCGATTTAAATCAATTCTATATCGAAATGATCACTTGAATCTGAACGCTGTAGGTTTCGTCTACTTAAAATGTGAAGATCAGATGTTATATGAGAAAAAGTACCCAAATCAAAGGACATGACTTCAACTTCAAGATCTGTTCGACGTTTACCTGGTGATTTATTGCTTTAAACCGATGTAATTTCGTAACAGATGTTTCGTATATCTTGCCACGTTTTGACACACGAAGACCTTCAATCGAACCGTGATCGAACCATGGATAGTAAATAGTCTATTTACTATCCATGATCGAACAGATATTAGAAAAATAGCATTGCCGTGTTTAGTGTTTACATTAAATTTCGTCTGCGTGATTTTTCTTCGTCCCCTCATCAATCATGCATATACGTACAATCAAAATAGCTCTCACGTAACTACATTGCTTCTAAAACTTTTCCACTTCTTTAAACGATCGCTGCACAACGCCTTCAGTGCCTGATAAGATTACAGAAATCAGTAACCCGAGTAGACGCCTGGACAGGTATTGTTAAGAATACATTTATTGCTTTGAATATAAGATATAGTTATCGAGCATGAAACAGATCTACTCGTTGTTTAATAACCTAAGAACAACAGAGGTCACGTGACCGTGGGAACCTTAACACAACAAGTCTAGTGAGAGTTTCTAGTTTGATCATTATCGTAACATCCTCCCACCGAACAAGAAGACTGCTGGGTTCAGTTCTTCCAAAAGTTTTAATCACCGTCTATAAATCTTTTTGGAGGTCGCACCTGCCTACCCGAGCGTGTGGTGATTGGTATACTAGGCACAACATGTTCTGCTCCAATGTTTTTATGGAGTTCAGAAGTAGGTGCAGATTTACAAATGGCTTCAGACAGGTTTGTTGAAGGTGCTATCATAGTGGGTTGTTGTAGCTCTCTAGTTGTTTCCTTATGTTGGATTCCATACTCATTGGATGATGTAGAGGTTTCAGATTCAGGCTTCTGTTTACTCGTACAGTTCGTCTTTGGTGGTTGTTCAATGGTTTTCTTAAGATGTACTCTATTTCTCCTGTATGTCCGATTCTCAGTTTCAACCTCGTAGGATCTCCCATCTAGTCGTTTGGTGATCATTCCCTTCTTCCACGTTTCCTGTCCTTTAACCAGAGGTTTCATGCGTACCACATCTCCCTCTTCTAAAGGACATAAGTCTCTTGCTGACTTATTGTAGTAGTACTGTTGTTTCGCCTGACGTTTTTCCATTTCTCTTTTGGTAGCTTGACCGTCAAGGTTGGTGGGATTTAGTAGCTTATATGTGGTGGGTAAAAGAGTTCGTGTACGTCTGCCAAAGGATCTTTGGGCTGGGCTGGTTTCGAGGCTCTCTGATGGGGTGTTTCGATGATCTAGAATGGACATGTATGGGTCTCCTCCTGACATTTTGGCCTTTTTGATGAGTCGTTTTGCCGTCTTCACTGCTGCTTCAACTTTCCCATTAGCTTGGCTGTTTCCTGGGCTGATTGTTCTGTGTTCAAAGTCCCATTGCTGCGCAAATGTGGCGAATTCTTTTGAACTGTACTGTGGTCCGTTATCGCTGACCACTACTTCAGGTAATCCGTATCTTGCGAAGTGGTTCTTTAGCTTTGTGATGATCATTTTAGATGTGGTTTCGTGTAGTCTGTCGATTTCGAAGAAGTTCGAAAAGTAGTCTACAGTGGTAAGATATTCTTTACCATGCAGTGAGAACAGATCTGTAGCAACTTTAGCCCAGGCTCGATCTGGCAGGTCGTGTGACATCAGGGTCTCTCTTTGGTTGGCAGTTTCCAGCTCTCTACAGATGTTACAAGAGGCGATGAAATCTTTGATGTCGTTTGTCATGTTTGGCCAATATAAGCATTCTCGAGCGTGGCGTAAGCAACCGTTTGTGCCAAGATGTGATGAGTGGATCTTCTCTTTTATGCTTTTCCTCATGCTACTGGGAATTACCACTCTCTCTCCTCTAAATATTATTCCGTCTGCGATGGTAAGTTCATCGTTAAACGAGAAGTAGGGGTTTACTTCCGGTGGGAGTGATTGTTTATCATTTGGCCAGCCTTCCATAATCACTTTCTTCAGTGCTTGTAGATTGGTGTCTGCTTCTGTGGCTTGCTTGATGAGTGCCAGTCGTTGGCCCGTTATTGGCAAGAACTGCGTCATGTGAACATATTCAATATCGTCTTGAGGTCCCTTGGATGTAGAGGTGGGAAGAAAGGCACGGGACAGTGTGTCAGCCATGAACATCGATTTTCCTTTCAGGTATTTGATACTAATGTCATATTTTTGTAATCTCATTAGCATTCCTTGAAGTCTGCGTGGGGCTTTCACGAGAGGTTTGGATAAGATGGCCTCCAGAGGCTTGTGGTCGGAGTGAACTCTGACTGGACGACCATACGTATATTGGTTGAACTTTTCTAAGGCAAATACGATTGCCCGTGTCTCCTTTTCAATCTGGGCGTATCGTTCTTCGGTATTCGTTAAGGCCCGACTAGTAAAGGCAACTGGCTGTCCTTCTTGCATTTGTTCTCAACGTTTGACCTGAAGGCAGGATACTGGCATGTATCACTGGATGAGGAAAGTAGTCTTCTCACCACATTTTCTACACAATTTGGAAGGTTCAGATGGCTACGACTCCCCTTTGGCACAAGTGTTTCCTCCGAAATCTTCCAGAAAAGGCTACATCAAACGATTGGTGACATTGGTGGTGTACTATCAATTGCCGACGACATCTTGGTATTTGGAGTTGGTGACTCCATGGAGCAAGCAATCCAAGACCATGATCAGGCTGGGCATCTTTCTTTCTTCATAACGTGTTGTCTTCCACAGTAGTTGCACTCCCGTGTATTTCCAGGTATATTGGGCATGTCACCATCATCACCTTTGTTCTCCTTTTTAGTTGGTCGTTTAGTAAACACCCTGTTGATTACATTTTCTTTACTGTCAGAGATGTTTTGTAGTTGTTTTTCTGTTGTTTCCATCACGCGGCATATATCCATACATTTTTTTAATGACAGTTTGTCAGCAGTGAGGAGTTTCTTTCTAGTTGCGATGTCTGTTATACCGGTGACAAGTCTATCACGTATTAGGCTATTCTCTAGTTCCCCAAAGTTGCATGTTTTAGACAAGGAGCGTAAAGCGGCAACATAATGATCGATTTTCTCACCTTGTTCTTGATCGCGGGTGAAGAAAGTGTAGCGCTCATAAGTTTCGTTTGTTTCGCCCAGACAATATTTCCTTAACACGACGATAATTTTATCCGCGTCTTCCCTGTCAAACGTTAATCCTTCGAGGATTTCCTGAGCGTCTTCACCAAGACAGGCGTTGAGTGTGGCGGCTCGAACCTTCGGATGTTGTTCTTTTACGCGAGACGCTACTTCATAGCTCTTCCAAGCTCGCTCGAATCGCTTCCAGTTGCTGGACAGCTTGTCGCTTGTTCTCAACTTTTCAGGAAAGGGCACGTTCTGCAATATTTTTGGTGTTAAATTCGAGATAACTCCTTCTTGCAGTGGGTTTTCCTCAGGGGCCTCCGCCATATTTTCTCGCTGAAATTTCTCTTGTATTTAATCCAGTGATGAATTAGTTATGAATCTTGAGAAATGACCAGTAGGGTTATCAATTCTCATCCCACCGCTGCCACCATGTTAAGAATACATTTATTGCTTTGAATATAAGATATAGTTATCGAGCATGAAACAGATCTACTCGTTGTTTAATAACCTAAGAACAACACAGGTCACGTGACCGTGGGAACCTTAACACAACAAGTCTAGTGAGAGTTTCTAGTTTGATCATTATCGTAACAGGTATCTTGTTATATGTTTCACGGCCTGCAAATTTTCGTACATCTTCGGAATAAGCTGGTATATAAGGTTTTTCCCAAAACCCAACAGATTAGTCTTCTTATGTACTCTTGTTGTTCTGGTTTAAGTGATTGAACATGAGTTATAAAGTCAAATTGATTATTTATTTAAAAATTATTTACCGACGCCATCAGGAAACCGGAAGTTTATTTAATTAATGAAAACCAATCAAAACACGCTATTTTGATTCTCATTGTATTCTGACCAATCACAGAAAAATACCAAAATTTAGTATGAATACATGCGGTTTGAAAAGCATTTGTATCAGGCCCTCATTACGTTTTTTGGAGAGGGCCTGATCGCAGGTTAGGCTCGAAGGTACTACGACCGCTGGAGAGCACTGACGAATAACCCGAGAAAAGGTTGTCATTCTAAAAACCAGGCGAAGAACAAAGTAAGTTGTTGGCACATGTATTTTCATGATATAACATGTTGGCACATGTATTTTCCTCACGTTTATTTTATGCTTGATGAGTAGATTCGTTTGGTTGGCAGATGCCTGATTAGCTAGTTATAAATAATATTCCTGAACTCAATTAGCCAGAGAAATCATTCGAATGATATAAACATTCCAGTGACCCATTAGAAAGTGAAATCTATAGTAAACATAACAGTGACCCATTACACGAGAAAGAGAAATCATTTAAAGAAAAATATACACATTCCAATCAAAATAGAACATTATAATCTGTCATTAATTATACCAACTTTGAAGCAAACTAGCGTTTTCACACGAAAATAAAGTAACTGAATCCCCATGATTGAGAAAAAAGCGATTTTATTTGACCAATTTGAAATCAATTTGGCAATATCCAACCTGATTAATATGCAGTAGCCATAAAATTGGCTGGGTATTCTTAATTTATACATGTACTATAAGTTTTAAACAATGTCCGTTTGCTGATTTTTAGCTTAGTTTTTCATGATCAGTTAGTATAAATTAAACAATCTACTCAATAATTAACCCTTTTCTTGCCAAGTAACTATAAACCCTGATTCTTTCTAGTTTTAAAGTGCTGGTAAACACAGTGTCAGCACAGATATAATTTGTGGAAACTCGATCTATTGCTATAGACTATGGTGATCACAGGTTGGATGCCCAAACTCCAAAGATAGATCAAAATGTGGTATCTCTTGTAGTCTTGTAACCTTAAAGGTGCCGTCCAGTCCGTTCTGCACATGTCCACGTTTCTGTTTACATCGCATTATATAAACATGAAGTATTTCCACTTAAAAAACGTGTTATAATAAGCTGTTCTGTTCCTAAATGTGGATAATATATCAAACTACCACTCACGTGCCTTCGCCACCTTTAACGAATACTCGCTTTCGAACTGTCGTCTGTCGCAAATCTATTCCGTTAAAGTTTGTTGACATGTGGGGTCCCCAACGTTTGAAATATCACACATGCACAGAACGGACTGGACTGCACCTTTAAACAATTTTTCATCAATTATGCAATTTTTCAAGGATTTAAGATGATTTTGTCATCCCTAATTCTTATTTAGATAAGTATTGAGGAATATACACTGCTGCTGGTAAAGTTGATAGACCGTGGCCATCTAGAAAGATCGTTACACAAAGGGAAAATTATAGAGGAAAATATTGGAGAAGGAAGTTTTGGATCCGGTTGTAAAATGTTATACCATGGTATTCCTGTTGCTGTAAAAGAGTTTAAGAGACTTTCATCTTTAGTCATGTCAAGAAAGAAGCATCAATTCTTTCTAGACTTTCCCACCCAAGCATTCCTTTCGTCTTTGGTATCTGTACCACGAAACCGTATTTATTAGTTATATTGTATTGATACACATTAAGGAGAATGCTTCTTAGCACCAAACAACGTCTGTCTCACCAATCATGGATTCAGCTATTGACAGATATAATAGAGGCCCTACTTTTTATACATGGCAAATCTTGAAGGGTGATAATGATTTGAAGGGTGATAATGTTGTTGTGTCATACTACAATAACAAACATGTCCCCATAATTATAGATTTTGGGAAGTGTGTTGATGTAAGTGAAGATGTCAATTATAAAGTAATGACTGAAGCATAGCAGTTATTGTTTAAGAAAAAATACCCATATATTGCACCAGAAATGGTTGCAGGTTCAAGGCCATCTTTTTCAAGTGACATATACTCTCTGGCACTGATTTTAAGTTTAGTGTACAATGAAAAACTTCATCTTTGTATACCAGATTTACAAAACCTGGTTAAAGCATGCACAAAGGTTGAACCTTGTCAACCTCCAAGTCTTCTTCAACTTTCCGAATTTTAATGCATTCATATTTAATTGCAGTCAATTATTGTCCATTTATTAGGCAAAATTTATTTGCATCTTGAACTTCTGCCATTCATAAGATTACTCAGCTTTCAAGATGGTTATCTTTGGTTAGCAGACTGTCTAGATGCCTCATCTTTTGTCAGTCAGTATTCTTGTGTGGTTAGAAAGTATAATTCAACTTCATAACCTACATTATGCATCTCCAGTGCAAAATCACTCCAGAGTGTCTATTTCTTTGAGTAATGATAATATAATAAAATATGATAATATAAATTTGGTCTGCAAAGTTTTTTCTAAAAGGTGCAAAATACTCAGCTTTCGAGATGGTTCATCTTTGGTTAGCAGACTGTCTAGATGCCACATCTTTTGTCAGTCAGTATTCATGTGTTATGCAAAACTAGAAATTTATTCAGGCCAAGTATACAATTGATCAATATGTAACATACAATATTTTAATGGTATTGTTGGATTTAGTGTTTTATCTTATCTCCCATCATATATTGAGCGGTTTCGATATTATCGAGGAGGAAATACGGTCATAAAATTAGTGAAACTGTAAACGTAGTTAAATTACTAGAGATCATTTCCAGGAGAGGGGCTGCTTATTTCAAATGCTGCGTTCAACAATTAGGCGCTTAATCAAGGGAGTTGAAGTACTATTGTTGCTAATGAAGTATTAATGTTGTTTATAAACTTTATGGCAAATATATAAAGGCAAAGGTAACCATATTTGGCAGCCTAGCAAATGTAGAGCATACTATATTGTAAAGAAACTCATTTACACGGCTTGCGCAAAGAGAGTAAGAAAATCAAATTTACTCACACTTTGCTAAAATAAATACGGGCCAAATATGTTGATTTGCATAAAATTTGATGTTTCTAGTAAATCACGGCCAAATTTAGCTCTACATGTTTGCAACACATTTGCGTAATCAACAAAGATCTTGTAAATCTGTTTTTTATGCATTGCACAAATAGATTGTAAAATTACGAATTTGGTTACATTTACTAACATTTGCGATGCCTGGCAAATCTATACATTTAATTAACGCGTATACTACACGTCCAAATATATAGCAAACTACAATTATATTTGCTAGCCCAGCAAATGTTGCACAAAACGTGTGCGAATATCAAATTTGTTCACACTTTGCAACAACTAACTACGCTAGCAAATTTGTAAGTTTGAATAGATTTTGATGTTTTGAGTAAATTCATAGTAAAATTATTGCAACAGATTTGCACCATATTTGCTTCATGTAAATCCGTTTTTTCATACAGTGAAATTTTCCTTCATAAACCCTTTCTATATATATATATATATATATAATTATAAGCTAAGCCTAAAGTTTTTAAAACTTACACCATGCCGACAAACAATGTGGTAAAATCCACCTGTTCTACCAGCTGACCGATTATACCCATGACAAGGACACAAACCAACAAGAAGGGTTGCATAAAGTCGATGTATATTAAAGCGAAGTTTCTCCTGAAACAAAATCACATTATCAATGAATTCAATTAATTGGCAATAACAATTGACGACTGTTGACTATTAAAGTGGCATTTGTATGGAAAAATTATTTGGAAAAGCTCTTAATCAGGAATACTTTAGATACATACTACCAGTTAATTTAACCATAGTAACCTATCGTTCAATTAAACAGTGGTGGAGGAAGATGTTTGGTATTGGAGGGGCTACATGTAATTCATCAATAGAATGATAAAGACTTAGAGGCCTGTATACATGTGAAGTTTCTGATGCGATAAATCCTAATAATTATATATGTAAACCAAATGATTATAACGTTGCAAGTAACATTATTCCGACTACAGTACATACTGCTGACTTGTTTGACACTTTAATTGAGCAATCCTTGCATATATCCTTTAATTCTTCAATACTTAAAGAAGACAGCTGTGCCATGTCAACATTGTTAGATCTGATCATACTTGAGTATGTATGGCTCACAATTAGAACAAAAATATAGTACATGTACTTATTACTATCAGTGAGACATTGGAAAAGTTTACAATATGTACAGATGTTATTGAAATATATTTTAGTTCATAATTTCGGGCTACTTCACTGAAGTTTGTTCTGAAGTTCACTACTTCATTTTGAACTACACGTTTGATTGGCTATTCAGTTTCTAGTAACGAAATGCATGTGGTAGTTCAAAGCAAACTTGTACATTCATAATGTGATTGCCCTTGCAAACTTTAGAATGAAAACACACTTAATCAGTAAAAGTTATCTGAAATATACAGTACTGCAAAAATAAGACTGGAAATTGAGACTGGAAAAGGCACAATTGCATGATATAGTAGTATAAATAACATGTTTAAAATAAAAACAACTGGCCATCATTAGTAAAATCTATAATTATAAAATCAACACCACATTTAGTCTAAGAAAGTACAAATTAGATATTCAAGCTATACCTTCTGGAACATCTGTTTCTCAATAATGCACTTTGTTTCTCCAACTCAGTGTTATTCACAACAGGCCTTCCAAGGGAAGGTGCTATTATTGGAGGAATCTCTTCAGCATATATTTTTGGACTGTCTATTGCCCTACTATAGACTGACTTTTCAATCATCAGATTGGTAATCTTTTTGAGGTAAACCACTTCTCTAGGGGGGTTGGTTCCTCGACCTTGGGAAAAACAATCTATACATTTTAAAAAATGACAGTGTCAACTAATGCTTAAACATGCAATGTGTGCTATAATATTTTGGACTTGAAAATAGAAACCATGCAACAATAGACAGATTGCAAATATGGTGGTGATGTCTTGAAAACGAGGCTTTTCGGTGGTTACCGTTGCTAGGCACGAATCATGTTAGTTGATTGAATCACAATTGATGGACCAAAAACAACAGCCAATCAATCAATCAATCAATGTGATTCGGGTCCTAGCAACGGTGACCACCGAAAAGCATCATTTTCATGACATCGCCGCCATATTTGAAATATTTGGTCTACTGACCAACCTGATATTAATTGCCAGTAATTACAAGTGGCAAGATTAAAAAGCAATATTACCAAAACTGGTGGCCATCATTAGAGATCAATGGAGATTTAGCTTAGTTTATATCACAAGTGCTCATGCATTTTCTGCAGTTATTTTAATTAATAAAAATAACCATGTAGGGGCAACTGGTGAGAGCTAAATGTGTAATTATGTAGTACAGAAAATCGATTAAAACAAGTTACCAATTTAACATGCACACTATTTAAAATTGTAATACTTTAAACTGTTTAATTACTGAGTAAAAAACTGGTATACAAGATTGATATAACTAGCAAATCAGATGATGAGTTTCACCTAAGTTTCCCATAGCCTTTGATTATTGGTTGGGCCAAAAAGAATCACAGGCTCTGCAGGGTACAAGATTGGAATCCTTTTAGAAATGTAATGTTGCCTGGAATATCTTGGCCAATAATCCCTGGCAATTCTTGCTCTCACTTATGTTTTGGATAATAAATATCTATATAAAAGTATTCACTTCTCATTTAAAGTGCCTATCTCACGTTTGGGGATTTTACATATATCTGTAATATTTGGGTCTTCCTGAGCAAAATCATAATATATCTTGTCAGCCAAAAATTTCACCTTACCATAAATGAGTTTTTTGCTGTCAAAGTTACTGGATGTGATGTCACAAGAGACATTCCAAACCAGTTTTCTTTTGTTGTACTTGCCACAAAAATGCCTCTTGTGACATCAGATCTGGTAACTTTAACTTTAAAAAAGTTCATGAAGATGAAATTTCGGCTGGTAAGTTATGATTTTTCTCAGGAAGACCCAAATATTATGAATATGTAAAATCCCCGAATGTGAGATACTGTAGGCACTTTAAGCAAGTACCTGTACATTTCTTATAATTTATAGAAATTCTAGTGATAATTATCTATACAATGTCAATGCTGAAGTTGAAAAACATCTAAATTCTACAAATCAATGCAAACATCTAAAATTATAAAATCTATGGGAGGTAAATTATCCTCAAGTTAACAAAGATACACCAGTGAAAGAATCAACTACAGTTACAGTAGTGAAATAATGTAGTTACAGTTTTATTTATTTTAAATAAAGGATAATTTTTTAACACTGTACTGTATGTAGTAAATATACATGTATATATATTTTATGTAAAACTCACATTTTTGTTAGTGCAACAGTTTTTTCCTTTACCATCACCTAAATACACTTGGCCAACAACACCACAAACTCCACAGATCACCTCATCAAGGTCTCGCACTGTAATTGCCTCGAAGCAGTAGAAACCATTGTATAATAACAGTTCAATGTATTGTAGCCTGCTATCAGTTAACTTGTTTGACTGGATAAAGATAAATTGACATTGCTTAGCTACTCAAATATTTTTTTGCAAATTCATGTACAATTACCTGGTTGCTTTGTGATTATATACAGTCGACTCCAGATAACTCGAACCTTCAAGGGAGATAGAAAAAGGTTCGAGTTATCAGGAGTTCGAGTTACCAGGAATTGAGAACAAATGATCGGAAATAACGAAAAATGGTGTTTACTGTGTATTTCTATTCATACAGTGTTATTTTAATCAAATTTAATTACTGTATGGAACAGCATTTCTAAATATTATAAATCGTAACGTGAAACAAAACAAAGCAGCAGGGGAAGACTAGGTACTGCGAACAATGTTGGGATACTGACACAGAGTTCATGCAATTCACTTTTTCGAGAAATAGTCATTTAATATACCCTGACGCTTCTCGACTGAAGCAAAAAATAAAGAATACACAACTGCTTCAAAATAAATTCAATTTCTTGGACTACTGTACTGTATTTTTTGATTTGTCACGTCTTGACAAATGTGGTTTGAGTTATCGAGGGTTTGAGTTACCAAGGGTAAAATTACAGTAAATTTATGATGGAAATCCAGCCGAAATCGATTTTGGTTCGAGTTAGCAAGGGTTCGAGTTATCGGGAGTTGATTGTATACCAACTAAGATATACAACAAATTATTTTTGATGTATACAATTGACTGGATCAGGGATGCAGTTACAAAAGTACTAGCGTACCATTTGTGCAAAGTACCGTCCAACATTTTCACAAGTCATAAACTCAATTGCATGCATCAGAATGAGGAAAATCACAGGGCAGGGGCAATTGGAGCTAGGGAAATTGGAGCTGGGGCAATTGTCCTCCTGAGTAAAATAAAAGAATGTCATATAGTGTCAGTGAATAGCATATTGATAATAATGCATTGAATAATGCATAATGCTTTCATTGGTACCATCAACAGGCTTCAATCAACCTTACAATCCATCTTTTTAAATTTAGGGTTAATGCATGTTTTTCCATGCAAAAATACAAACTCAGATTTTAAACATTTTTCAGGTGAGGATGCCCTGCACCCCCCAAAAAAAAATGCTCGGTGGTCTTTGTTGGGCTCTTGCAGGCCACTTCAAAGCTGCTAAAGCTCGGCGCACACTGGGCGATTTTTGTCGCACAAATATCAAACATGTTTGATATTGTGCGACCGTCATTTGCGACCAACTTGCGACCAAGGGCATGCACACTAAGCAATGTTGCCACACATATTGTTGCAAGCGACAGAAATTGCAAGAAAAATCGCCTAGCGTATGCCGGGCTTAAGTTGGGAGGCAACTTCAAAGTTACGAGGTTGGTAGACCAAATATCAATATTACGTTTAGTCAACCAAATAATGAATGGCAGCTTGGGACACCTGCAAGAGCCCAATTAAGCAGACACCCTAAGACACCTAAATTTGGTGTCTGTCAGAGAAAGAGTTTTCCTATAGTAAATCATCAATGAGCAGCTAACGTTTACTTTAGTACAATTTAGTGCAATTTGTACAATTTATAAGCCACCGTTTGTCCGTTTTGCCATTTTAGTTAGGTCTGCGATTATTTTCACATTTTGTTTACGTTTGGATGTTGCAAGTTTAACTGGAAAACGTGGAACATTAGAACAAATCAATCAACTTGCTCTGTGATTCTGACACGTTTTTCAATTTTCCATGTTGAAATATATTAGTACGGTTCCATCCACCTGTTTACACGGAAGACAAATTTGGAACCGTTCTCGAATTAGTACGGTTCCGACTTCCGCCTATTCCGCCAGGAAACGTCTCCGTGCGGTTAGACCAGTCTCGAATTCGTCAAAAGTTCTCGAAAAAATTAAAAACAGCTGCGCGCATCGCCGTACAATGGGGTGTTTGACAGAATATAGATGCATCAAATTGGGCCGAAACGCTAAAATTAGAAAGTCAAAAGGAAAACATTTTTTTCTACACCTTGCTGCATGGCGAGGCGACAAACAGTTAAGATATGCTCTTTAATATTTTACTCCACATGTGCCAAACTCGATGAAAATGAGTGTAATATCTATTGTTTGCGCTAATATGCATTGAGTGCGGCACATGTGAAATTCTACCTTACATCATCTGAAAGAGAAATCACTCAACAGGTTATTATATAAAAGTAGAGAAGCCAAAACACTGAAACAGCTGTGAAGAGAAATTTGAAAACCCTTGACCTTTATATGACATTAAAACACGATCCGAAGATAAACATCTTGAAAAACGCAAGATTAGAAAACAAGGCAACAACAGACCATAAGCTATTCCAAAGTCATCATCAGACCAAGTAACTTGGAATAGAGTCGAAATATTACCATTTCATCTTTTTGTCTTGGGTTATTCAAGATGTTTATCTTCGGATTGTGTTTTATATTATTTTTCTTTATATAAATTGTCGGCTGGCTCTGGCTTATGACATTGTTCACTGCAACTGTGCACAAAGAATCTGACACTAATATTATAAAGTACGTGTGGGGGAGAGAAAATAATAACAGCGCAAGTCGGTATATACTTCATGTTAACACTAGACCGGATTTCCATCTGTTTTTTATACCCCTAACCCCAACCGTAACCCAAATCCTAATCCTAACCCTAACCATACCCCTAACTCTAATCCTAATCCTAACCATAACCCTAACAATAACCGTAAAATACGGTGGGAGACTATATGTATTGTTACCATGAAGTATATCCCCGCAAGTCACTTAATCAAAGATAAGATCAAATCTCGCATAGCAGGACGTGCACCTGGTATAATTACATTAATGAAAAAAATACATGAAAAACTTTCTCTCAACTTACATCGTCAAGTTTCTTGAGTAATGTAAGTTTGGCTCTAATCGCATTCGAGATGGGATGGCCTAATTTAAAGTGCTCTCTCGAATCCAAAAGAGAGTCAACAGAAACCAACGCTGAATCTGCTACGTTGAATAGACCTACAGTAATAAAATATCCAGACTTAATTTTACAGTCTTACAGTATGTGTAAACAACACACTAGGGGAGGATCTAGAAAAAAATTCTGACTGTTTTAAATCTGGCCGTTTTACGTTGGATTAGAAGTCTTTCTAGAGGACAGATTATTTACTGTAAAACCTATTTTGTTTCAGTTTACAATGTGGTGGGAAAAAACCGTTTCTCACAAAACATGCAATAACAATCATGACAGCAATAGGTAAAATTAAAAACTAGTTGCTTGCACGCACCGCATATGTTTCCATGTTCTGCACTACGATGAAAGATCGAGCGCAGATAGACTTTTGAAATATTACGAAAATGCGTGAAGTTTTTGTATCGTCAAATGCCTTTCTTGTTTCACATGCGAATGCTTCGATGCGGAAGAATAGCGAAATAGATAGTTAAAGACGTTTGTAGACACCTTGTCCTTAATCAGATATATACTGAATGTGATTATTTACTGTTTTCATCATATAAGATTCTCAGCTGCCTGTCATACTGCAGTAAACTCACCGATTTCAAATGGAAAGACTTGATGAATCGCCTTACATTCTCTATTTGGAAAAATGTTTACCCTAATGGGCACTTTTTGAAAACTAATTTGGTTAGTTATGAGGTATG
This sequence comes from Chrysogorgia sp. JL179-B06, assembly GCA_035772405.1. Classification (NCBI taxonomy): domain Eukaryota; kingdom Metazoa; phylum Cnidaria; class Anthozoa; order Scleralcyonacea; family Chrysogorgiidae; genus Chrysogorgia; species Chrysogorgia sp. JL179-B06. The sequence continues at coordinate 114,580 of JAYKKM010000105.1, read as the reverse complement.
CTTCACCAGAACTCCCTGGATGATTCACAGGTTCACCTAGTACCATTTCGCATAACCCACATGATTCGTCAGAGGGCGTGAAGATAGATGGCCATTGTAGATCGACGCCACTGTTTCTGGAGTCAATTTCCCTGAGAAGACTTGGAGGTATCTCGTAAGGAAGTCTTCTCGACGATTGCAGTTTTAACGTATTTATTCTTTGCAATGAGTAGGCATCTGTTCCGCTATCAGTATTTCTCGTACTCTCGGCCAGCTGGGGCGCAGATGATGATGGGAGACTAGCAGCACTAGTAGAAGGACCAGCGTTTGAAGCGCCCTGTGTCGGACGGACACCAACACAAAACAAAGCGTGCAGATGAACACAAAATGCCTTGGCAGCCTCGTATCTTCCCTTCTCTACATAACTCTTACATTGTGTGTCTTTCGAACAACATTTAAACGTTCCATCGCTATGCTTCACATGCGAGTAACCAAGCGTACTGTTTGTAGAAGACAAGACTTGCACAACAGGATGCATCAGACACTTTGCAAACAATTTGGGATTCTGCAATACTGGATTGCAAAACAGACGAAAGCATGGCTTTGGCAGAACCGTCGTCTCCCTCGTATTGCTCTATCGCAGCGACTTGCAAGTGGTACACTTCTTGACAGGCAACTGAATCTCCACATTTTCCCACCTGCGTGCAAGAAAAATCTTCAATTCGACCTGATGACACAAAGGAAGATCTTGTCGTCATACACTGTTGGTGGGAGCAAAAGTAATGGCTTCCACTTTTAACCACAAAACAACGATCATCGCGTGTGCTTGTTTTGGCGTTTGTCTCGTTTGGCGTTTCGAAAATGAGGACGGCGGGAGGACAATTTGTTTTTTTTCTTTTTCGCCGCAGACGCGACTGTTGCACCACCAAGGTTAAAACCACATTTACTGCAATTTACAGGTTTCCAACAACAAATAAATTGCTCAGAACATTTAGGACAAACTCTGTATCCTCTTTTTGTCCAAAACGACATCTATCTCTTAATTAAAATAATTAGGCTTTTGCTGAATACACGAAGAGATGAAGGTACAGACCGCGAGTATTAAAGATAAAATATTAAATTAACCTGCCCCGGAACAAAGTTGCCTGCGGAGGAGGATAGCACGTCTCATGTTATCCAACAACCAATCCAGTTACCACGACCTTGACGACCTTAAACACCTTTGCAACCAATCAGGTGCCTCGTTCTTGAAGGTGCGTATTATCTGACTCAAACTCCAATTTTTCACGAACAAGTTCCAGTTGCCGGACCTGTAGCCACAGAAAAAATAGGTACGCAATGCGTACATGCGTCTACGTTTGGGATCAGTACTCTCACGTTTAAGGAAATTTCCTTAAAACAAGGAATTCTGTAGCATTTCAAGGAACAATCTAAGGAATTCTGTAGCATTTCAAGGAACAATCTAAGGAATTCCATGTTTTGAGGTATTTTTAAGGAATTTTCGTACACGTTTTGTTGATCTTGCTTCAAATTTAATTACATGTCAAGCAGACTAGGGGGGGCACTAAGAACTAGGGATTATCTTTTCCAGTCAACTGCCCGCGGTTATTATTTCAGCGGTACACGTACTAAAGAATACTACTTCATGTTAGGTCCGTATAATGATTTAAATAATCTTTCAAGTGGTCATAAGGGGTCATAAGGGGTACTATACATGACCAAATGGGACAAACTAGAAACCTAAGGAATTTTGGAGAAAACTAAGGAAATTTGATGGACACGATAAGGATTCTTTAATTTGGTTGTGAGAGAGGCGTATTAAATTACTATCGTGGCACAGATATACAATAGTAAAACTGGAAGCAATATTGGTATTTACATTCGTTGGAAGTGATTGCTATAATGATTTCAGGTGAAGGAAAATTATTACTTTACACCATGACTTGGTGGACTGGTGCAGATATATTAACCATTAAAAACTGAACAAACATACTTCTTGTGGTAAAACTATATACCCAATTTAATAGCCCATTGTTTATCTGATGCTGCTACACTACCGATGGGCATTGTAGTTTTTTAGCACTTGGTCTTGGGTTATTAGACTACTTGCATTTTGGGTAAGGAAATACAGGAACATGTTTTATTGAACAATGTCAATCATAAACTTTAATATTATTTTGCCCATTAGTGCTAAATAGCACAAAACAAACAATCATGAAAAGAAAGGATTTTGCACTGGATAGTGAGAATTAGTATTTACTGTTGCACAGGTATATTAGTGTCTACACTGTATATTATGTCTACTCTTTATGTATATTATGTCTACTATATGACAATGCCATGCTAGAAAACAATAACAACTGATGCATGTATATATTATGGGGCACATTTATTTGAACTGTGGCAATATTTTTGATCTGGTGCAATTTTTTAAACCAGTTTGTTTTAAACCAGTTCAATGATAAATATACTTATATAGCAATTAGATTTTTTAAACCACTTCAAATGTTCTAAACAGGAACTTCTTGGGTTAAATCTCAATTTTAAAGTTTAAAATTGTCTATATGGTTAATGTTGAAGTTAGCATAGGGTTGGTATTTGAATTAGTTTTAGCATCCAATGTTATTTTTCCTTGAGTGTGAATACCCATGCAATCATACAGTATGTAGTAATAATTCTACATACATCTTACATTGCAATTTTTGACATATATTGTCCAGAATTGACTGTGCTAAAATCTTTTAAATGTACACCACAGTATATTATCAACAGAGCTTTTACAAAATTACCTTAATAGATTATTGCATTAAGAAAACTATTAAAGTAAAATATATTATTGCACAATTAACTGCATAGCTTCATCAAATGTTTAAATGTTTCTGGATACCTTCAACATCAATTAATATAGATTTTCCACATGGGTCTGGCATGCCATTTATCTCTTGGATGAATGTATCTCTGCATTACAGTCAACAAGCAATGTTGATAATTCATCAGTATACAATGAAATGTCACCACCCTGCATTCTTTGTCAGCACCTGCAAGCAATCGTCTTGGGACGAAATGAGAGATTGTACTGCTATCATACAATCGGACATGCCTATATGATAAAATGCATCATAGAACTGCTAAAACAACTAACCTAAACCCCACCTAATAGGTTTTCTAACCCCCACCTAATGGTTTTCTAATACTAACCTTAATGCTAATAAAAGGATCGTCCAGAAGACAATTGCTTGTGGGCACTGATAAAGAATGCCTGGGATGTAGTAATATTGTAAATAATAAACTTTATCATCAATTGAAATAAATTCTGGCACGTCAGTTAACAGCAACAAATTTTTTTAATGGAATTACCTATGTATAAAGGTTATTTCCAGCAAATAATATTGTATTTAAAAATTGTGAATCCCAAATCATAATATATTTACTTGAGTATATATTATTGCAGTCAGTAACATAGCTACACATTGTTTACCAGCATTTTGTCCAAATTGTCTTGAATTGCTTTGACTAAAATCTGCACAAGTTGTATCACTTGGATAAATTATATCATATACAGTAGGCCCTGGATTTTCCTCAACATCATTTGCCATTCTTAACAATAGTGAAACATACACGATATAACCTATTAAAAATACACAGCGGTATAATATTGATAATAATATCAATATTGGCATTGTATTCCAAATAATACCTTCGAGATGAGAGTTAATATCCTCTTTGGTTTTTGTAATGCTATTGTGGACACCAATTCGAGCTCTGTATATTTGCTCAATCGTTACTGTGTACTAAGTCGTAGATTGCCTCAACGGTCGAGTTGTAGTTTCCTCAACGGGCGAGTTGTAGTTTCCTCAATGGGCGAACGAACACAATGTGTCATTGCTTCGTTTAATTTGTGTTGTGTATACCACACAAGTATCTGATTGAACTCTTAATCAGCGCGATCACAATCATGGCTCCTGTGAGAAATTAATTGTCAGAAGTGATGAACTCACCAATCTTTCCTATTGTATAAAGACTCCTAAAAGGTTCCTAAAACAGAAAAAAATATGAATCAGATAAAAGATATCGCAAGGAAAGTGCTGCCAAATAGTATAAAATACTCCCACAAAAATCGTAAATGCTGACAGGAGAACTGATAAACAAATTTCATGTCGATAATAACATGACGTTAACACTCATAACTTGTCGCCTTACCTTGATAAAATTTCGAAAATCAAAGCAAACAGTAGCCAAAGCCGCCAAACAGGGACAGAAAAATGAGAAAATGTCAGGATACAACTGTTTCTAAAAGTTCGCTAGGTCATGTGATCCAGGTTGTTACGTCACAAATACGAGTGTCCAAACACAGCCACATAGCCATAAATATAGTCCGCCGCCGATAGCATAGCGTTTACGTTGCTAAGCAACGTAGACGCAAAAAAAGATTGACGACGGTAAAAATGTATAAATTGATTGTCAAGTATTTTCGACGGTGTAGATTTCCGTATTTGTTAAACTATTGACTACAACAACATTGACTCCTGATTGTAAGGATATGAAGCCGGATCAAAAAAGGGCAACACATCGTTCCGATGTTCGGCTGTTCCAGCCGCTGCATTAAAAATTGTCATACATGTAATGACACATTTATATAGCACCATATACACCAACTGTTCTATGGCGCTTTACAATTTTACAATCAAAAAATTTAACTAACAAATCTATCCAAAATCACAAAAACATTTGTCTAAAAAGATAGGTCTTAAAACTTTTTAAAAAATATCAAGGGAACTACTTTTCCTTAATCCATGGGCATATCGTGAATATCCCGCCTCCGAGGAATGAAACACAAACAAATTCTCGTTATATTGTTTATTAATCACAACTAAAACTCACAGTAAAACGCTCTCACCCATGTCAACAATGTCTCAAAAAACCTATCAAACAAAAAACACCCTATTCCATATATGTATACATTGTTTTGGTCTTTAACTAATTAAGTGTAACTCTAAATATAGCAATATATGTATTAAATGTCTTCCCAGTTCCCTACACTGTCCCCCCATGCGACTCCATAGGAGTCGCATGTTACATAAGGGAACTGATCGTCTCCCTGTTCGAACAAATGAGTCAATAACGAAAGTTAAGTTTATTAAAGTGTTACGGATATGTCTATCTAGAGACATTAATTAACTAGACGTTATTTGATCACTGAACATTTGAAACGTTTAGTATAGGAAATAAACACTTGTAACCCGAGTTAACAAATACTTACATGTATGACTTAGCATGATGTCATTTAGTAGTTATGTAAATACATTATAAATAGAATGAAGTATATTACTATAATTATACACTCTAGAAACTATATAAGTAACGATCATACAATTCTCAGTCAGGCATATGTATGAGTGAACTATATGTATCAAAGTGGTTACAAAGTCAGTCGTGGAGTTCGCTGCCGCTGGTCGTTATTATTCCTTCCTTAGTCAAGCCATATGGATTGTTAACCTGTTGTCGGAATCTCCTATTGACTGTTGTTGTGTACAGACAGATAAGTTCTGAACTGTTTAGTTTAGTCTTTAATCTTTACCTTAAGTTCATTGTTTATAAATAAACAGTATTAAAAGCCAAATAGTTTAAGTCACACTTCTTGTTGCGTTATAAAAGCGTGTCAGGTAACAAAAGGTTTACTGTTCTTCCTCGAGCAATGGCTTCAATCTTGGCTTGTGCATCCTGCACAGCTTTTCTCTTCTGCTTAAACTTTGCTGCTTGTGGGTTCAGCAGTTCAGCTGGTTGTTGTACGTCACACTGGAGTTCCAGAGGATAAATAATCTGAACAGGTCGCTCCAAACTTCCTTTCCTGTTTGAAGCTTGACTTACGTTCTAATTCGTTCTACTCAAACGAACGTAAAGTATTTTACCTCTTAATTACTATAAATTAAGACGCATACAACAATGTTATGTTGGTTTGTGCTCAGGCGTATCAAACCGAAAGGTTTATTATAATTCAAACTCTACGAATTTATTTTATTTTATTTTATTTTTGAAAGTCCCAGAGAATTTGTTACAGTTAATCTTTTGCTAATGCTTTCTTGAATGTACATGTCTTTGGCCACATCGGATTTCCAACGACCATGTAGCTTGAGCATCCTTTCAGAGATTTTCGGATTGTTGTTAACTGCTGCTGTAGCACCTCCGGATCGTAGGCTGTGTAATCCATACAACGTTGAATTGTGGCCAAGGCTTTCAAACACTCTTTGAACACTTCTCTACACCGTGTGTATGACAATTTCGTCCCGTAGAGCTCGTACCGCTTCTTGGATTTATACAGTCTGACGGGTCTGAATATGGGAAGGTTGCTGTTTGGATCTATATCTGCTTCATTCATATATCTCTCTAAAAGAGCAACTGGACAATATTGGTTACGCAGGCGTTTGATGAACACATAATTTCCTTCTCGATAAATGTCTGTTTTGGATTGCGGTACGAAAATACGGATATGATCAACTTCTTGCTCTGTGATTTGCTGAAATGTTACTCAATTCATTATAACGCGTGATATCGCGATTAATTTCCTGCTCACGTGGCACAAACTGAGCTTTCTGATTGGACAATTTGAAGTTGAGGTATAATATATAAGGACTCTAACATGCCCATTGATGTCAGATATATTCTCAAGTATAAGCTGTTTTGTTGAGTTAGGTGTTCCAGCATGAAACATTTGTATCATATATTTCTTTGGAGAAGCAATGCCACCTGCATACATGTTATCCTCAAGCTGCAACTTAAAAACCCTCCACAAAATTGCACATTGCTTCCTTGTCTGGCAGTACACAAGTGTCCGGCAGGTGGTTTCTTTCTTCTGCTTAACTTCATCAATGAGACTGCCAAAAATAACATTCAGTTCCAAGTTTTTATCAATATACTGGCTGCTGTATTTAAGGTTTGGTCGATCAGGGCTCATGTTCAGTAGATAAGTGTTCTCAGGTGTCAAGGACAAAACATCGAAAATTTTCCTTTTTGTGGCTAAAGTGGCTGTTGCTGTGCACACAATTAAACTTATGCCATCCAACAAGGACTTCAGCTCACCTAGGTTGCCATACCAATCTCTAAATGGTACTGGTTTTATAGTTCCAGGTAAACCCCTAATAAGTAAAATCATTTTACGATTAGATAAATAAATAAATTCTCAGATATTTTATAGATGAGAGCGAGATGCACAATATAAAAGGGCACTCGTTCGTTATAAACACAGCACTCAACGCTCGTTCATTTTATTTATCTTGTAATGACAAACCACTACTTACCACTGGCTTATACAGTGTGCTTCATCTACAGCAACCACAACACAATGCTGCCTGAAATGGGAAGAATGTAGCATCTCCCACCATCGCTACATGGACAACATAGACTCAGGTGATATATAAACATGAGAATAGATTCCGTTTTCGACATCTTCTAATACATTGGGATCTTGGTCTGCATACACTGCTGCTGCGTTGATTCCATAGGATTGCAAATAAGCCACTTGATCAAGCATCAGTGAAACCAAGGGACAAATGATAATACCAATACTCGTGCCAAAAACTTGATCGATCATGAGGTCGTATAACAATGGGATCGATTGAAAGACGAGCGATTTACCATATCCCGTTCCAGCGCTGAAATAAACATCGTTTCCCTTGAGGAAAGCTTTAATAGCACACACCTGCTCTTCATAAAGATTTCCCACTTTAAAAAACCCGCAAACCACATCAATAGCGCTTTTAAAAGATGTTCCTTCCAAGGTGACCCAGTCAAAGTTCGCCATCTTTACTAATGTTATAATCCCAATTTATATTAATATTTGCATAATTAGCAAGCGACCAATCAGCTTTCTTCCCCACATTTTTGGGGAAATCCACGTGACTGGTACAAGCTTTTGCTCTCCGATGCGCAGTCTATACAGGAAGCGGGTGTGCGTGCCTGTCGAGACTGCACGCAGGCTATTGAACATTGGTATGTATGCTATATAAAGCCCTGGGATGCTATGCGTCCTCGAGATTTATCTCTTAAGGTACATGTCTGGAATAGGGCATAAAAATAATGTATTTTGGTATTAACTGAAATACTGTACATTTAGGTAAAACATCTTCATTATAATGGGAGTGATTCGTACCAGGTTCCCAGTCATATATATTTTATTCTGTGTATTTTTTAAATTGCCGACTGTATTAGTAAATATAGACAGATAATCCACCGTTTCTCATCTCAATTTCCACTTACGCCACCCTTTTTGCATACATAACCTATTTTAAATTTCATTTCATCACATTTACTCTGATGAGCACTCTACTTGAAACATCAGTATTTTATTCCTTAAAACTCAGCAGTTCACAACCTATCCATGTAAGGCATAGTAGCTCACTATTCATAATACTCACTCATACTCTAATTGTTTTAGTAGAATTCTTCCGTAACTTAGTTCTCAGTTCAGGCTCCTACAGTACAGTATTTTTACAGATTTTTACACAGTACATAATCTGGAGTTTACTCCAATATCTCATCCATATCGCTTACTCCAAACAGAACTTTCTCCATACTCAATTTCCTACTCCTTATCTATCGACGATTAGTAGAGACTTAATGTATTCTATTGCAAATGCTGCAATCTGATTGGCTACTCTACTGGATATCTATTTGTTAATAGATAATGAGTAGAAAATTGAGTACCAGGACCTGCACAGGCATACACAAGATGGAACCCAGAGGAGTGATAGTTTGATTTCACCGTGGTTTTTACTCAGAAATAATGGCTATGCAATGTATGCATTGTTTTTTTAACTAATCCCAAAGAATAAAGATACAGGTTAGTTTCTACTAAAACAAATAGATTATTCTCTCAATTTCTGAGGTGTTAGTATAATTTCTGAGCTTAAACGAGTTCTGATTGGCTGACTGACCAGTAAATCTGAGACGATAGTCACTGCGTAGCGCAGTGGCTATCACTTCACCAGAAATCATACTTGAAAAAGTGTTTTTGTGACCAGACTATATTTATTCGTTCCACTCCCTCTCGGAATCAGCATTTTGATGTATGGTTTCTAAAACATGACGATTTTTTTTCAAAATGGCGACTATATTATTATAATTAAAAAATCGTCGAAAAGGCTTAAAAACTTAGCATAAAGACATTGTATATATCATATTTCTCTCAAGATAGAACTGTCTAAGGGTAAGGAAGTTGTCTATCGTATTTTGTATTTTTACGTCCGTTTTCAAGCGTGAAGAAAAGTGTCTGTTTAAAATTTCTCAATTGAATATTCAGTTCAAGCCTGAAATCATACTAAAACAATTAGTCACCTCAGTCTCGGTGATTATCGTTATATTTACCTCGCCGCTTCGCGGCTCGGTAAATATTCAACGATAGTCACCTCGACTTCTATGACTATTGTTAAAGGTGCCGTCAAGTCCGTTCTATGCATGTCCCCGTTTCTGTTTACATCGTTTGTTTACATTGCATTATATAAACATTGAACATGAAGTAATGCGGATTTGTTTTCCACGCTTGAGCTTTTCCGCGTAAAAAGCGTGTTATAAAAAGCTGTTCTGTTCCTAAATGTGGATAATATATCAAACTACCACTCGCGCCTTCGCCACCTTTGACAAATACTCGCTTTCGAACTGTCGCAAATCTATTCCGTTAAAGTTTGTTGACATATGGAGGCCCTCACGTTTGAAATATCGCACATTCGCCGAACGGACTTGACGGCACCTTTAAATAGAAATTTCGAGCTCATGATTTGTTAAATAGATTTCAAGTGAATAGCAAATCAGAATTAAGTATTTGCAATAGGATATCAGTAAATTTCTACTTATAACTACTATTGATTACTGGTAAATATAATTTTCTTTTAAATCTCATGAATAATTTTTTAATATTACTTGTAATATTGTATTTATAGTGCATGTCATTCTTACCAATTCGACAGTTCTCAACACATTGGCTCACTGCTTGGTCCTGATTAATGGTATCCTTGTCAAGTTTGCCATTGTCAATTGAGTAATCAAATTTTCACTGGCCTTTCTTTTCCCAGTAAAATCATTCTCATCAGACTCAGTTTGGTTAGCAGGTTCTGGTAAATAACTGTTGATACTCTGGATATATGCATGTTGCTTGGAAAACTCAGCTAGGGACTTGTTGCACATTTCCACCCATTTCCATACGAACCATGGCTATCTATCCAGTCATACTTGCTTATCTTGAGCAGTGTCAATTGTTTCTCCAAGTGGGCCATTTGAAATATAAAGCTAAAACAAGCAGAGAAATTGCACATATTTGTACAGTGTGTCTATTCAATATTAAAAACATGTTAGTATATTGTGACCTGCAAGGTATAGTACCTGGCCATAAAAGTAAGGTTTTGTCTTTCTTTGTGGCAAAGTGCACTTGTCTCTTGCAAAGAGGATAACGGAACACACAAGAATGCAAGGCGATAAATATGGGTGGGGCCAACCAACCATATTTGTTGCATCGCATCCTCGTATGTCCACACTATCGTCCTTTTTCGAGCTACCCAGTGTAGAAGGCATTTTCATTAGGTCAAAACTCAGACAAGCAACCCAAAATTTAATCCCAAAAGGCAAAAGATTCCTAATGAGCCATTTCCTTTTCTTGAATTAAGATTAAATTATAAACAAGCATGAATTCAAAGTTATCTGTGGGATCCTTTTATAGCAAAATGAATAGATTGTGAACTGGCAAGAATTTTGAGGAACGAAATAGTGAGATTCGTCTTCGACCAGAGCCCTTCTTCAGAGTAAATGTAAAGGGCTTGGCTCGAAATGTCAGTATTTCGTTTCTGAAACTATTCATTTTATATGCATGACTAATGAAAGGACATCTCCAATGGCAATGGTTGCTTAAAGTGCCCCTGACACAAAAAATGATTTTCTGCCTATTAATAGTACACATTTAGTTAGTATAGTGTTTGGGTGAAAGAATTTTTTGATTTCATCAATGAATCATTAATTGGAATTTTGACTAAAAAAATTGCCGATATACATATACTGTAAGTTGGGTTTAAAACCTCTCGTATTGTTCTGGGAATGAAATAGTAATTAACAAGCCTGTTATCGCTTGCGCACGTCCGTGCGTAACTACAGTACGCGAAAAACTGATCAACACTATTCTTACTTCGCATAGTAGCACAAATTAAAGATCACTACACTCATGAACTAACACTTTTGTCAAGCATTTGCAAATTTACTAAGGCTTCCTGCAGGGCATAACGTTTCACATTACATGGCCATTGCCTTCGCAAGTTACTTTTTCCTTGCGAATTATATAATTACGATTACTGAATTCAAATAATACTTAATTCACACAAGTAACCAGCTATTTATGATAAAATTTGCACAAGTAACCACAAGTAACCACGAACATTCTAAAAATATAGAATGATAATCTAATTTATTTTAATTTGCCATGGTTACTTGTGGTTACTTGTGCTAACTTCTAAAATATAGAACTTTTGATATGGTTACTTGAGTAAAATCGTTTCCAAAGAACAATATCAGTATCATACATTGTTTACTTTGCTACTTGAACTTTCCTAGCGAGAGAAATATGCCTCTCAGAGGGCATTTCCTGTTATTGTGCCTGCGAGCGTTTAGTTTAGAAATTGAGAACTTTCTATATAAACGATTTCAATGACTTTAAATGGCCATATAAACCTTGAGCGTTTCTCTCAAACGCAGTTCTACTGATTCTGTGCGCAATGAAGAATGTTCATACTGGTTGTTCATAACCACTGGTATTGTAATATCAAAAATTAAACAGGAAATATAACGCAAGGGATAGTATAACATGCGCAAGCTGTTTGTGAAAGGATTGACATAAACGGCATATCGTTCACCCGAGGAATATTACGTGACTGAAATTCAACCACATTCCATATTATTAATAGCAGTTTGTCATAGAAAATAGATTGTATCATTTCGAATGCCCATGTGGCATTCTAATATGAAACGAATAACTTTGTATTTGGGTCGCATTTTTCATGCGCACGTGCTTTAACTAACATGTCATCATGAAGGTTTCATATTTCTGCTTAATTGCATTGAAGAAACAAAGTTCCGGGAAAAACAACAAACAATCTGCTTTAAAATAATGTTGGCACATCTAGTTAATGTCCCAAACCGAAAAACTTTATTTTTTATTGGCAATTGTAATGTAATTATACGGAATTTGTATGCAATAGATGAAGTTTTTTAATCAGACAATCAGTGACAAAAAAACCTGGGACACATCAAATGAATCGATTTTGTTACCAATATGTTTTAACTTTACCCCTTGAATCCCCCTCCCCCCTTTTCAATGTTGTACTGATCGGTTGAGAAACAAACAGCAATGGTACGATGAAATAGAAATGTGTTTTTCTTTATCCAACATTGAATAGGGGGCAAGGGGGAGTAATGAATATATTCAGTTAAGTGTCCCAATAATAATGTCACTGATTGTAGGTGCGTTGATATGACAAATAATAGCAGAATGATCTGAAAACAGATGATCAGCATAAGGAGAATCTTGTAGAATATCATCACTGTTACGAGTTTTGTTAGGTCTAACGTGTGGCCGTGTATGTGCGTTGCAATGTTTACATTCTACATAAGTCCAAACGATTCAAGAAGATCCATGAATTTAAAGAGTGAGTGTCAGGGTAGTGCTTTGCGTGCTTGTGTTTTTGTTTTCATACAAATTGATTGCAGTGCATCGCATCTTTAGAACTATAATTTGCATGTGAACTCTAGATTTCTTTGGAAATGTTGAAATTGGAGTCCGATCCTGACTTCGGGCGTTGATGAAGTTAATGTTCAAGACGATTTGAACAGTCGCGGTTCGCTTGTTTGTGAACCACTGCGGGCCACGCACGCCGTTTCTGACGAACAAGCTGGCCCGGATGGCTTTAGTTCCTGAATCTTTGCAAATTCAAATGAACAAAACATCAGAAGAAACAAAATATATTTCTTTACTAGTCACTCATCAAACACTTCCATTCGCAAACTTATTCGCGCTGTTTCAGCAGGTGAAGCGCTCGTAGCAGCTTCTATGTATCGAAAAGATTACTATAGTAAATGATAAATTTTACGAAAAATATAACAATAATTGATCACTCAGGTATATTTACTTCTTAGAAAACTTGAAAATGGATAATTTATAAGAAGGATTGATCAAATATCGACGGATTCGTTTGTGAACTGAAATAGGCGTCCCATAAAATGGCCGCCAAGAAGAAAACAAGCGCGCAAAGCACTACCCTGACACTCACTCTTTAAGGGCATCATTGTCAACAATTTTTTCCACATGTATATTCAAGTCGCCAGTGATGATCAAGGGCTCAGGACATGCAGGTGATGATTGTTTCCAAATATTCAGGAAATTCATCAATGAATGAGCTAATCGTAATTGGGTGGTGGTTGGTAAACAACGACAAGTTTGAAATGAAATGCTTTGTTGATAACATCCCATTCAGAATATTCAAATGAGCGATGAACATCAGAAATAACACTTTGACCAAAATATTCTCCCTGAACAGAACAGCCGTTCCACCACCTTTACGATTAGGTCGTGCGTGATCAAGTAAAGAAAAGCCAGGAGGTGTACAGTCAATCCTAGAAGCAGAATCGTCTTTAGAGAACCAGGTTTCCGTTATCGCTACTATATCTGGTTTACAGTCACTAACAAAGTCCCATAGTTGAGCAGATTTGTTTTTCAAAGAACGCGAGTTAATTAGACAAAGTCGATGTAAAGTAACAGGTTTAGGATTTGGTTTTTCGGTTCTTGTATCAGAGCATTTAATGACACATAAGTTATTCAGATTAGCTCCTCTGAAGGCGTGGAAATTCGTGCGTTTCAAAACACCACGATGGACAACAGAAATTCTGTTAGTTCTGTGACGGATAGACCAGCCAGCTCGAACACGACGGGTATTTAGTATCATTAAATCCTTCAAGATACAGTGGAGATCTTCAGAGACATTGTATTTAGATTGAAATCCAAGCAGTTGAGTTTTTGAATATGTAATAAGGTCCTTGTCACGGGAGTTCAGACTTAAATCACTGACCATAACGGGTTGATTTTCACGATAATCAGTTGTATTTGGTCCTGGGTTTCCTTCTATATCCATATGAACAGTAAGATCAGTCCAGAATATTCTGCTTGGTAAAGCCAAAGCGACAAGGCCATGTTTGTAAGTCGTGGAGACTGGATAAGTCAGTTTCGAACATGAGTCGACTGTAACATGGCTGAGTACAACACGAAAATTGATATAATAAATATGGCCACAACACAAAGATTGAGGATGATAGGCTTCCAATATAGAAATTAAAGGATACCCGATACCGTTAGATGTCAAGTTCCAGCTTCCATGATCAATCAGGCAAGGTCGTGGATAGAGAAGTAGAATAAAATTACAGAGCACTAAAATAATGTTGGCAGCCATGTTGGCACATATATTCAAGCATGTTGAACAAACATGAAAAATGTAAGTTTTATAAACAACTAAATCAAATTTGTTTTCAGGAACACACGTGAAATTAGATTTATCTATGCCATATGGAAGTTGATGAAAATGGCGGTTCACCCAACCATGAACAGGAAAAAGAAATGACAAAGAATGCCATAATGACGTTTTAGCGAAACTCTATTGAATATCAACGAAAACATGGGCCAGATAGCAAGTTTGTTGACTAAAATGTGTCAACGTATATCCAGTCTAAAAAACGACAAACGCCCACCGGGCGGGAAACGTCGTCCTTCATCGTCACAAGGCTCTTCAAACGAAGCTGTAAATGAGTCTGACCATAGATTTAGCGAAAATGAGATGTCAGACACAACCGAGCGGTCGTATAAACGACAACGCAAAAAAGATGAGCTGAGTCTCCACGCAAGCGACGACGATATCAACGACATTAAAACGCTCAACAACCAATCTGATCAAAACTTTTTGAAGGAGCTTGTCGACTCGCTGGACCAGAACGAAACAATGGGATTGCTAATAAACGATGGGGCAAACATTTGGCTCCAGAGAAAATTAAATCGCTCACCGAGCGTTAACAAAAACCTGAGAATTGTCCAGACATTATACCTATTAATGTAAACAACGAAGTTTGGACACAGCTACTGCCTTCAAAAACGAAAACTGATTTGCAATTGTCAAATATTCAGCAAACTATTCGCAAAGTTGCTGTCACGATTCTACAAACAGCAGACAAATTGCTCCCTCCAACGAAGGAAGAGGCCAATAAAAATCTAGCCACTCGCTCTGTGGATGCGATAGCCGATAGCCATGCTTGGCCATGTCAGCCATGAGTTATCAAAATTAAGGCGGGAACAAATACGCCCCGCTCTAAAATCAGAGTATTCTTCTATTTGTACGGTGGATATTCCGAACGGCCCTTTGTTATTTGGCTCTGATTTGCCAAAGCAGTTAAAAGAGGCAAAGGAAGCTAACGCTATTGGTCAAACTTTGACGATTGCCTCTAAGAAGAAGTATGTTAATTATACTCCCAGAACTGGGAAACCATACGAAAATAAGCGTTACAACTATCCACACACAAACCGTTACAACAAAGGTCCAAGGAAAGATTATTTTTGGAAAGGCCAGAGCAAATTCTACAAAAGGAAAAAGCCTCCAATGGAGCCAGAAACGAAATAATCAAACGTTTGGAAATAATACGAAATAACGTAAGTTCGTTTAATTCCTTTATTCCTCCCTTAAAGGAAAAATTACAAATTTTGTGTACTGCATTTAAAGGAGGCCAGACTCCAAATTACTGGCATGAGTGGGTCAAACTGACCTCATACAAACAAATATTATCTGAAATCAGTGGGATTAGCATTGAATGCACAGAAATTCCTTCCCAACACACACTAAAGGTCCACCGACACAGTGGACATGACATCAGACACATAGATGATACAATATGCAAATTGCTAAATAAAGATGTTGTAAGGGTTGCGAACAAAGAACCTGGGCAGATTGTGTCTGATATTTTGCCCCATCCCAAAAAGGATGGTACATACCGGCGCATACTAAACCTTAAAAAATTCAATTAGGTAGTTGAGTACCACCATTTTAAAATGGATTCACTGCTCACTGTCATACGACTTATAGAAAATAACTGCTATATGGCATCTATTGATATAAAGGATGCCTATTATTCCTTTGCCATTAAAGTTTGTGATCAAAAACTATTATGCTTTAACTGGAAAGGCAAACTATACAAGTTTACATGCTTGCCCAATGGGCTCTCCACAGCACCCAGAAAATTTACCAAAATATTTAAGTTTCCTTTATCACATCTACACAAACAGGGGCACATCTCCATGGGTGACCTGGATGATTATTACTTACAGGGAAAAAATTATGAACAGTGTGCAGCAAATGTAATTGATACGGTCATATTATTTACCAAACTAGGACCGGTTGTTCACCCAGATAAATCTTGCTTTATACCATCACAAAATATAGCATACTTGGGTTTATCCTCGATTCTAACAAACAATGACAGTTAGGTTAACAGAGGATAAAGCTGCCAACCTACAAAAAAACATGCCAAATTCTATTAGCAAGTAGATACACAACCATTAGGGAAGTAGCCAGAGTTATTGGAAAATTAGTGTCCAGTTTTCCTGGCACAACTTATGGTCCACTTTACTATAGGCACCTAGAAAGTAACAAATCTCTTGCCTTAAAACAAAACAAAGGCAACTTTGATGCTAAGATGACCTTGTCACTTCCAGCTAAGTCAAAACTGTCTTGGTGGATTAAAAACAGTACTATTGCATACAATAATATTTCACATGGACCACCAACACTTCAGATTACAACTGATGCCTCTTTATTGGGCTGAATGTGAAGGAGTTTCTACAGGTGGTCATTGGACACCTGTTGAAGCAAAACAACATATAAATTGTTTGGAAATGCTTGCAGCATTTCTGGGGTTGCAAACATTTGCTAAAGATAAATGTCACATACACATCAGACTCAGATTAGACAACACAACAGATGTCAGTGTCCTAAATCACATGGGTACTAGCCATTCAGTCGAATGTAATAAGATACAAAAATACGACTTGGATACAAAGTTACCAAGAGGCAGAGAATGAACATGTAGAATTTGAAGAGAAACTGCGTAAAAGGTTTGACGGCTCCGTGGAAATTAGCGAATGGTAAGAAAAATAAATAAATATTTGTTGTGATTTAGTACCCAGTCAAAAAAACCTATACACAAATATATGAATTTCAAGCTACTTAATATGCCATGCCAGTTTACGATATTTTGTCGTTTAAAT
The DNA here is from genome assembly GCA_035772405.1 of Chrysogorgia sp. JL179-B06. Lineage (NCBI taxonomy): Eukaryota > Metazoa > Cnidaria > Anthozoa > Scleralcyonacea > Chrysogorgiidae > Chrysogorgia > Chrysogorgia sp. JL179-B06. The sequence continues at coordinate 97,275 of JAYKKM010000105.1, read as the reverse complement.
TTAATACTCTCGTCCATTTAACAAATTTAATACTTTGCGTCTGGTTGGGCGCAACTTCCTTCGTCTTCGATGATACATGGATGGTAGGGAAAACGCAAACTCCCAGTTCGTCAGTCTTTAGCTTCGGATAGTTAGGCTTACTGAGACCGGCAACTAAAGAATCGCCTCTCGTAATCCTTTGCTGTAAAATGGTCTGAGCATATAGTCGAAGTCTTCGACGGTACAAACAAACGCTTGAAAAGGGGGGAGGGGGATTCAAGGGGTAAAGTTAAAACATATTGGTAAAAAAATCGATTCATTTGATGTCCCAGGTTTTTTTGTCACTGATTGTAGGCCTACTGTCTCAAAAACAATTGTGTTTAGAAAACTCAAGTCTGTTGATATACAGTCTCTCTCACTGGACATAGCTGCTTCCAATTTGTGTAATTCTTCTACTGAAGACCTTGAGGAACTTGTTCATGACTATAACTGCACTCTCTCTGCTTTACTGGATGTTCATGCACCTTTAAAGAGTAAAACTATGGTTGTCCGTGCGCGAGTGCCGTGGTACTCTGATGAAATCAAAGCTTCTAAAAGATTAAGACGTAAAGCGGAAAACAAGGAGACGAACGAAGTCACTACATGACCTCGAATTATTCAAGGCTGCTAAAAACTGTACAAATTTTCTTATGAATGAAGCTAAAGAAAGTATTATACTGACCTTATCACTGACAACTCCCATGACACCGGGAAATTATTTCAAGTAACTAAGAAACTTCTATTTCGGAACACACAGCTATGATTTCCTGACTATGAGGATAAGGATCGATTAGCTAATGAAGTAGGTGAGTTCTTTATTCAGAAAATCGTGAAGATCCGAAGTGCGTTCAACAGAGACGTGAGAATACCTGAAGCTGAGTTGGACTCGCTTCCTACGCCTGTGCGATTTACGAAATTCAAAGTTCTAACTGACCAAGAGGTGCTCTGTCTTGTTTCTACTGCGGCCAAAAAGTCGTGTGATCTTGACCCTATGCCTACAACTCTGCTATTCCAATGCATTGATTGTATTCTGCCAGTGATAACAGCTATAATTAATCTCTCGTTTGAACAAGGTAAATTCCCTGTTGTTTGGAAAGAAGCACTTGTATATCCCGGTTTGAAGAAATCTGATTCTGATAACTCATTTTCGAATTCACGACCAGTTAGCAACTTGGCCTACGTTTCTAAACTGATAGAAAGAGCTACTTTCAATCAACTACATCAGCATATGACTCTAAATGATCTTTATCCGATTCTTCAGTCATCTTATCGCAAAAACCACAGTACAGAGACAGCACTATTAAAAGTCTTTAATGATATTCTGCTTAATATGAATAAGCAGAGTGTCACATTGTTGCTCTTTTTGGACTTAAGTGCAGCATTTGACACCATTGACCACCACATCTTATTGAGTCGAATTCAGTCCAATCTTGGAGTGTCTGAAAAGGCTTTGTTATCTGTCCAACCGAAGTCAGCGCGTGTCAGTTGATGGTGGTCTATCTCAAAATTTCAAATTCACATGTGGTGTACCACAGGGTTCCTGTTTAGGCCCTTTATTGTTTATCATTTACGCTAGTGACCTATTTCGTACCGTAGACAAGCATCTGCCTCAATGCCATGCGTATGCGGATGATACTCAATTGTATCTCTCATTTAAAACTGGAAATTACGGTGGCCCAGAAAGTCAACACAGATTTGCATTTATTTCAAAATAAATATATTTATACCGATTGCAATGTACGTAAATTGGGAACAAAAATTGCAATTTGTTTTTTATTTCGATACAAATGCAAATTTTTTTATTTCGATACAAATGCAAATTTTTTTATTTCGATACAAATGCAAGTTTTTTTATTTCGAATACAAAATAGACCCAGTCTCCCAAACAAGAGTTTGGGACTTCGCGCGTTGTATGCAAAACATGGCGTCAAGTGAGCAACGAGGTTGTTATTGCAGTAAATGTGTTTTTTTTTGCCAAGAATCGTTTTTATTCTGTCCAAAGTGTGGTAAAGACGTCAATAAAACAAACAGACAACAGAGTAGCGGACCTAGCACAAGCACAAGCACCGTAAAATTGGAAAAGTTAGACGCCTCCCTACAAAGCTTAAAAGCCTTCTCTGCGTCTAAAGAGTCTGAAAGGCAATCATTTTTTGTCCGACAAAAAAGTAATAAAAAAAGAAAAGTTGACGACGAAGAAGTGGTGATTACAATTGCAATCTTAAAGCAGGATCTGACGCTCAAGAGAGGGGAATCATTGCCGTTGAAAATTCGGAAAGCAGCAACATCGAAAGAAATACTTGAAGCATCTTTAAAGAAGCACACGGCCTTTAACAAATGCTTTAACGGTAAGCAAAAGCACATGTTGACATATCGAGATGGAACAGAAGTGGAGACTGTACCCGGATCAACTGAACAATTTACACTGCGACGATATAAAGAGGAGTCTGGATTTAGCTATGGCAGACTGACACTTTATTTAATGGATGTTGCTCGTGTACCTGTTCAAATCCACTTAGTTGTAGACGAACCAGATATCAAGAACCATGTCGATGACAGTGACGATGAGTTATTAGACTGTCCAAGCTTCTTGGAATGTGAAAGTGATGAAATATTTAACAAGGACGGAAATCCTATTCATCAGCCAGCCTGCCCAGCCACAACATCTGATGTCATTAAAATGTGTGAATGTCCTACTTGCTTCCATAGCTTTAACATAGCTGAAATAGCTGCTCATGCTGATGCATGTGCAGCCGCTTTTTGCACAGAGGAGCCAATACCAGCATTTTTGACACTGGACAATGTACATGTACCTGCTGAGATTCATACTGAATTCAATGATGACCCATTACCCATTAAAAACAAGATTGCATCCCTTAGAGCCAAACACATCAATACAGAAGAGGAGCCAATTAGAGTAACAGTACGCAGGAAACATATATGGGATGATTATAAGCGAGCTAGAGCAAATTACTACAAACCAGACAGAGCTTTAAAGATAACTTTTGCAGGCGAACCGGCTGTAGACGATGGTGGGCCAAAAAGGGAGTTTTTTTGCAGGTGAGGTATTAATAAGTTTGTCTTATTTGAAAGAACTCTTAAAACAGTGAATATAAATTACCATTCAAATGAGTGGTGTGCACAACATTTTAACATTTGAAAATCGTGTAAGATTATTGAATGAAATCACTTGCAACTCTGCATATGTATACAGACCACTGAATGGAATTAATTACAGGTAACTTTAAAGTGTATACTATGACATGAAATTTTTTATTGTTTCATTTAAAAGAGCATCAAAAAGTAGGACGATATGCTGTTTACCGTTCCTTGATATATTTTCTAGTTCCAGAGTTATACAGATTTAAAGATGTCAAAATCAAGGTAACTTATCTGTATTCAAAGGTTCATTTGATTCTGATACATAGTAACTGAGCTATAGTTCGTTTAAACATTCACCAAACTAGCATGCAAAGGTCACAATTTGTGCTGAATCAGCAATTTGTTTGTCTCATTTTTTCTTGATTTTGACATCTTTAAATGTTTTAACGATTATTTATCGGTGTTCAACTGAACCTATAGTTAAGTGATACTGAACACCCTATTATAATTATGTTACTATTAATAGATCTCTACGTTGGCCGGTAGCAGAACGGAGGGATGGAGTCAGTAGCTAACACGCCATCTACGAAGAGCGAGGATGGCAACCTGCGAGGACCTCTCGCTGGCCATGGCGAAGTTGCCCATAGCAACTGGTCATGCTATGCAAATTATGAAACGATTTACATATTCGGATCTTTAGAAATGTATTGTTTTCAAAATATGCAGATGTTACAAATTAGCATAGCATGACCAGTTGCTAAGGCCAGCTTCGCCACTGTGTGCAAGGTTGCCAAACCTGCGATGACCCAACTGAAGATCCCCCGAACCAACGGTACATCCTCCATCCCCCGAATTCAGCTAGTCGCCCGTGTAAGACAGGGAAAATGATGAGTAAAAAAATGAGAATGATACGTAAAAAAACCAACAAGAACAATTGGTACTCACCTGGCAGAGCCGGCGACTGATTCCTATTTCCTTCCGCTCATCCTTTCCTGACTTGAGGCCGATCCGGGTGGGTGGGTACGCAGATACGACTGACGACTAGCTCGACCGACTCGATTGTCAGCCTTTACATATTAGGTAAGACCCCGAGCTTTATACCGGTCGACTTACCCCCTATATATAAGGCGATGTACCCCCTAATAGGCTGGGACCTGTAATTTGTCTTTTATTTAGAATACATGTTCCAAACAGAAGAAAAAAACAAATCCTACCCAATTTCACTACTTTTACTTAAATTTCACATTAGTTACCATGTTGAGCAATGTGAATAATAGCATTATAAAGGTCCATTGCATCTCTCCAGTCAACTGGCATTTGCAATTCGCTGTTGAGAATTAAGTATTTAAAGTATTCTTGATAGTCATTTTCCTCTTGGTCGAATATTAAATTATCTGATAAATGTTCCAACTGTTCAGAAGAAATAGCTCGAATAAGGTTATCTGCTCCATCATGGTGTTCTGGAAGAAAATATAGCTCGTCTGGTCTACCTTTGATGGTGTCATATCTAGAAGCCCGGATATAATGATTATTCCAGTGGTGTTTTACTTTGTCCAAATCATTTTGTAAAATACCAGCAAAGCAAAGCCAAAGGCATTCGACATGCAATATATTGCCATGAGTGAACATTTCCCGATCTACCAAGTCTTTGAAAAAATTCATCCACCAGTTAGTTCTGCTTTTTCGTAGGTACGACCACCACGCTTCAATTCGCGGGAGATGTTCCATACTTGTGGGCATCTACACTATCTCTCATACAACACTGCATAGATGCCATTACACCGTTTTCGGTACCACAATCTGTTCGCAGCTTTACGGGGCATCCTCCAAAGTTCCTAACGCAATCAAGGAACAAGGTAGCTGGCACATGCGGCGAATTATTTGTACGTGCTACTTGAAGCCACAATATTTTTCGACTCCAACCATCTATGCATCCGTGAATAGGTAGTCCATATGGCTTAAGTTTATCGTAGCCGTCTACATGCCACACATGATTTGGCCCTTGATTGTGATAACTTCTGCGACGTAGGCGCTTTGCTCTCCGTAACTGACAGCCTTCAGGGTCGAGTTCTTTCAAAAGCTCTGCTACTACACGTCTAGGGACTTCTATTCCTTCCAAACGCAATGCATGCCACATTGTTCTGTATCCTCCTGAGCAGCCAGGTCCATCTAGTTCTTTTTGTATTTTTTCCCGGACAACTTGAATATCATAGTTTGGATTCACTCTTTTTAGTCCTCGTTGTTTTAATCTGGATTTTAGTGTGCTTAAAGACATGCTAATTCCGTGATATTTTTGCAAGAAAGATAAGATTGTCTGGTACTCGAATCCTCTATGAAAATACTGTTCTATTAGCTCCATTTCCTCATCGTCGTTATCAACTCGTCCTCCACACACACTACAAAACAGATCACCCCAATCAAGTTCCGCATTGCAGTTCACACAGTTCATTTTGTTTTTGATATATGAAACAAAACGAATTTAGTCAATTTACTAAAATCCAAAATGGCGGCTACTTGAAGAGTTGAATATTTAAAGACTGGGTCGAAATAAAAAAACTTGCATTTGTATCGAAATAAAAACTTGCATTTGTATCGAAATAAAAAAAATTGCATTTGTATCGAAATAAAAAAATTTGCATTTGTATCGAAATAAAAAAATTTGCATTTGTATCGAAATAAAAAACAAATTGCAATTTTTGTTCCCAATTTACGTACATTGCAATCGGTATAAATATATACCAACTGGACAACAAAGCAACTGGACTCGATAACATATCTAGTCGCCTATTAAAGGAAGCAGCTCCTGTAGTAATACAATCCTTGACATATATAATTAATTTATCAATCGCCACTGGAATTTTCCCCAAGGAATGGAAGCTCGCTAAAGTCTTGCCAATTTTTAAAGAAGACAACCGAGCTGATCCTAATAACTATAGACCTATCTCTGTCCTTCCTATTGTTAGTAAACTGATTGAAAAGATTGTATTTAATCAGCTTTATACTTATTTAAATGAAAATAATCTTTTAACTGAATCTCAATCAGGTTTCAGGCCTATGTTTTCCACTGAAACAACATTACTTGAAAGTACCAATGAATGGTACAATAATATTGATGACAACCTTTTAAATGGTGTGACATTTCTGGATCTAAAAAAAGCTTTCGACACCATGGACCACTCAATTATAATTAAAAAACTAGAACTTTATGGAGTTAGGTTTGAATCTCTTGATTGGTTTAAATCTTACCTAACTGATAGAAGACAGCAAACCTTGGTTAATGGAGTGCTGTCAGATGTTTGTTCACTAAATTGTGGAATACCACAAGGGTCCATTCTAGGACCACTACTATTTATTCTATATATAAATGATCTCCCTTCATGTAATTTGTTTTCCAAACCAAGAATGTATGCAGATGATACCACCATGACTTCAGCAAATGCGGATCCAAATATCCTTAATGCGCAAATGAACCACGATATCAATGTGATTCACGAATGGTTAAAAGCAAACAAATTAACCTTGAATGTTGGGAAAACAAAGTACATGATAATACGGAGTCAGTTTATGTTATCTCAAATACCTAAAGATTTTAAGATACAGATAAACAATGTATCCCTTATAAGAGAAACAATGTATAAATCTCTTGGGATCCACATAGATGAAAATCTAACTTGGAAAACACATATTGACATAGTTTCAAAAAAATTTTTTGCAGGTCTTGCAGTTTTGAAACGTGTAAGCCCAACGATACCGTCTAAGACAAGATTAAATATGTACAAGGCACTGATCTTGCCATATTTTGATTATTGCAGCCCTGCCCTGTTTGGGGCAACATTGGGAAAGGTCTGTCAGAAAGACTCCAAAAATTGCAAAATAGGGCTGCAAGGATAGTGACACTCACAAGTTATGAGATTCATAGTCACTCTAATGAAATACTGGATGTTCTAGGTTGGGAAAAACTAGAACACAGAAGAAATATGCAACTTGCTGTGCTAATGTACAAAATCTACAACAACCTTTCTCCATTGTACTTGAGGAAGATTTTTGCTAAAACGTCAAATGTTCATTCTCACAATGTGAGAAATTCTGAAAAAAATCTATACATTCCTAGATATAAATCCGAAAAAGGAAAATGTAGTCTTCATTATAGGGGCTCTGTCCTTTGGAATAAAATCCCTGTTGAGGTTAGAGATCAAACTAACATACGATCATTTAAACTGGGTATGACAAAAATTGTAAATATTCTGTAAAATATTCTTCATTTTAAATTTTATATTGTTAGTTTATTAATAGTTCAGTTTTTATACACTTTTTATATTTCTTTGATATTGTAACACGGCTCTCTGGAAGACCATTTATGTAAAATGAAGCGATACCGTGTTTTTAAATAAAGATGATGATGATGATGATGATGATATATTTATTTTGAAATAAATGCAAATCTGTGTTGACTTTCTGGGCCACCGTAGGAAACGATTCTAGAAATGGTTCTCATGTTTTTTGTGGTGCTAAATGGGATGTGAAGCAATTTCCAACTAGAAAATCGCGTCTTCCTCGTCAGACCTTGCGAAGTACTTTACCACGCGTCGACCTTCAAGTGGTATCGATACTTGGTCTAGCTAAAGCCACTTTATTTGCGACTCAATTGGTGATACTGGCTGGAGATGTAAGCACAAATCCAGGTCCCATGGATGTTTGTCAAGTTTGTAATAAGGGATGTCAAAAAAATCAGAGCAATTCAGTGTGACGACTGCGATCATTGGTACCATATCAAATGCATTAACATGGCTGAATTGGAATTTTTACATCTTACAAACCCGGAAATGTCTTGGATTTGTACTTCGTGTATTTGTCCGTAATCCAGTCCTTCGATTTCAAATTTGAATCCCGAGTGCGAAGATCCTCAAATAAACCAGGAACCAGATATTCGACTAAAAAGAGGTTTTAAAATTGCTCATTTGAACGTTAATCGTTTAATTTGCAAGTTTGATGAAATAAAGAAGCTTATTCAAGAACATTCTTTCGACGTTTTGGCTTTAACCGAAACTTGGCTAACATCTAATATAAGCGACGATGAACTCAATATATCGGGTTATACGTTTGGTCTAAAGGATAGGAGTGATCCTGTGAAATCGCGAGGTGGCGGCGTGCTTGTTTATGTTAAAGTTGGTATCCCTTACAGTATAATATCTGGTCAACCTAACAAAACTGATGAACAAATTTGGATTGAAATCAAAAGTCTTCATTGTAAACGAATGATTATTGGCTCAATTTATCGTCCTCCTGATTTGAACATCTCTGTTTTTGCACAATCTTTGAGATCGTCCCTTCAGCAGATTTATTCTGATTGCTGTGAACTTGTGATCTTAGGTGATTTCAATAAAGCCGTACCAAAAGAGCTAATTAATTGATCCAAACTGAATTCCAATGCAAATGACTTTAGATCTTTTGGTACGGCTTTATTGACGTCGATATTGACGTCGATATTGAAATCACCTAAGATCACAAGTTCACAGCAATCAGAATAAATCTGCTGAAGGGACGATCTCAAAGATTGTGCAAAAACACAGATGTTCAAATCAGGAGGACGATAAATTGAGCCAATAATCATTCGTTTACAATGAGGTCTTTTGATTTCAATCCAAATTTGTTCATCTGTTAGGTTGACCAGATATTATACTGTAAGGGAGGATCACTCCAAACTGAATTCCAATGCAAATGACTTTGAAGACCACACAAGAAAAATGAATACTCGAGGACAATAATTGACTTATTGTTTGTTAATTGTGGTCATAAAATAGTTCAAGCCGGAGTTATGCACCCACTCATTAGTGACCATTCTCTAATATTCTGTGTAATAAAAGGCGGTGTTCAACGCTTGCCACCAAGGCAATTTGAATTCCGTTGTTTCAAAAATTATAATAAGGATGCCTTTGTAAATGATCTAAATGCTGTTCCTTGGTCCGTCATCGATGGTGTGGAAGATATTGATGAGAAAGTCTTTATGTGGGAACATCTGTTTAGTGAGGTTGCTGACTCCCATGCGCCGATACAATATAAGCGTGTGAAAGGTTTAAAGAATCCTTGGGTTACTTCAGAATTGATAAAAATGAGATATAAAAAACAAGTTGTTAAGAAACTCTATAAATCAGAAAGAGAGAAAGCTTAAGTCTGAATATTATTGTAAACTAATTGAAGACAGTAAAGGTGATGGAAAAAAGATGTGGAAATCAATAAAAGAAACCCTACCACAATCGGCAAGCTCCGACATAAATGCCATATATGATGGTTACAAATTATATACGGAAAGTGTGTCCATTGCCTCGATATTGAATAAAGATTTTACTTCTATCGGAAAAAGATACAGAAAATTTTTACTAACACACCAACTATTTGGCCAGATAATGATTACCATGGTGGTTCGTTGCTATGGAATTTGCTCCCGCATCGTGTATGTGATCACGTGACCAATATGGAGCCGGCCAAACCTATGACCGAATGTTTTACTGTGGCCTTTTAAAAACCTGTATATTACTTTAATTCTTGGCTAGATTGTTAATATTAATGTCTGATTTTCAAGTAAATATACCGTAGGAAGCTGTGCAATGTTTATTTTGCTACGTACGTGCGAAGATAGCAGACCATTTTGCGGATAAACCTGCCCTATTTTGGGGCTATTTGGGACTTTCACAGGGTCACGTGAAGACCAAAATTTACCGTCACGGGGTCCCTTAGTAGCGGAATAGTAAATAAAACGTTTTGACTTTTAGACCCCCCCATAGTCTTTCAAAGGATTTGCACAATCCGCGGAAAAGTCAACAAATGTACATATTTTCGTAAATTTGGACAAAATTTGTTTGTTAAAATCCACTCACTGTCCAAATTCTAAAAGCAAAATCAAAGAATGGTCTATTATTAATCGTTCAAGCTGGAAAACAATTCCAACAGAAGGTGAGAAATTGCATTTTAAAGTCCGATCTCATTTGCATTTCAATGGTGTCTGACGGTGCGCCATCTTGAATGTTATTTAATGTACCTTCCCTCTCGTGTTACCTTTGGGCCTTTGTTAATTTTAGTTCATCTGCGCTGTGTTCTAAAAGTCGAAAGTGCGGCAAGAGTGACAAACATACTGAAAGATGTAATGCTGAGAGACCAGTCCATAAAGTAAATTTTTGGGAGAAATCGCCGATCTTTGCCATCAAGAACAGCCAGGCGAATTTGGTGAAAAGGGTTGAAGAATGTGAAACCAGAGAAGTACAATTGGCCGTCACTGAATGTGGTATCACAACAAAGGAAAATGAGCTAGAATCTTTTGCTCAACTTGTCGAAGAGAGGGCAGCTAATGCAAGTAAGTGTTTGTGCATTTTGACATCAACAGTGAATGGGTCTTAACTGTCTATACTTTACACTACAGTGCTGTTATTAATACAGTATAGTATAATGGTATATACTATAAAATTACATAACTTGTATATATCTGGCTGTATATTCGGTTATTGTATGTTATCTTGGACTGTACCATTCCAAAAACTCTGATATGGTTAACATCTATAATATATTATTATTTTATGAACAGAATCTGACCTTGACAGCTCCTTCTCTAAGCAAGAAGAAATAGACAACCATGTTGCTGAGCAAGAAGAAAAATTAGTCGAAATTAGTAGGCAGTATGAAAAGTTGAAAACCCTGTTGGACTAGAAAACGCATTCGCGCAGCCGTAGGAAGAATACTGCAACCACATTTGAAACCATTAACTCATGTTGTTCTAGTGTTCGCTATAGAAGAAGACAAGAGAGCAAGAATGTCCTGGAATTAATTCACGGTGGGGAAGAGGGAGCATTATTTGGGGCATGGGATGTTGTAGCAGCTACTGCAAGTAAAGATACCATGAACACTTTGGTTAGTAGTTACAAGAGGGGGAAATATATACAAGGTGTAGTATCCGAAGCCTTGAAAGACTACAATCAGTCTGATAAGTCCCTCAAACAGGCCGTGGCTTTTAAGTACCAAAACTTCTTGTCACGAAGAAAGTTTAACCTTATTTGTAAAACTCAGTCATCTGCTTTTGATGCTGACCAAGAAGTATGGGTACCTCATAACATGAAGTGTTTAGGTATTGATATGCAAGTTCCACTTAATCAAACATCCAATGAAAGTGTTGAAAAATTTGTTAAAACCCTTGATATTGGTAATGTAAATCAGATCCCTAATACCCCTGGGGTAACTAGGACTGTTACTGGACTGGTGTTTATGATAATTGATCTGCATTTGAGACTTCCGCATCTTTGTCGTAAGCTGGTGTGGTTCAATGATAATACTAACCATTTTGTATTTCAGTTTTCTGATGATGGTGCTCCTGAAACTAGTAAGCTTACTATGTCAATAGGTAGTGTAACATTCTGGAACTTAGGTGAAAGGGTTAGAAGTAGGGAGTTTCAGTATCTGTTGCATTGTGTTAGCCTTTGTGAAAAGCATGACACTCTTGAATTGCTATGGCAACAAACACTGATGAAATGTTGTTGCTTGAGTCTAGTGTTTTTACTGTGTGTGGGAAGGAATGCACCATGGAATTTCAGCCAAGTGCTGACATGAGCTGGCAGAGTTGGGCTTGCAACGAATTAAATCAAGCTGCAACATACCCATCACCTTATGCTAATGTGTATAAAGGAGATATTTCCACTATGGGTGGAAGTATTGGAACTGATGCCAAGCAGTGGAAGCCTTATACTAATGTTGTACGTGAAGAGCATCTGAAGAAATTGAATCAGTTTCTTGATTCCCTTCCTGCTAGCACAAACGAAAAGGCTCGACATGACAAAAAGCTTGCATTTATGGCTGAAAATGGAATTCGACAACTTGGCGAATCTCGAATTGGAGTATTTGCTGAGCGAGTTAGGCCAGATCCCTTGTATTGTGAAATTAATGCCTGGCAGAATATTTTAGATGTGATTTATAATGAGTCTGTGGAAAGGAATCTTTTTCATAAATTTATTGAAATATTATCAGGAGTAGTCGGCTCAGAAATTTTGGAGACTGGGAAGGGAGATGGTGAACCAGAATTACGGGATGGCGATGATGGTGCAGCAGCTTCGGAATGTGATATTGTGACTGGTGGTAGTGATATTTCAGTAGATGGTGTTTGTGAGGCTGGTACATTAATAGAAGGTAATGGTGAATTGTGTCATAAAAATATTCAATTTTCTCAATTGGGATTAATCGAAAGTGCTGCAAATGCTAATCTTACCAGAGCTCTTAAAAAATCATCCTCCATTTCTTCTTGCACTACAACTTATGGGTGTGGGTTGGCCTACCTTGCACGTAAGATAGAAGATCATTACAATGATGAAAATAAACGTTTCAACAAACTACCTGTTCGACTTATAGGTGAGCAAGCAATAGCACTTGCTAGGTATGGCTACAGACTTGTCGATTGCTTACAATCCCATGATGAAACAGAGGGACAGAAACTGAGACGTATCGCACTTTCAAAGGCTGTTCAGTACCTCAGAAATGCTGGTGGATTGTTCAACAAAATTCATGTAAGCATTGCTGAACTTGACGAGTTAGAGGAATTCTGTCAACTATATTTTAATCTTTTGGTTTTGTTTTTTCCTGGTTGCATAAATGTCACTGTATGGACAGTGGGGTATGCTATACCGTACCATGCAAGGAAGCTATATGAAGACTACAAAGTAGGTTTTGGAATGTTGTCTCTGCGGGCAAAGGAATCCAAACATGCTGGGCTGAAAAGGGAGCTCATGTTAACTAATAGGTCAACAAAGAGCTCAACAGGTGGGAAATGGTGGCAGATAATGAGATCCAACTATGTTAGGTCTTTCTATCTCCCAGAACATCAACCTGCACCACCAACTTATACATCTCACTTCAAGTCACGTACCCCTTCTCATTGTGAGCTTACCTGCTACTGTGATTGTGGCAGGTGGAAAGATATAGAAAATATTTACTGTGCTGTGTGCAATGATAGTTTGCTCATTCTAGATTGTGCTGAACTTGACGAGTTAGAGGAATTCTGTCAACTATATTTTAATCTTTTGGTTTTGTTTTTTCCTGGTTGCATAAATGTCACTGTATGGACAGTGGGGTATGCTATACCGTACCATGCAAGGAAGCTATATGAAGACTACAAAGTAGGTTTTGGAATGTTGTCTCTGCGGGCAAAGGAATCCAAACATGCTGGGCTGAAAAGGGAGCTCATGTTAACTAATAGGTCAACAAAGAGCTCAACAGGTGGGAAATGGTGGCAGATAATGAGATCCAACTATGTTAGGTCTTTCTATCTCCCAGAACATCAACCTGCACCACCAACTTATACATCTCACTTCAAGTCACGTACCCCTTCTCATTGTGAGCTTACCTGCTACTGTGATTGTGGCAGGTGGAAAGATATAGAAAATATTTACTGTGCTGTGTGCAATGATAGTTTGCTCATTCTAGATTGTGCGCAGCAGCATAAATTACTACCTGCCGTTATTGCAGTTCTTAAACCAATTATTTGCAGTCAGTGCGATAAACGGTTTGCAGATTCAGGCAGTCTTGAGTTGCACAGTGTTGTACATAAGACTACAGGCCAAAGGCCTAAAAGCCAAAAATCAATTCCAAAGTCTATGTCTGTGGAGGAGCTTAAAAAGACATTGAAGGATAGAGGGCTTTCTACTTCTGGAAGGAAAGATATATTAGTTAGACGTTTAGAGGGTGCACTGCCTTGACTCGGATGTACTATATTCTTCTAGTTTCCTTAACTCCTTTCCTCTGAGGGAACTTTGGCTAATTCCAGTTTATAGTATTTAACTTGGGGAGAACCCCCGGATGGGAGGGAGTTAACAAACTATCTCATTTAATCAACTTCTTCCCCTCGGGGGGGGGGGAACTTTTGCATTTATTCTGGTTACTTCCAGATTATAGTATTTAACTTGGGGAGAACCCCTGGATGGGAAGGAGTTAACAAACTAATTCTTCCCCTCCAGGGGGGGTTTGCATTTATTCTGGTTAATTCCAGATTATAGTATTTAACTTGGGGAGAACCCCCCGGATGGGAAGGAGTTAACAAACTATCTCATTTAATCAACTTCCCCTCCGGGGAGGGGGGGACTTTTGCATTTATTCTGGTTAATTCCAGATTATAGTAATTAACTTGGGGAGAACCCCCGGATGGGAGGGAGTTAACAAACTCTCATTTAATCAACTTCTTCCCCTCCGGGGGGGGGACTTTTGCATTTATGCTGGTTAATTCCAGATTATAGTATTTAACTTAGTCTGAACCCCCCGGATGGAGTTAACAAGATATCTCATTTAATTAACTCCTTCCCTACCAGGGGGACGTTTGCCAAATCACACAACTTATTGCCAGCTTCATTTAGTTATTTGGAAGTTTATAAAGTATTACATAGCTCATTGTGCCATTTTTCGTTTTATCATTGTTGGTTTTATCATTGAATTACTTACTATAGCATTATGTAGAAACGTGGTTACTACTCAAATGCAGATCAATAAGCCACATTTTTGCTCTGCATTGTCACATATTCATGACTGATGAGGCAAAATTTGTGATTGTTGAGTGTAATAAAATAATGCAACAGAAGTCATACACAGATGGTAGAGTTTAATTGCTCTCACCTTTATTTTGAAAAGCATTATCGATGATGTACAATTTGCCCGTTTGTATACCATGTCACAAAAGGCTATTATCATAAACACTATTACAGTAAAACTAACTCATCCTCGTTCCCAGAGCCTCCTCGGTTTACCTGGATATTGGAGGCCCTGGTAACATACAATAAATTATGTAACCTGATTGGCTATTACCAGTACTTGGCTACAGATATCAGGGCCTCCGATTTCCAGGTAAACCGAGAAAGTCCTGGGAACAAGGATGAACCTAACTAAATTTGTAGGGATGTACTGTATTATGTACAATTAATATTAACAATTACACTCGATTAGATGTTCAGGAAAAGTGTGATGGTGAAATTACCAATAAGTGTAAATTATTTGTAAGACCAAGATCACCCATTTCAGTGATACTGATTTCACCATAACACTTTTCCTGAATTTTATTTATACTCGTGACCCGTGAGTATTATATATAAGAAATAGTAATAAATATAAGACCCGTGAGTATTAAAAGAAGTAGACCAGGCTTGGACTGACAATTGTACCATTTTGTGCTGGGCAATGACTGGCAATAGTTCTGGCACAACCAGCCATAATAGCCATTGTGCTGGCACAAGATGATCAGTCCAAGCCTGGTGTACAGTAAAAACCCGCTAACAAGAACCTACCATTTTAAGAACCACAGGATGAAATTAAGAATTTGTTTATATAAGAACATATAGGAATATAACAACCTATCCCCCTGGCTGATTGGGTAAAATATAGGTTCTTGTTAGCAGGTTTTTACTGTAGACTATAAACAATTAACAATAATTGCATAAACAATTATTTTAAGCAGTTAAATTACAAAGTGCTTGAAGCTGCAAGTTCATAGCAAAGTCATCCTTGTCATATCTCTGTACGAAAAATGTTACTGTGAGCTTCTCGTGCTTCTGAGAATACTCGAACAGTATTGGGGTCTCCTTACCGACGATAACAGCTGCTCTTCCCTGATATTTGAGGATATTCTTTCCATTTTCCTTCACCTTACCATAATGTCTCTTGCGAAGAAAATAGTCTCCACGAAATCGCACAGGAGAAAAAACTTTCGACGCATTGGCGGAGGTATCTATCTGCACCGTGATTAGTCCTTTGGCTGTCGGACACGTCAAACTGGCCCCATATCCAACACAAAGTGTGCACAAATGTCGGAAAATCGAGTAGGGCACAAACAACTTAACTGGCGGCATCAAACCCGTATTTATTGATCTCCCTAGTTTAGCTGCTAATGCCCTACCGATTTCACGTAAGTAGCCATCGATCATGGGACCAGTCAACTCGAGCTTGAGCGAGCATCTTTCTTCCAAAATCCCATCCAGATTCTGCATCCCATAGTTTGGCTTTGATTTACAACGCCAAACAGCATCCAACCACTCTTTCTCCATGCTAAATTTCATGGCTACTGAAGCGCGATTCCAAAAATAGTCCGGTCTCTCCGTGTCATTCCCAAATTCCCCTAAGTTAAGGTTCGATAGCTGCGAAGAGATATCAGCTTCCGAGTAGTAATATATGTATATATATATATTAACAATGCGAAAGGGATTGGCACTAGCTCTTAACCAATTAGATTGCAGTATTGATTTGAATTGACCAATCAGAGAAAAGGGTATCTCATTATTTCCAGGGTGGTGTCCCAAAATGAGTCAAGCTGTGAGCTAGTTAATAACTAATAGTTCAGGAGGGGAAGTCAATTCAAATCAATACTTATTGCAATTTGATCATTGGTTAAGAGTCAAGTGCCAACCCCTTTCGCATTGTTAAGAGTGATGGTGGTTGTTGTTGTTTTACTTGTCCTTTTCGTCGGGAAGGAAACATGGCCGCCACGCGCAGTGAAGGTAAAAAAATGTATTTTGGAAAAAAAAGGTTAATGGAAGAAAAATATATATTTGAAAAAAAAATAAAAAGATATATATGTGAATTAATAGTAGTATTTAAAAAAAAAAAAAAAAAAAAATATGAATTGTGAATTTGAAAAAAAAAGTATTTTAAAATAAAAAAAATAAAAATATATAAAAAAGGTTGAAATATTTTTAAAAATAGAACGTAGAATTGTATTTTATAAAAAAAAAGGAATTGTAAAAAAGTATTAAAAAAAAAAAATAAGAAATGAGCGCGCGCGACAGAGATGTTACCTCAACGACGACCAGAGCTCGAATGAGGTGTAAGCTGATATACCGGAAGTAAATAGGGTATTATTTTTTTGTAAAAGGTTTTGGGAAAAGCGCCGTTTCCGGAAGTAGATTACAGTTAGTATATAACAGGTGAAATAACCACACCCACTTCACTTCACTTCTGGTGTTCATTGAGGACACATCTCTCTCTCTTGCTCTCTCTGTCTTTTATTTTTTTTTATAAAATACTTTTGCAAATAACTTTTACATTTTTTTTATAAAATCATTTTTACTTTTTATATTTTTAAAAAAATAATTACTTTTTTGTTTTGCTCCTACTACTGTTGTGTGTATGCTCGCTTGAAAGTCGTACTCTCAAAAAGTGCGAAGCGCTTGAACCCTCCAATGAGCTGTAGTATTTATTACTAACCAGCATTGGTGCGCATTCAAACCGCAGTACTCTTGTAAATCGCGACTGGTTTAGACTTTATTGTCTGGTCTTCCTCTCTAAAAAAGAGGTTGATGTCAGGTGGGACTAGTCCATAGAGACATTTAGCTCACCGCCGGATCGATCGATTGCTTGTTGTACGTTATGGTTTTTGGATGTTAGCATGTGGTGAAAGAGCTAGCTAAAGTAACACCTAGTTTCACAGGAGTATTTTTTTGTTTGTTTTTATTTTTACTTTTTTAAGACAAAAATATATACAAAAGCACACACAATATATCGAAAGTGCTTGTACATTGCGTTACTGGATCTATATTAAAGTGTATATGTTGTATATATTTTTTTTAAAACAAACACATAACAACCCTCTAGTAATAAATTTGGGAAGAATGGTTATTCTTCCCATTTCCACACAGTAGGACCAATCCCACCCTATAAAAATAAAAAAATATATCATTTTTAAAAAAAAATAAAAAAATCTTAATCGTATCTTTTCCAAAAAAAACGGTTTCAAGTCAAAGATGAAGGTCATTCAAGGTGACTAATGCAAAGCAAGTACTGACGTCTTTTGCTAGATGGGGTTAAAGAGCTGTGATAGAACAGGAACAGAATATTTAGTAACAGATTTTTAGTGTTTCAAATAAATGATAACCAGTATTTGTCTGATCATCAATTATTTGAAACACGAAAATTCTGTGACTAAATTTTCTGTTCCTGTTCCATCACTGCTCTCTAACCCCATCTAGCATCTGCGACAGCACTTATTCAACTCATAATTCAATGCGTTATATAGATATTTTTTTTTAAATTTTATAAATAAAATAAAAACCGGAAGTCAATCAGCGGGTGAGATACGTATATAAGAGAGGGTTTTAAAGGGTTTTAAAGAGTATCATGTTTAAGGATTGTGAATATCAAACTCGTGAAAGAACTCGTGTAAAGATTCAATGGTAAGAATATGAATTTGTATGATTTTTAGTATTTTATTAAAATTTTATAGGGTTTTTTTTTCAAGTTTTTCTTAAGTATTATGAATAGTATTGTAATGATCGTATTTTTTATTTGATTTTTTAGATGAACAATCAAGCTAAGAGAAAAAGCACTTTTAATTTTACCACACGACCCATTTTGGAAAGACGTGTGAAAAAAAGAAAAGTGGAAGAAAACAACATTTCTTTTATATATATTTTAAAAGTTGTACAGTATTTTCAACGCTTTAGAAATCCACAGATTGGTTTTATCTATTGGATGTTTGGACTTTTGAATTACTATTATGGTGAAAAAATTGGTTGTTTACAGATTGAAACAGATGTTTATGCAAAATTTTATACGGGATTTTGTTTGTTACGATTAAACGATCCAATCGTAAAAGACATGAAACTTTATAAATGTTGGACCATTGAACAAGGAGGAAAATCAAAATACATTGTTCCATATATTGACAGTAGTGAAAAATATGTTTTACATAGATGTTCGGGTTCATATTATCAAAGAACCCTTTGTTATTATCTTCATTATTTAGTTTAGATAATATCTACTTAGATAGTTTATATATTACTGTTACAAGACCGCAATATTTTTATACTGATAATTATCATTTTATGTCCCCTATTGTTTCACCTTCACAGGAAGTGAATCGTTCACCAATTCCCTTTGGGATGGGTAGAAAATTTATATTTCACATGCTTTATAAAATAGGTAGAGACACTGACTACCCCATTTTAATTGATCTTTCGCTTTATTTATTAACTGTAGCGCCTTATTTTTTATTAGCGTGTCTAGCTAATAATCCCCAAACGTTTAGATATAATATATTTTGCATAGCAGCATGTTTTATTTTTTATTGTCCAAAACATAACCCTCATGGTAGAATTGAAAATAATAATTTAACAGATATTGATCTTAATCGCGTTTTATATAATTATATAAGGAATGCTTATATTGTTAATCAGCGTTGTAAGTATAAAAATTGTAAGGACAAATCCACTTTTTTTAAGTCTAACCCTGTAAATGATTATATTTTTAATACCCAAATATTGAGATGTGAAAATTTTTTCGAGATACTATCTTCTAACACGCAAATAATTCATTCATTCCCTGTAACTATAGATAATGCAGGTGATAACGCGGGAATATATTATGACAACTATGGGTTAGAATTATTAGATTATAATTTATTAACACCATATTTTAAAATATATTTTGATCAAGTTAATATACAAGAATATCTAGTAGTTTATCTGATGACCTATTTACAAACACATAATTATCTTTTTGATTTTAGAGATTTTAAAATAAAATTACACGATGTTGTGACATTATAGTAACTAATATTGTAATAAAATTGTAAAAAAAAAAAAAAAAAGGAAATGTAAATAAAGGATTTTCTAATAAAATTGTTTTTTTTGAAGTTTTAAAATCTGTAATTGTTAATCTTGTCCAATATTGAATTAGTTCAATTTCTTTTTCTCCAACATATTTTCCATCGAAAAAAAATGAATTAAACAATAAAACGCGATGATATGTCCTGTTTCATAACGTTCCATTTGTTTATAAACCAATTCCATTTGTTGACTATCGATTTGTAAAATAATGTTTTTCAACATATTCTCTTGATTTGTAATACATTTTTGTATTAAGGGTTTCAATTTTTTGTATTTAATATTGTTTCTTGCAAGTTCTTCGAGAATGATATCCATTTTTATTTGGAAAGTAAAAAACAAATTTCACACACACACACATATATATATATATATATATACAAACCGTTTATTTTCTATACATTTTTTTTGAAATTCTTTTTTTTTTAAATACTTTCATTACGTGTTTTTTCTATTTTCTTAAATGTTTTCCGATAGTTTCTTTCTAATAATCTAATTCCTATTCTATTATTTTTATATACATTAAATTTTCTTATTATTCTTTCTTTTTCTCTAAATATAAATTTTAATTGTCTATATGAATCTAAATCTCTAACAATGATATCATCATCCTCATCATTATCATAGCAGGGATATACTGATGTACTAGTCAATGTAAATTCCCATATCTCCCATCCCAGGAAATCGTGGGGCAAACCTATTGAATATCATATTGTATGTATCTCTAACAGATTCTTCCAAACAAAGATCTAAGCTGCGAAGTAAGAGTATGAATGAAAAGAAAAACTTGAAGATGTTGTCAAGCATTACAACTTTGTAAATCAAATGTTGGAAGACAAACACAGACGTTACATCTGAGCAGATTCTGGTGGGATGCTTTCTTTGGGATGATCCCCAAGACAAGAATGGTGACCGTTGTAAGCAAATAATTGCGACATGGATGGGCTTGCCCATTGACTGGGCCTAGCCTAAGTTGGGTAATCTTTCATACTTTCTTCAGTCCTCTTCTTGACACTTTCCACAGTTATTCAGCAATTGGATTACGTTTACTTGACCAGGTAGGTTGAACAGATAGGTCGTCGAGTGACTCAGATTAGGAACATGGTGCGTGCTGATTATTATGCAAGCAAACCTTTGTGTATCAGAACTACAGAAGAATATAAAACTCAAAAGCACCCCAGAGTGAAACAACTAATGAAACAAGTGTAGTGCAAAATGTTCTGTACTGTATATATTTACTTTTAAATCAGGGTCCGAATTAGCTTTTCGTAAGTATCACAATGTAGTGTAACATCTACCAACTTGTGTAGCGTCTTACAAGGTTGCATAGCGTATTACAACACAGCGTTTGGATCCACAAAATCCAATAACATGAAGTACTTAGATTTACCCGCGTTTTGGCGCCCAACATGGCTGACCAAATTGACTTATCAATGAAAGAAGATCTAAGAAAGATTGCACAAAACGCGATCAAGAGTTATTTTTGCATGGCTCCTTCAATTAATTTAATCTTGCCCTTTGAAAATAAAATAGTAAATTAAAGCGAAAAAAGATGAATTGGTGGTTGCCCCAAGGTTTGTGCCTTTAGCTCACACTTGTGGGAATCTGTTAGAGCTACCACGAGCCACCGATCAGTTTCCACTGCCAACACAAGAAATGTTGTTTAGTTTATGACTTGGCATTCTCACAGGCTTACTTGGTAAGAATTAACTTACTGTTAAGAACTTAATTACTGTTGACTGTTTAGTACTATCATATTTATGACCTAATTAAATACATTTTTGTTATGGATATTATGTTTAGGTTCACTGTATTTCTACATGTAGTAGTTCTTGTTTAAATTGTACTTTGTTTTGAAAACATCTTACACATGAGTTGTTATAAGTGTTTTAATACAGATTGAACAGTGCCTATGATTTTAAGATTGATAACCTGTATGATGAATAAAATAATTAAAGTTGCTATATGGAGTAATTCTAATTATATACATGTAAACAAGATGATGCCACCTTAACAGATAGCTTTTTTGTTCTTTTTACATTTAATAGACCCCCAGAGGGCAAAGAAACCAGAGATTGACAGCTACATGTGATATTACAGAATGTGTATACCAAATGAGCAGCTCATTGTAATATTTTCATGTGCTGCAATCACATTACCTTGTTAACTATAGTAGTAGAAAACTGGGTATTCAAACACTGGTTAGACTAGAGCTATTTTCACTCATTGTATATTCATGCTCCTCGTTGAAGTTTAATATCACTATAAAGTTATTCTAGCATTATACTCATTGATAATGTAATACTTGCTGCACAATTTTGTTTACTGTAAAGTATAACATACTAGTAAACCTTTGGCTAAACAAAGCCCATGTATTCAGTTTAATTTTGTTTGCTGTCTGCTATACAGTGTTCAAAAATCCATCAATCAGATCAACTGTTCGACAAAAAAGTTTTACCACGATTTTCATCATTTAAAACAGGGTCAGGTAGCTGCTCAATTTGTTTACCAGACAATTCAACAGATGGAGGTGAAACATTAACTTGATAATCATCCTGTTCAATTGTTAATACACCATTTGGATCCACTACCAAGTCTTCTATTTCTGCTGGTGAGAGGGCGGTATGTCCAGAGTGAATGTTCTCTGACATTCCTTTCTCCCACATTTGCAGTGGGGATTGGTTTCGTTCAGTGGAAACTGGTTTCGTTCAGTGGAAACTGGACGATTATTCATTTGCTTCACAAATTCCTCTGAGTTATTTATGTGAGGAATGTAAACATGATGTAAGCTATAGATGTGGATATCATTTAAAATATCCAGGACACCGTCATCTTCTAGTTCTTCAAATATATGTGCATAAAAGACTAGCACTCATGAGTATAAATCACGATGATACATCTCGACTCTTGAGTTATGGACTGATGATCCAGTGATAATACTTCCCCTTTCTGCACCTCGTTGCTCTATCATATATGACCCAACGTAATAGTTCTCCATACCATAGTCACATCGAATACGTGATGGTAGTCCCCATTTCTGAATAGCCTGTTTAAATAAGCCAAGTACGGTATCAGCCTTGTTGTTGTTACAGCAAGAAACATAGAACATTGCCCTGGTCTTCCCATCAATGCAGACATGAGTAACTAGTTTATATCTGACCAATTTATGCCCAGAGTCTATGTGCCACAGGCTGTTTGGCATTGGAACAAAATATCTCCTGCGGTGTATAGCCATTCGCCAACGCAAAGCAGTTCCAACTGGATCCACACGATGCAAGCAGTCACTAATTCTCCACCTTTGCACGTGTAAGCCCCTACTTCTCAAGGCACCAATGAAACTTCTTCGAATATGTGTGCATGGTCCTTCGTCTGGATGTCCGGCAATGCTTGCATAAATTTTGTCTAATTCATTGTCTGATATATCTGAATAGTCCTCAAATTCATCAGAGAGATCAAACTCTTTTCTTCGACATTGCAAGGTGGAAATACTCACATGAAGGAGACTAGCGATTTTTCCCCACGAGAACTTAAGTGTTCCAGCTGATCTTTTGATATGTCGAATCGTTTACGGCCTGGTCCTTGTTGTATCAGGGTAAGAGCAGCATAAGCAACATCAAGGTTGTCAAAATAGTCAGAATCAGGACTCTGTTTGATCAGAGAAGAAACTATTTGAATCAGCTGTGTGTGTGAAATAATCTTTAATGAGGATACCTGATCACCTGTTCAGTGATTTTCATCAGGGTCCTAACAATATATTAGATTACCTGTACATCAAATTATACAAATTAAAAACGAACAAAACAAACAAACAGTTAAAATTAGTACAGTGCAAGGTGAATAAAATGTAAAAAGAACAAGTGTGTATAAAAACAGATCATCACGAATTAAAATTGTGCTTGTCAATTAAAGCTTTCTTAAAAATATGAAGTTCCCTAATCGATCGGATAGACAGATCAATACTGTTCCAGTCATCAGAAGCACGAGAGGTCACAGTCCATTGACCCCATCGGCGCTTTGAAGAGGGCTTTCTTAAGTTCTCCTTATTTCTGGTATTATAGGAGTATATAGTTTTGTTGAAAGTTAAGTCAAAATCATAGTCAATCAAACCATTAATACATTTATATATAAAAATAGATCGATGTAAATATCTTCGATGAGTTAAAGGCTTCCAATCGAGTGTTTTAAGGGCATCAGTTGCGGAAGAGTGGTATGGCCGATCCAGGATTTCTTTGGCTGACTTGTTGTGTAAAATTTGCAGAGACTGCATTAAATTGTTGTTACCTCTGTCTCCCCAAACAGAATCACAATAATCAAAAAGAGGTAACATAAATGAATTAAAAAAATAGTTTCCTAGCACTAGTGGGGAGATACATCTTAATTCTTCTAAACAGACTTAATTTTTTCAATAATTTACCGCTAATATAATTCACATGGTCATCCCATGTAAGATGACTGTTTATGGTGATTCCAAGATACTTAAAATTCTCAGAATTTTCTAAAAATTGTCCTGATATGCTTATTCCAGTAGGGTCTACATTAGTTAGCTTTCGAGGACTTCCAATGATCATCAATTTGGTTTTACTGACATTTAACGTTAGACGATTATACTTTTGCCACTTCGTAACATTCATCAAGTCATTGTTGATAACAACCTTTAGATCATCCGCAGATCGCGAAGAATAATACAGGGCAGTATCATCAGCGTATAATGTAACATTTACTCTTTCCAGGCAATTAGGGAGATCGTTTACATAAATGATAAATAGCAACGGTCCCAAGATGGAGCCTTGTGGTACTCCCATTGGTAATCTGGACAAGTCAGACAAATGATTTTGATAGAGAGTTCCTTGCAAACGATTATCCAAATAGGATTGAAACCACGACATTGCAGAATGACACACACCATAATGAGAAAGTTTCTTTAATAGTATTGAATGGTCTACACAGTCAAAAGCTTTTGACAAATCTAGAAAGACCACCCCTGTTGATAGGCCAATGTCCATGTTCTTTAGTATTGAATCAGTAAACTGACCTACTGCCACACTTGTAGAAGATTTTGGTTTAAACCCAAATTGTCTTTCGGATAAAATCGAATTTGCCTTCATGTGTATTCGTATAATTGGACATGGACCGCTTTTTCCAAAATTTTACTCAAAACGGGCAGGACTGAAATCGGTCGATAGTTTGATGGATCAGACCGTTTACCAGATTTAAAGATGGCGGCAACTTTTGCATTTTTCCAGATGGAAGGGAATACGGATGTCTTCAAAGAAATGTTAAAAAGGCGGGTAATAGAGGGTACTATGACATCGGAAGCATCTCTTAACAGCCGTGCACTTACTTTATTGTTAACCTTTAGATTTTGTAGCTGGTCTCTTACAAATGTTTGTGAGATCTCATTAAAACTAAAACAAGAAGTTGTATTACTTAACCATTCAGCAGCTACAAATTCAGATACTATTAATCCAGATAATTTCTTTCCGATACTCACAAAGAAAGCATTGAGTGAGGAGGCAATATCCTGAGGTGTAGTAGATATTATGCCATCATATTCAATTGAGGTAATTGGGTCAGGCGTAGTTTTATTAGGTAGAACATGTTTCATGGCACTCCATAATTTTGTGTCAAATAATCCCTCAGATCTTGTTGTGGTTCCTGGATAGCATGTGTACGTAATCCAGTTGGATTGGGTCCATTAGAAGCCAAGTCATTTACCAAGAACGACAAAGTCCCCGATCCATCGAGTAAGCGTTGTCTTGCCTCCAACAAATAATCCGTTGTTAGCTGAATATTATTGTCAAACAAAAATAACCTGACAACGCTCTTTAAATTTTGAATGAATAGAGAAAAACCACGTTCATTTCTCTCACGAAAAACTCTTCCTCGACTCGCCATCGGCCATTTTAGCTAGTGTCCCATAATACTTCATGTTATTTGCCTAACACGGCTACGGCTCTAGTACCGCAAAGCATTCTGGGATATGCCAGATAATTCTGAAACACATATTAATCCATATACATAATATTAATTAGAGTGGACAAAAATAATTATAAAACACCAAAAATAATTGATAATTTACAAAATATTAAATGTCACAACCTAAAATATAATTGTTCAACAAAAATAATTAGGGTAATTTTGACCATAACGGGCCTTCATAGCCTGGCATTCGAAAATGTGGCTGTATATTCTACTATAATACATACAATCCAATATAACGGCTCCTTTTTGGCAATCAATTTACCCATCCACAATTGATCACTGTGCACAAATTATTGGGTGAGTTATACTTTCCCTTGTACTATACAACTTGCTATACTTTGATATCCAAAATTCGTGTAATATATTTTGTAAATAATATATATTCCAACATTTAACTAAACTGCAAGTGTAAATGTAACTGTAAGTAACTTACCTTGGTGCTTCTAGAAGCAAAATCTTTAATTGTTCGTAAATTGAAACATCGGTCATCCATCAGAGCATTTGATTCCGTCATCTCAAATTATGTGTCACCCACAACCATTCACCCTCATAATTCGCCACGTGTGCATCCATCCGTTAATTCAACCAAATCGAATGCAAATTATACAGCTCCATTCATCCACAAACACATTTAGATCGATCAAGCTCGAAATACTTCATGACAGATCACCATTTCAGTCACCTCTAACCAATTATCCATCACGGTCCTAAACCATCCCATGTAACTTATCAATTCCTCCTATTACAATAACATTATCACCTCAACGTACTGTTTCCATTCCACACACTGCAAAAGGAAGGCATGCCATACCTTTACATTCCTTCTGATTGATATCAAACATCAAAACACTAGCAATATGCTTGGTATCCATAAGAAGGATTACACAATTCCTCTGTTCTTTGTTCTCGGGAAACTTGTGTATTAATATCCCTCGACAATGTAATTGTTTCTGCAACTCAGCAATCCGGGTCCAATGCAAACGCAACATTTTCCTCTTTTAGATCTCTTTGTGCACTAGAAGCCATGTTTCGAACTACAACTGTCACACTGCATACACAGTAGCAAAGGAATTTCGACAGCTTGGGTGTAACCAACCTAACTTTGAAACCATTTTCTGCTTGACATATGTATGGTTTAAGCACTCTAAACATACATATTCTGCAAAAATTTGGAACATGATTTTTCACTTCATGTACACTTTGAGATTTCAATGTAGCTTGAGAAACGCATCAGAATCATGTTGTTGCTGAGCTTGATATTTCGCATGATGATGACTTTATGGCTCGTGTATCTGAAACTCCTGAATGTGACCCTGATGACACTTGTGTCGAGCATGTGGACATGGATATTACATCTGAATTGGAAGTTGGAACAATTGAACTGGATGTTCCTGAAGTGGTCATGTACGACTAATTTCAGAAAATTATCACAATGAAATGGCTGACGATTGGGTGATGAAATGAAGTTAGTGACTGAAAAAATATTCATATGCTCTAAAATAAAGGATATTTTTACATTGTGTATGGATAGAGTTGCAATGCTCCAATAGAGTATATTAAGGAGAGTTTTCTGGGATGTGCTCTCAAGATTCTTTGGCGATGCACAAATGGTCATTGTGGGGACTGGCATATATTCAAGTAAACTTTTAAAGAAAGTCTATGTGAACAACATCCTGGCTGCAACATCACTGCTGTTATCTGGAAATAATGACCAAAAGGTCTTTATTTGCTAAATGTTTGGAATTGGCATTTTTCAGTAAAAGCTCATTTCAAAATTACCAGAAACATTATAGCTCAACAGATACATTCTTTCTGGAATGGTATGCAGCACAAGATGTTCAAAAACCTGGATGACAAGTCTGTTATGGTTGCAGGATGGATTCCCCAAGTCATTCTGCCGAGAACGATTATGTTCTAAGTTGTAGATGTAAGACATTCTCAACTGAAAAGTGCCTGCATGGAAAAGGTTGGCTGTCAGCGAGCACTTGATT
Source organism: Chrysogorgia sp. JL179-B06 (assembly GCA_035772405.1). Taxonomy (NCBI): domain Eukaryota; kingdom Metazoa; phylum Cnidaria; class Anthozoa; order Scleralcyonacea; family Chrysogorgiidae; genus Chrysogorgia; species Chrysogorgia sp. JL179-B06. Next base: position 69,578 of record JAYKKM010000105.1, on the reverse strand, counting down.
TTGTGATGCAAAAGGTGCAAGTAGATGAGTTAATTACAGATGCTTCTTCTCAAATTATTAAAATGTTAGGTAATAACATAAATACTACAACATTTCATATTATATTTTTTAAATTTTTATTTTTTCTCTGAGGATATTATATTATGAATTTCCACAATCAAGAATTCCAGGTGCTAAAAGCATTCACATTGAAAAATTGATCTACTGTACTCACAACTTTCACCAAAGTTCCAAACAGCAAGAACCAGCAGATTTGTGTATTTCTATTACTGCAAATACAAAACCCCAGTGGTTCTCGCTTTCAGGTGGAATGTGAGTTTTGGACAGTCGTGCAAGTCAGCAAATTAATTGCTGCAATATTTAATAGCTTTTCATCTAATTTATCATATAGCAACAACCAAGAAATACGACAAGGTTATTCATCAGCTTGACATGTGGCACAAGAGTAACAAGCTAACCAAAAAGCTAGCTGAGGTTGGTAGCAGGGTGTTCTTACTTTTTAAAGGTGTTTCTTATGACATATCTATATATATTTATATAGCATACTGATACATTATCTATATATATATAACATACAGTATCTATACTATTTAGTTGGAAATGGAGGTTCTCACATTGCTTAACACCATGGCAAAACCTCATCCCAAACACTTCAATGAAGGTACTGTTAAAATGTGTTGCAAAAATATATATCTGCAAATTGAACATGTAAGGAGTAAGTTTGTAATCACTGTATTTTATTTTATTTGCACTAAAAATAAATGTTGTCATTCAAATTCACTCATTAAAAGTTATATCACCATGTGAACATGGATTGTTGCTGTTATTGTAGAGAATGTGGATGAATGGTATGGTGGCAAGTGCCACTCGATGAAAGTGACCGAACATAGTTAGTACCCGATTCTTCAGGCTATTTGTATAATTGTGCTGGACACAAGCTTCAGGTATAATTTGCAGTGCACTTCCTATTAGTACGGTAGGTTAGTGAAACTATCGTTACACGCCGGACAAAAGCACCAAATTTAGCACACAAGATCTCTTGAACATAAACTTTAGAAAAATCCTATGCTCCAAAAATTTGGGTCAATTAGAGGACGAATATGATGTCATCATTGCAATGAATCACAAAATTCTATTAATTCTGCAAGACATGCCACAAAAGTCTCTAATCGTTATTTAACTGTTTATTTGTATTTTTAACATGGCTTCTGGGACTCTACAAGGAGGGTGTACCACCAGAGGTACTGATGGATCTAAAGTGATGTGAAACTCCCCTTGGAAGCATCCAACTCCTTCAAAACAACCACTGTATTGCTTGAAGATTTTCCTTGGCAGCTAAGTTACCAACAGTTGGCTGTTTGAGGCTCTGCTCTTGGGGATTATCCTGGTGAGTGGTAATGCTGTAGTTCAGGGTAATCAGGTTCAAATCGGTGCATGTTGGTTGTCCAAGGATAGTTGGGCCATCATGGAATAGGTATGGCTTGCAAGTTCCTTCATATGATAACTTCAGGACACAAGTTCCAAAATGGCCAATAGAATGTCCACCAAAGGCTTTGATGAAGGTGTTAGATCCATGAGTACACCATTGGAGTTACATGGTGAAGTTGGATATAACTTCGTATAGGTTGTTGCTGATAGGACATTTCGTTCTGCACCAGTGTCTATTTTACACCATGTTTGGTGTCCACATCCACTTTGATAAGTGCTTGTGTGTATCTTTTTGACATTTGATTGATGGAGAGTGTATAAAAATAACTGCTCCAAGACCGGTGTTGAAGAACTATCAGGCATTGGCTTGGAACTTTCAATACTGTCCACTTGCTTCTGTTTGCTTTGTCTTCCCTTAGCTCGGCCTCCCTTAAACTGTGGGAATCTTTTCATGGGTGATTTGGAACGACAAACTTTTTCCCAGTGGTTTCCTTTTCCACATGCCTGACATTTTGTTCCATAGGCTGGACACAAAGATCTTTCTGATATATTGTGTTCAATACCAGTTTCCACACATACGAATGGATGGGCCACGAGGTTTGGTAAATGACTTTCTAACCTGGCTCAGAGCATCAACTTGAGTGGAGCTTTGTATGCCTTTCATGTGGTTGTTTGTGCCCTCCTCGGTTCTGGCAATATCTAGGACACGGTCGAGGGTGAGAGTGGTATCGTATTCAAGAAGCTTTGACTGGGTACGTTTGGATAAGAAACAAAAGATAAGGGCTTCAATAATGTGCTCGTCTGGATTTGAGAAGCAACATTCTTGCTGTTGGAAGCTTGTATCTCACGAGGCTCTTTGGAGATAAATAGCTTTCGAAGCATGTCCAATGTGTCGAGTTTCTTTTATGGAGGGGGATTAGGGACAAAATTGTTATAGGAAGGCACTGGGTCTTACTGGACAGGCATTGGGTCGTACTGGACAACAATGGGTCATGTATCTCACATGTTATTGCGCATGCGCATAAATACAGCTAACGACAAGTAACGCGGGCTCGTCACTCCCTGAAAGTCTAGTGTGAAATATATATACTGTTGACAACAAAGGAGACTTTATATGCTGAGACTATATGTTGATTTATTCGAATGAATTTCATGCTTCATCAGCATAGAATTGTTTAAAATGTCAAGAGACCGTGAAGATATGTTACAACGTGCTAAAGATGCTTTAAAGAACGCACTAGCCGAGTTGGAAGAGCCACAAAGCTTAACTCACAATATTGAGACGACTGTCAACACCCGGTCTCCGAATGCCATTGATCGTCAAAGACAACAAAGCGCAACTGATGATTTTAGGTGAGTCAATAAAAAGTAAATGGAATCTACGAGTGTTCCATGTATTTTCTTCAAAGCATATTACAAATGAATAAATAATATAAAAATACGAATTTGGAAAAACTTGGGATATCGCTGTCATTTTGGCGCAAATTATTACAATTGATATATTTTGGAACACTATTTGTATTGATCTTCACAAAACCAATACAGAATCAAGGTGTAAAATTTAAAAAGTCACATAGGAAATGAATCTTGTTATTTTGGTCTTTCACTTAAATCCTCTATGCAACTGCACCATGACTTCATTCCCCTGCAAGATCTTTGATTGCTTTTTGTATTTTGGGGGGTGTCGCACACCCCCATAGTGACGTAAAAGTTAGTCAATTTTCGTTGCAAACAATTGGTGTGGTGTGAAATTTTTTGGAGAATCTCATCGTGGTGTAGGTGGGATAAATTGCATGAATAGTACATAATATATATGTAGTGTGCATTTGATCATCAAAATATTTTAATTTACAGGGAAGAGATAATAAATTATTATTATTAGTTATGTTACATAACTTATATATATACTTTATTTAAGTTGTACCATAATTTACAGTAATAATAATAAAACAAAATGAGTACAACATGGGAGCATACAACAGGGTGAAACCCTAACCTAGGTATCCTCCCAATCGCTACATGCCCTTACCAATGATTAGTAATATTAATAGCCTAACTAATATATTAACAACTAAAATATATTTACAATAACTTAGCATCATTTTAGCAACAGATCTTAATTTTAATCTGCAACCAGATCTGTAAGAGAATTACATTTAAGGCAAACTGAGCGCCATGAGCGAATTATGTCAACATCGAAATTACAGTTCAGAGCGGCGAAGTATCTGGCTTTCAATAAATTCTTAAAAGTGTTAGTTGAATGAATTGTCTTTACATCTATCGGAAGATTGTTCCACAACCTACAAATCCTAATAAAAAAACTTAATTCAAAATGTTTGGTTCTACTCCTTGGTACCAAAAAGTTAAGGTCACAAGAGTTCCTCAAACGGTTACATGAAGTAAAACGTACATAATTATTAACATTAATGTTGTATTTTCCATTGATGCAGCCATGCAAAAACAGCAGATCTTTAATCTCATGCCAGTAACAAACTGGCAAAAGGTTAGTCTTAATAGTGAACATCTTGCCAAGATCTTACAAGATCTTGTAAGATCTTGTAAGATCTTGTAAGATCTTAAAATATATCTTGACAAGATCTTATAATAGAAATCTTGTAAGATCTTGTAAGATCTTATGAAATCTTATAAGATCTTGTAAGATTTAATATACTTGACAAGATCTTACAAAATATCTTACAAACTGAAATTTTTTATAAAATGGTATCTGCATATATAAGCACATGAGCCTAATATAAGCGAAATTCAAGATCATTTCCGTATAACGAACTTCAGTTGCAGACGCTACAATTAATAATAGATTACCGTATACCGTATTTGTGCTTTATAAAGTATGGTATTCTGCTCGACATATTTGTCAAACTCGCGAATTTTGATCGTTGAAAAACGCAATATCCGGATATTGTAAATAAATAAAAAATCCGGTTAATTATCTTGTAAGTCTTACAAGATAATTGTCAAAATCTTGTAAGATCTTAGAAGAAAATAGTAAATATCTTGTACGATCTTACAAGATAATGGTCAAAATCTTGTAAGATCTTACAAGAAAATAGTAAATATCTTGTACGATCTTACAAGATAATGGTCAAAATCTTGTAAGATCTTACAAGAAAATAGTAAATATCTTGTAAGATCTTACAAGAAAATGATCAAATCTTGTAAGATCTTACAAGAAAATGAGCAAATCTTGTAAGATCTTATAAGAAAATAGTAAATATCTTGTAAGATCTTACAAGATAATGGTCAAAATCTTGTGAGATCTTACAAGAAAATTATCAAATCTTGTAAGATCTTACAAGAAAATGGTAAAAATCTTGTAAGATCTGACAAGAAAATGGTCGAAATCTTAATGGGCCCTTGTGATCTACAGTAAAATAATATATTAAATACTACAGTTGATAGTTATAGCTACTCTGCTGGCCAGTAGCTTAATTTTAGAACTATATGAATATTAACTATAAATGCGAATACATGATGTTCAGGCCTAGAGTTTACCGTTTGGCGGATATATTTAACCTATGATTTAACAGGCATTTGTGGTTCAGGTAGATGTAAATTGTCGTCAGAATCTGAGTTTGGGTATCTGATTCTTCTACGTTTCACATAATCATAGACGAAATAGAGCTTACTGTGATTACTAAGAACTAATTCGGGATCCGAATAGTAACATCTTGAAAACTCAAGATAAAGCAAACCAATGTGAAGACTGTTACACTTGAATTCACGCTGAAACTGTTCGAATACCTATTCAAAAAGCTGAATAGCATAAAAAACATATGGTGTGTTGATCTACTATAGGAACAGACAACTGAAAATGAAGCGAGCTTACTAGACCAGGTGTGCTGGTGTGATTGTTAAAACTTGAACTGCCAAGTGCACTTCTCACCTTTCTTTTGTTCGCACAGCCACAATATCCGGTCACCAAGCCATATGTGCTCGGCTATCATATAACATCATTTCACCAGAGTCACTTAGCCTATACGGATCTCTTTGTGTTCGCGAACTGAACTTAATGACGGCAAGACAATCCTTTAAAACTTGACAAGAATTGGTAAGTTATCTATCATATACTATCTTCTCAACATATTTATTGCGCTCACTGCGCGCAATTTTTAGCGAGGGCAACCACTCATGTTGCGCTTTCCTTTGATTCAAGTAGCATCATAAGAAGTGAATTTGTAAAGGAAAGTCAGAGGAGCCTTTAAATGTAAGACATGGATTGGCAACAAAATATTTACAATACAGTCCTTGAACGTCCTGACAAGCGACAAGATGTAAAGCGACGAGAACCAAAGGTAGATCTTTGAAAATTGATATAACACAGCTCTCTCTGGATAAAACTTACACATAAATCATTTGCCACGAGATCAAATGAACTGTCCACAGACATGAGACGGCACAAATATGCACCAATAACCAGTAAAAATAAGAAAAGCAGCGAGACCAACGGAGGACATAAAAACACCAGTTGGCTGGCGTGAGTACGTACATTGAGACAACATTTTGGCGTGACAATTTATCCGAAAATTGAATATTGGTGTAGAAGAATACATCCATTCCACTATGGACACACCCCCATAGCCCCTTGTGTCTCTCCCCTGTATGCAGTTCAGTAACTTGGTACAATTTCGTGAATTTTCCTATAAAATAAATAAGAAAATTCATGTAATATATTCAGCTTTTAAATTACAATATAGACGATAGATTTCAATTCTAAAGATATTGGAGTGAGGAACTACTAGATATCACCAGTTCTAGTTATAAACATGTACAGTTGATTGTAATATTTAAATATCTAATTAAAAATTTAGAAGAGCTTTCCCTGGCCTATGTTCAAGAAATGTGTCAAGACCATCGACATCAAGAACACACAGTACAGCACAACCACCTGCGAAAACATCAAGGCAGATGGTCGGTTACACACCAGTCAATTTCAAAGTTCCAGACACTTTTGGCCTCATGTTTGTATCCTTGGGAGATGCAATGAATCTGTAACTCCAGATGGAAGTAGAAGTGAAGCCTTGACACATGCTGGACTTGGGAGAGTGAGGATAGTATTTCCGAACAGAAAGGCATCCCATCATGATCTGCACACATTTTTAGAGAGCAAGTTCCCAAATGAAAGCCACGTAAATGGTGATTAAAAATTGCATGCATATGCATCTCTCATCTTATTTATATTAAATAGGTGGAAGCTGGACCGATGGTTTCTTGCATTTACTGCAATAAGGAAATGCCATTTAATATAGTGAAAGAACACAACTGTATTTCTGAGTGAGTATAAACTTTTGTAACAATGTCAATTATAATTTTTAAGTGTGGTATTATATAGTATCAAATGAGGGTCAAAATGGCCATTTCCTCTAAAATAGATGTGCCAGTGGGGCCAGTGTGTCTAACAATGTTGGCCGGGGTTAATGCCACAGTGGTTATATAGTTAAAAATGTCCTGATTTAACTATGAAATAGCAGTTAAAATCAGTCAACTGGCCTCATACATGTACAGTACTGCCCAGAATTAACCTAACGAAAAACGCGTTCCATTCTCGTTCCGAACAATATACTTTCTGTTTTAATCTCGTCTAATGAACATACACCATAACCAGTCCAGCAATCAAATGATCAAGTTAAACCCATTTAGCAGTTTGCTAAAGTCGGAAATTAACGAACTTTTCCGATTAACCTTTTAACCGAAGTCACAATGGTGTTCTGAACGCGTTCGGAACTCGTTCAGAACGCGTTCAGAACGCGTTTGGAACGCGTTCCGAACGCGAACGCAGTGTTAGGTTATTTCTGAGCAGTACTGTACATACACAAAATGTTTATTATTAATTAATCATTAATTTGCACTTTATTATATATAGGATAATGCATGAGGTACGAGTCATTATAAAAAATGACCGAGTGCCTTTGGAGCGAAGCGAATCCAATTTACTACAATGCATTTTTCTTTGCTGAGAACTTCTAAAACAAATCATGCAATTCAATCCATTCTTTTTGTACAAGGATATAAAGTTTTTAATGTTATGAATTAATTAGTTTTCAGTGGGCTTGAACAATTTCAGGGTTCAGTCCTCAGTTGTTCTTAGATATTTAGAGGTAGGACCAAAAGAGGTAGGACCAAAAGAGGTAGGACCAAAGCTGTTGAGTTTGAAATGCTTCATTGCAATAGTGATATAGGGGAGACGAAATCTTTCATGGAATCTTTCAACTGACATTTCTGGTGTCGTTTGAGATTGTGTTCGAAAAACTTTGAGATATACTATGACTATACCTCAGAGGCATTTTAAATATTGTTGCAATTTCAAAATAACCCCTGAGAAATTGAACTTGTGTGTAATTTTTATGAATTATTTTATCTTAATAATATTAAACACTGAAAAACTTATCGATTTCTTGGCGAAATTACTTTTGTGATATTTAAAATACCCCTGGAATAAGACTGGGGAAAGTCCTGGATTTTTAAAATTATGGAGGTGTGCGAACCCTGCTTTTTGAAGGTGCATTAAATCAGTTATTTGCCTTTTGGTTAAATTGATTCAGTATTATGTTGTATAAGAATCCTTGAGGTGGAGTTAGATTATGTTCACTGAAGCTGAACAATTGAGGTGGACCAGGTTACTATTTGGCGTAATAATAACTTGGTCCAACTCAATAATAACCTACTGTTCACCTTCAGTGAACATAATAACGTAAACCTATATAAATGAGAAGTTTATTAAAAATAACACAGTGTTCAAAACAATGAAAAATGCATTAATAGGCAATAATAGTTAGCCCGCTATGGTTTGCCAGTACTGTATACTTTTAATATGGTACTTTTATATATTTACATTTTTATACCGGTACTTTTAATTTATATATAGTATTTTAGAAAGTAAGGAAGAGTAAAGGCATCTGATAAATAATTTCTGAATTTTTGCATTTCAAAATTTAATTGTAATCATGGCTGTATACTTTTTTTTTATAGAGCAGCTGATAGGCAACTAGAATTTAACAATGTCGATGATGATGCTATTTTTGTTGATGGCACCAGTATTGGATGTGTAGGCGTTATTTGTGGTATTAACGTTATAGGCGTTATTGCCGTTATGAGCGTTATTAGGGAGTCAAAATGTGGTAATACTTATACATTAGTATCGAAGAGTTTGTAGAAATCTCGTCTTAAAATTTCAATTGCTTTAGATATCTTTTTGCTGGAGTTGTCAACTTGATCATTCCATTTCATCAATTGTGTTTTAGGAACATGTTTATCATTTTGTCACCAATGTTACTTTGATTTCAGGAGAACAGTTTACATAATAGTTAATACACTCTGAATAAAACCATAAATAAAATTATGGTCACTGATTCCAATGTCAATAACACCAAACGAAATAATTTTCCCTGGTGTGTTTGTTATAAACAATTCCAGCAGTGTTGTTCTAGAGTCAAGTGCGTGACGTCAGAGATAGAAGACGTTCGTGAAGAAAACAATACAAGGAGTAAACGACGTTTGTGAGCAGTATAGTGGATCTTTACTAGAGAAGGAGAAACTGCAAAGTTTAAAGATTAGTTTAAGTGATAAGGAGAGTGTTTTACAGAAGCAAGACGAGAAATAATCGAAAAGTACGAAGAAATCCACAGTGAAATATTTGAAAGCAGAGATTGAGACGAGATTTGTACAAACTCTTTGATACTAATGTATAAGTATAAGTATCACCACATTTTGACTCCCTAATAACGCTCATAACACCAATAAGGCCTACGCTAATAACGCCTACACATCCAATACTGTACCTATATATTACTATATGTAAAAATATGGATGAAGCGTTCTCTAATCAAAAATAATTTATTTCGAGCTTTCGATGGGCCAATATTCCATTCTTACGAACAAACACCGTAATTAATTTATGAATATATTACTAGTTGTCATTTTCTATTTCCGTTTTAAGTTATTCATAGTTATGTAAATATATTGTAACCACACTCTATTTTCCATTAATCTTCTTCCCGTTGAAGACCACAGACTGGTGGTCGAAAGCTCGAAATAAAATATTTTTGATCAGAGAACGCCGTTTCATTATTCAGTTATATTACTATATGTGTACTATATGAAGTACCGTTGGATTGATTTTTTTTTGGATTTTTTCCTTGCAAATGGTCTATTAGCTGGAGGAAGAATATAAAAATAGAAGATTGTTTCTTTTTCTATTGCTAGTTGAGATTTGTGTAGCTTGATTCTTTTGTAGGCCAAGCCAGTGGTAGTGATGCTGAACAAATAGATGCTGATCTAAGGTTGGCAAGGAGTTTGGACGAAGAGCTTAATGACAACCTAGAAATCGTAAATACCACCATTTCAAATGTACATGTACCTACAAGTCTGGCCGAAGAACTTGCAGTGGCTGCTTCAAAGTCTGAATCCTCAAAATCAATTGATGTTTATGTGCAGCGCTCAAGGGTTTTAAAGAATGTCTTTGAAGAGTTAAAGGGCCAAAAGTTTGAAACGAGCAAATTGTCTGTCGAGTTTGTTGGGGAACCTGCAGCAGATGCAGGCGGTCCTACAAGGGAGATGTTTTCAGTTGCATTTCAACAAGCAATTGCTTCCAGGATTACAGGAGGTACACTTCCAACAATGACGTTCATGCATGACCAGTCAGCCTGGGCTGAAGGCGAGTATAAAATGTTTGGCCAACTCGTTGCACTTGCTCTACTTAATGGAGCATGTGGTCCTCATTTCCTTCTGCCATCCCTTATTCATTTTGTTCTTGGTACCCCTGATGAACAAGATGTTGCTAGCCTAATCGAGCAGCTGTCCTTGGAAAATCACGACATAAAGAAGAAACTGCAAGACTTGAACAGCTGCGATGACCCAAAACAATGGAATGAAGCTGTGTAAAACTTTGATGAACGTTTTGACATGGGAATAAATTCTGCTACCGTTCCAGTTGAAAAGGAAGTAATTTTAAAGGCAGCTGTTAAACACATGCTGAGTTCTGTAGCTGAAGAAATTTACAGCTTTCAAGAGGGCTTGTCATTGTTTAATGTACTGGCCATAATGAAGAAGTACCCTGAGCAAGCATTCAAGGAACTTGCTCATGTTGAAATTACAGAAGATCATGTCGGAAGCCTTTCACGCCAATCTTTTCGGTAAAAGGCTCCACGAAGAGAGCTAGTGAGGAAGTGATAGCTTATAATTTTCGCCAGTTTCTCAAAAAAGCTTGGCAAGGTGCAATTACTCGCACTATGTTTGATCTTGATGGAGTTCTCTGTACTACATCATCTTCACCAGAAATTGTTCTCACCCTCAACCTTAATGATGTATTACAATTCATCACTGGGTCCCGTTATGTCCCGCCTGGAGGAATCAAGGGGTCAATGCTGTTTCAGCATGATGTTTAAATGGAGCAAGAGCAAAAGCCAACACTTGTGGGAATACAGTTACCTTCCCCGCAAACAAACGATACAGTTCCAAAGATTCCTCTGAATTCTCATCCAATTTTACAGATGATATTTTCGATGGGCCAGCTTATGGCTGTGTTTAAACTCTGGTTGGCAGAAAATAATTTTAACTTTCGTCAACTAAAACGTTGACATTTATGACAATTGTTTTATAAATTTGTTTAATTATCCTGTTTCGTTTTTACTATATACAGACGTTTACGTGTACAATAATAAGACTATAACTTTACGTATCTGCAATATCAGAGGCGTAACTTGAAATTTTTAGCGAGGGGCAAACATCCAGTTTCTCCAACTACTCGCAAATTGCAATTTCATTTAAATTCTACATGTAACTTTCCAACAGGAATCAACCCAGGTTGAATATCTTAGAAAGATCTTAAATAAGATCTTGGCAAGAACTTGCATGATCTTGGCAAGTTCTTTCCATGATCTTACAAAAACTTGCCAAGATCTTACTATCATCTTGCAAAGATCTTCCCATGATCTTACAATATTTTACTATCATCTTGCAAAGATCTTCCCATAATCTTACAAGATCTTCCCATGATCTTACAAATACTTGCCAAGATATCATCTTGCAAAGATCATTATCTCATAAGAAATTCCTATAATCTATTCTTGAAAGAAACTCTCCTGATCTAGACATGTTATAAATCAACGTGCCAAGTTCTTCAGAATGTAATTAAAAACCATGTGCCAAGATAGCGCATTAATATAAAAACAACCAAAACCATTAATAGTTTATGAAACATTGTATTTCATTAAGACAAGTATACCTTGCAATAAACAAATCGTAATTGAAAGGACTGATTTAATTTGAACAATAGAAATTTAAAAGTAAAAACAGCAAACATAATTCTTAATACTTATTAGGCTTGTATTTTTAGTGATAACTTGATTTAGAATAAACACAATATACTGTCCCAAAATGCTGAAATCTCATTAAACCAAAGAAAATGCTAAAATATATTTTTGCAAAATATTCAGGCCGATAAATTACTAAATTAAGTTGTTGCTTAAAATACAAGCCAAGCCATAAAGTGAACTTATTGTCTATTTGTCTTAATACTTTATAAGCAGTAGATGTTCATTCAGTTTGTTTCATGTTATTTGCTTGTTCCATGGTGGTTTGACTTGCAATAATTTTTGATTTTCTTTTGCAACCCTACATTTTTGATTACATGCAAACAGAATCTGTTTATAAATTTTATTAATTCTGTCAGCACCATACTTGGCATTTAGTACATCTACAGGCGGTGGTCGCACTACGACCGCAATGCATCATGCGCAAATAAAAAATTCGCTCAGTTGTGGCTCTGACTGCCGAGGTGAAAGGTCAAAGGTTTAAAAAATTGCTCAGTTGCGCTCTGAGTAGCCTCTAACCGCCGAGGTGAAAGGTTTATATCTGTTTAATAGTCGAAACAATGGGAATAAAAACTCTTTTGCCGTTTGTAAAAGAAGAAACGACAAGGGTAAATATAAAAGACTTTGCTGGCCAGGTTTGTGCAGTCGATGTGTCGTGTTGGCTTCACAAAGCGTTGGCTGTAAGCTTCAAGGAGTTTGGCGATGATCGCAGGTTTGTATTATTTAATATTTCATAAATATATTTTAATTTCTGCATTTAATATTCAGTAGCCAAATTTGTAAATTTATGCGAGCAATCTGCCAGCTTACAACTGTATTGTTATTGTAATTATTGTGCAAATTTGTATTTTGTAAGGGTCATTGATATATGCGAGTCTTTACTGAGAGTCTTGATGGCAAACGACGTGGAGCCATACATTGTATTTGATGGCTTGCCTCTCCCCGCCAAGCAAAGAGAAAACGAAAAGCGTACTAGGCAAGAATAACTCATACCATTTACACTGCTTAAATTATACTTGTAGATAAAATATGAGCTCTTCACTTCTTGGAGAAAATGTGCCTAAATATTTTTGGACGTATTTGTATAGACAGAGGAGCAAAGATCGTGAAAATGCCACCTATTTCACAACACAAGGCGATGAAATTGCTGCGAAGAAAGCCTTGGCAAGATCTGCCGAAATTAGTAATTAATTAGCAAGAAAGTTGGTAAATGTAAGTCATATTTGTTTATTATTGACTTGTTCTTATTATTGACTTGTTCCCCATTTCAACAAAAGAATGTCATTATCTTGTATAGAATGGCGGCCATGTTGGTCCCCAAATTAATTGTCTGTTAGGGATTGGTTATGTTGGCAAGTCAAGAATATGTACTAGCTGCATGTCTATAGCAAAATAGATCTTTTAACTCATCAATGGCAATACTCCTCAACTGACGAGTAAAATCGTCTGGTATTATGTGTGTGTTATCAGCTTTCCCCACCCTGGGGACCCCGGGCTGTGGTGGGGCAATTTGATGGCTTTGTAGGGACTTTGGATGTAATTTTTACCCAAGATGCGCGGGAAATGTACGTGGGGTCTATGCGCATTGCCCCGACATCTCGGGGAAATGAAGGGACTTTACAAATAAGTCATTGTTTTCTATTGTTTTTTATATATTACCATGCAGACAACCAGGTATGGGGGTGGCGACTTTGCAAAATAATATAGCCTGTGGGGTGGGGAAATAGTGTGGCATTATAAATAAGTTTTTGCATAGGCCCCACTATTACCTGGGGTCCCCAAGGAGGGGAAAGACAATGAAACATGCATTAGACAGAGTAAAATACTCTGGCATTAGACAGATTAAGGCCTGCATTGTAGGTGCATCTGGCCAATAGACACTGAAAGATAGTTTTGTTAACCCATAACTGTCAATGCCAGCTAATGAGTTAATAAGGATTTGTTTTGAAACATATTTACTTAGTCCATTTTGACATTTAGATTTGCTGTGAAAGAGACATTCCCTATATAATGGCACCATATGAAGCAGATGCCCAGATTACCTTCCTTGTAAATAAAGGATATGCTGATTTTGCTGTGTCTGAAGACTCAGATTTGCTTGCATATCAGTGTAAAAAGGTATATATATAGAATACAGTTAGTTTTGACAGTGCTGGATTCATCACTAGGGAAAACCAGTGGGGAAAACCCTCAAACTGTTCAGTAAAGCTTTCAAATTAAAGTAATCATTACCTATGCAACAAAGCTGTGACCATGAAACTTAATTTTTTGCACATGAATAATAGACCTTTTCAAGCTTGTATTTTCTATGTAAGCAAGTATAAATAATCTATTATGATATTTCAGGTGCTGTTTAAGCTACAAACAAATGGGACAGGTGACTTTGTGGAGCATGAAAAAGGCTTGAAACATTTAAACCTAAATGCTCATAAGTTCACTGACATGTGCATTGCTGCTGGCTGTGACTATCTATCTATCTAAGTCGAGCGCACTCGCACAGTTTTGATAAGTTCTTTCCAGTCTCCACGCTTTTCCATGATCTTTGGAAGTTCGGCTTTTGGTAAGTTGGTATCATGTTCTATCTGATTGATATATGTTGTTGCTGGGCGTCCCCTAGACCGTTTGCCATGACGGGGTTCCCAAAACAGGAGCTGTGAGGCAACCTCTTCCTTGTTTCTGAAGATATAGCCACAGAAGCGGAGCCTTCGTTCTCTGAGTGTTACCGAGATTGGTGGTATATCACCATATAGATCTTTATTTGTTACATGATCTCTCCATGTAACATTTAAAGCTGCTCTAAGGAGTCTTGTATAACAGCCGTCCAGTCTCTTCTCCAGTGTCTTTGTTAGAGTCCAAGTCTCTGCTCCATATAAAAGTATACTTTCCACTGATGCCCTGAAAAAGCGTACTTTAAGTTGTCTACTAAGCTCAGACTTCCAAACTTCTTTCAGTTTATTAAGCGACATCCACGCCTTCGCCTTTCTGATGTTTACATCCTTTACACTTTCAGCAATCCATGAGCCAAGATATTGAAAGTCTTCAGTCTTTTTAAGTTTACTGTTGTCTAGTGTCGTAAGGTCTCCTTGCTGGTTATAGACCATGAACTCAGTCTTGGTGGTATTTATATGTAGTCCAACCTCCTGTGCTGCTCTCTCCACCCTAAGTAGAAGTTTCTGTGCTTTCTCTAGGTTATCAGAGACCAAAGCAATGTCATCGGCAAAGTCAGTGTCAGTGATTATCTTGGCCGGATACCGGCTACTCCTTCGTTGTTCTAGTGTGAATCCGAGATCTTCATGTCCATCTACCGCCGTTCTCATGGCGTAGTCTAGGGTTATGATGAATAGAAATGGGGCTAAGGTATCACCCTGTAGAACCCCAGCATGGATCGGGAAAAAGTCGGTTTCGCCATCTGGGGATAACACCTTGGCCTCTGTGTCATTGTACATTACACCTATTGCTGAGACAATCACATCTGGTATCCCATAAGCCCTAAGGATGGAAAGCATTTTGCTCCTGTTGATGGTATCGAAGGCCTTCTTTAAAATCCACAAAGGTCAATACTGCTGTTAAGTTCTTGGCTTTTATTCCTTCTACTAATCGTCTCAAAGTAAGTATTTGACCGAGTGTAGATCTGTTTGTTCGGAACCCATTTTGGTTTATCCGCAGAATAGGGTCGATGTAGGGGCTGACCCTTTTGAACAGCATCTTATTATATATTTTAGATGCTATTAGGGATAAGGCAATACCACGATGATTTTGTGATGAGCTTAGATCTCCTTTCTTCGGTATTGGTATTAGAATGCTCTTGGACCATGTTGTTGGTTTGTCACCATGTATAAGCATCCTATTGCATACATCCAGTAGTTCATCGTTCAGGGCCCCGCTTTTTCATACTTCAGCTGGAATTTCGTCAACACCACAGGCTTTGTTGTTGGACATTGAGTTGATACTCAATTGGAGCTCTTCTATGGTGAAGGGGTCTGTGTTGATTGGCAGGGTCTCTTGAACTATTGTTGTAATCGGATCGACACTCTCTACAGGTGGCTGTCCAAGTAGATTTACAAAGTGTTCTTTCCATTTGTCCAATCTTTCTTGTGCAGTAGCACCTTTCAGACGTCCTGCTTGTGTTTTTTTTTGTCCAGATATTTCTTTTACAATTTCCCATACTTTCCTTGATTGATTATGTGCAGCTGCACCTTCCAAGTCCACACATTTACGTTGTATGTAATCTGATTGTTCTTGATCATATGCTTCCTGAAGGTTATCCTTAGCACGGTCCAATTTTATTCCATTCTCTTTAGTAGGTGTTGATTTTTTCTTGAGGTATGCCTTCTTGAGATTGCTTCTTTTCTCCTTGATCTTATTGTCTTCCCAAGGTACACGTTTCTTATTTCGTTGACGTTTGGGGATGTGTTTCTCAGCTGCGATCTTGTGTGCCTCGGTTATACTGGTGTAAACGTCTTCAGCAGTAGTATCCGTGTCGACGTTTTGGTATAATGCGTCAAACTGATTTTTCACTTCAACCATGTACGCCATCTTTATTGTGTTATCTGTTTTAAACCTTTGCCAGTCAAGAGGTCTACCTCCGGGTTTGGAGGTTTTGTTGGCCCTTAGACTAAGACGTAACTTGGCTGAAACTATTCTATGGTCCGAGTCGATTGTACTGATAGAGTTGTACGCTTGGCAGTCATTTATGCTATTCCTCCATTTTTTACACATAAGGATGTAGTCCAGTTGTGCCTTGTTCTTATTGGGGTATGTGAATGTCCATAGTTTATCTCTTTTCTTTTGGAACCTGGTGTTATCAGCTATCATCTCACACTCATTGAGAAGTTCGATCAGAAGCTGACCATTCCTGTTGGTTTTATTTCCAAAAGTGAAGCCTTTAATGTCAGCAGAGTTGACTTGGGCATTCATATCTCCAGCAATGATCTTAATGCTGTGATTGGGTAGTTGATTAGCTGTATCTGCCAAAGCATTGTAGAAAGCAGATGCTTCGTCATCAGTCGAGCAGTTGGTAGGACTATAGCAGGAGATGATGGCAATGGATGGGTTTCCACTAAATTTGGCAAGAAGTATACGTGAGTTTATTTTCTCAATACAGTCAAGTGACCTATATGCATGGGGACTCATAAGTATACCTACTCCACCAATTGAACTATTGTTTGAATTCTTTGTGCAGGAGCCAGTAGCCAATATCCATCCCTTTCCTAAATCATTGTATTGTATTGTCACTTCATCATGATACACACGGTGTTCCTGTATACAAACGATGTCGATCTTCTTATCTTCTGTCAGGGCAACAATCTCTCCAGGTTTCTCGATCGAGTTTAGAGTTCTTACATTGAGGGTTGACACAATCGTAGTCTTCTTACAGTTGATTAGATTGTTCTTCATTCCAGTAGCCAATTTTTCGACCCCAGTCTGGTTTCTCGCTGAAGGACGTGGTCCTTGTTGACTCGGGTGACGACCAAGCCGGTATTTCAAACTGTTATTTGTACTCATCATGATGTGTTTCTGTTGCTTCCAAGCTGGAATAAATTCCAGTTAGCTACACTGATGGATCGCAACTCCTATCAGCGCCATCTATGCAAGGCAGGGACGATAGAACCCCTGAGGAATCGCGTCAAGTTTCCTTGAACACAATACCCGCATACCCAGTATGTAGTTATTAACAATAACAAATATTAACAAATACAAGTTATTAACAAATACATGAATTATTAACAATAACAGTTGTTGGTAAGTTATCTATAGACAAAAATTGGGGACTACTTCATGTATGCCGATGTTTGTGTCCCGACACAAAATTTTGGTTAGGATTATAGCTGTGTTGGGGATAGATTTACATGAAGTAACCAGCTTTAGGCATACATGAAGTACCTGCCCAAAAATTCTACACCAGGGTCTACGACTAATAGGCCATTATTCAGAGCTCTTTAGTACATCTGGTCTCCTTGTATTAAGACATTATTAAATGTTGTAAACGACCATGCGGACAATGGGATATTTCGGGCTGTAAGAAGCGCCGATAAACTCATAAAACCACACTGCTTGCCTCTAGAATGAATGCTAAACAGTTCATGGCCTTGATGGATATTAGCAGAAAGAAATAAAGCCATACTTAACTGGTTTCTTCAGGAAGTATTCAAGTCAGATCCAGAATAAAAAACTTGCAAATTCTTGAGAGTAGAGTTTTGTAAAGCACATAGAAATATAGTACATGCACACGCAATTCAATATTTTTCTCGCACTCCCCCCCGGTTCCCCCCGGAATTATGACATCTGGACAGACGCGAGTCGAAAGGTCGAATACACATAGGTCGGCGCGAAAGACTGGGTCGAGTGAACTTTGGCGAACCTTAGCATGTCAAAATTAGGAGTGCTGCCTGCGGGAGCAAAAAATAAATATTTTCTCGCTTTCCATTCCAACCCCAACCAACCAATAAATAATAAATGACATATTCACAGGTTTGCGATCGTTTGCGATCTACTTGCCAAAAGCACGAAGCAATATTTTCCTTCGCCCTTGGTCACGCAGACATCTTTATCAAAACTGGTTGGACAACTAGTTTTTCCAACTTCTTACCTATCGTTTATGTTGTGAGTGATGAAACATTAGCTATTTATTGATACTTTTCAAAATAAATTTATTACTATACTAAATCCAATCTATCGTAAAGACGTTTCTGTTAGACTGTTACTGGTCTACTAGTAACACCAACGTTTTGCCATATTGCCAAATTGGATTTTTCTCTATTGGCTAATCCCTACTTAAGAGGCCAGACTTCATTCTTTGTGGATTGAATGAATCAGTACATTAACAACACATATATACATACAGGCGAGCAGCGAGAAATTTGTCATGGGGGATGTTACGAGCGCGAGATATAAGGCGTGGGATCCAGGGTCCACTGCAGTTTTTCGTAACGTAACACCAGCAATGATGCGCACATTGACGTATTTTTGCAATAAATATATTATGTTAACATCACAAATGCACAAGCCTGAAATTTCTGGGATTTGCTATAACCCGGGCAATGAGGTATATCTAACGGCATTGAGATATGCATCCAGCATTTCATTGGCACCATGATAAAGAAAGCTGTCAGGACGAACAAGGAAGGAGGTTTAACAGGAACCCTAGAGAGGATGGAGGAAGACCTGAAGGAACACAAGAGAATTTCAATATTGGATATAATAAAAATATAAATCAAGCTGACTTTAGTGAAATTGCCTAATATGGAAATACAGATTTACCACTGAGCAATTTCAAATCTTCAAGATAGTGGAAATTATGGTGCTAATAAAATGTTAACTATTTTCGAAGTATATATTTTTTCATGAATATACAGAAAGGAAAACAAAAACTTTTGTGTTTGTAAAATTAGTTTCCAGCTCGCGTTTTAAATTAATAAAATTTTACCATTGCAGTCTCTGCCCATGCTCAAATATATCACCAAAAACACAACCTTTGAAAGAAATCAAATTTGGTAGATAATAACAAGGATTCAGCCCAATATAACCATTCATAACTGATGTGCCACACGTGCAGCTACAACTATGTCAATCTTTATTTTTACAACTATTCTTTCTATTACAGGAACTGATCATAGAAGAACACCCCTTCATTGACTTGACTATGGATATACCAGATAGTCATGAAGTTTCAAAACCTACTACAAACACTAATATGTATGTATGCATCAAAGAATAACAATTTTTTAAACAAAAATATAGAGTTCATGAATGAGGATTCGTAACATTTGTTTTAGCTGTGGTTTCCCCATGGCAACTGATGATTATGAGATAAACCAGTCTTCAACTAGTAGCCCTTCACATTATGATGTTGTTCGCGTTATGACAGAATCATTCATGCATGCAAGTGTGGATTTCAAACATATGATTGTATGTTGGAATATGGTCCAGTCAAGCTAAACATTGGAGATTTGTGCACATTGATTCCCCCAAATTATGACACTAACTTCCAGCTTTCATAGAAGGTTACACATCCACATTTGGTTTGGTGAAAAAACGAAGAATACAAAATCAACTTCTTAATAAATTATAAGGCACATATCTCAGTCCTAACAGTTATATTTGTTGTATTGTTACACTGTTGGTAATACAAGCTGTACTGTGAAAATTATGTTCTTCCATTGCTGAAATTTTCTATGCTGACGTGACTCTGTCAGCTTGTTCGGACAGATTAGAATATTACATATTTCAGACCATTTACAATATTATGCATGATCATTAAGATTTTCTGGATTGTGGTTTGAACACACATAACTAAACGTGTGTACTGTGTTCATGTGTGCATTACCTAGTATCATAGCTATCATAAAGACACCCCTAGCAGAACCAGGGGCGTGGCGACTGGGGGGGTGTGGGGGGGTACGACACCCCCCCAATAATTCTAAATAGCAAAAAGTTGGTCACACAAGGGATTGCTGCTGGCCAAAATAAAAATGGTGAGACAGAAAAAAAAGCTAAAATTTGTTTTTTTTATCAATTGTCGGTCAACAGTTAGTCAATAAAATTTGTTTTTTTTATCAATTGTCGGTCAACAGTTGGTCAATAGCGCTCAAACATCCCCAGCAAAAATTGTATTTAAGTGAGTACAGTTAATGTATTCCGTAGTGAAGTATTTCCGATCTGGAGACGGGAGACCGCAGACCATTGAAATCCGAGGCTCAATTGTTTGAAGGACACAAGCTCGCATGTCATTTGGCTAATTTACAAACCAAAAAAACCAAAAAAGTCAGTTGTGCAATTTAATGTTGTGATGCATGTTAATATTAGTCTAATTTCATCATTTTAGAAGCGGCCAGCTCAAATTATTCACATACTGACATACGCTTGTCAACGCATTTATTAAACTCGTTTGAACATAAACCCTTGCCAAACCCAACTAAAAACTTCTTAAAAAAGGTCATATTTTTATTCTTTCTAAATTTCTCACTCCCGCCCCCCCCCCCCCGGGCGTTCGACGGGCATTCGACGACTCACCTGTTCCCAGGGTCGGGCATTTGCCTCTACAGGGGGAATTTGTCAAAGTATCTAAATAGTTAATAGTAGATGCTTGGCTGTTATTTTCTTGAAAAGTAGCCCCGTTCAAAGAAAGCAGATGCGTATCCCGTAAATCTATACTGAATTTCGAACACCGCACATTTCATATAGTCCTTTGCTCTTTAATTTAGCTTTACTCGTCGACTTTTTAATAATATCTTAAAATATATTTCCGCATCCAAAGATATAATATAAAACGTAAACAAGCGCCAAAAAAGTCGCTTGTTTTTAATAATGATTGCGATCGTCAACCTTTTCCCCAAGGCCTTCGCGGTACGAGCCACATCGCACCGCGCGAAGCTTTGGGGAGGAGGTTGACGATCGTTTGCATAAACATTGCTTTGGAAGATTTTGAGGGGAAAGGTGTGCCGTTTGTGGCTTACTGGCTCAATGCTTAATACTTTTATTATAAAAAACGTTTATTATAATCCCATGGGTGGGGCATTTGCTGGTTTGCATCAATTTTACGACTCCTCTGTGGGGATTTTGCATGATTATGTTGACCCAACGGTGGGGCATTTGCAATGCTCTAATGCATAAATGCATAAATGTCAAATGCCCGTCAAACGCCCGGGGGGGGGGATGGTCACGCTTGGTTACTCTGTTTGCCAGTTCGGCAGCCATTTTGAATAAAGGTTTCATAAGGTGGAAGTGCGATACTTCATGTAATTCGTTTTTGAACTTATTTTATATTTTGGAGACATTTTGGATACTTTTACGCGAACCGCCGCTGAGCAGTAGATATCGCATATCCCCCCCAATCGTGATTCCTTCGCCACGTCCCTGAGCAGAACCATCAATAGCAGCTCCAATACTACAAAGCTCCTGCGGTTGCAACGTTGTGTCACACTAGTCCAAATTATCCTATGTATATAATTGATAGGTTGTTGACCATGAAAAATCTCTTCAATTTTATCTTGATCTTATGAGGGGTCAGCAACAGCAACTAATAACAAACATTAGATGTGTGAAGTTGATCGTCCAGGTTGTTGTAGTCTTGAGAAAGACTGTTGTTGTTGTTGGTGACTTTTCCACCAACAACAGTCATCAACAACAGTCTTTCTCAAGACTACGACAACCTGGACGATCAACTTCACACATCTAATGATACTCCTAGGTTCAAACCATTTACTTTAATAACAGATACCATCCAAAACTTAAAGCACTTATTGATAGCATTAGGTATGTGTAAAGATGCCTTGAGTCAAAATTACTTATGTACAATACTATAGTATGTAATCATTCAATATTTGATGATAGACATTTACTAGAACCATATTTCCTACATTAAGCCCCTTCTTTCTATTAAGCCCCTTCTTTCTATTAAGCCCCCTGTAATGTTCATAATTATGAGCATAATTAACATACATTAGAAAGCACATGTAAGGTGAGAAGCGGATAGTTCACAGTCAAGAGTGTATTGAAGAAAACCCAAATAAACGAATAATAACTAACTATGTGAACATTATAATGGCGACGAGGATCAATCAAAACTAAATAACGACACAATGGCAACAAGTTTACCTAATTTTCATTCTTTCGACGCTGAAAACCGAGAGAACATAGCGATTCGATGGCAACGTTGGTTCATGCGTTTTGAAAATTTATTGATTGCACTAGATGTCAAAGAAGATAAAAGAAAACGTGCACTGTTACTGCACTACATCGGTGAAAGTACCTTAAACATCTTTGAAATACTTCCTGATACAGGAACAGCAGAAGAATTCAAAAAAGCATGTGACGCTCTCAATGAATATTTCAAGCCTCAGAAGAATACATCATTTGAAATATTTAAGTTCCGAAAAACAAATCAAAACGTTGACGAAACAATCGACCAATATCATGTTCGACTGGTACAAATGGCCAAATATTGTGAATTTACTACCCTGGACAAAGAAATAAAAGCACAAATTGAACTTGGAACAATTTCAAAACAACTACGACGATACGCCTTCCGACATCCAAAGATCACGTTAGCTGAATTGTTAGCTTATGGACGCATACTGGAAACGTCAGAAAAAGGTGCACGTGGAATCGAAAACGAAATAGTCGAAAATACTTCCGAAGATGTCAATGCCATACAGCCTGATCCAACGCGTACAACGTTGAAGAAGAAAACATGTTTTAATTGTGGTTATGATTGGCCGCACCTAACTTCCTGTCCTGCGAAAGGGAAAACATGCAACAATTGTCGAAAGCCAAACCATTTTGCACGATGCTGCAAATCAAGATCATATCAACCAAACACTGAAACACCAGAACGACGCCAATACAACGCAAAACCTCACCACACCTTGCACCGAAAACCACAGGTAAAACATGTCGACGAACAAGGTGAGTCTTCGAATACTGATTCTGATGAGTATGTTTATACTGTACAACGTAATACGCCGGAGGGTTCTAACATAATCTTGCCAACGATCACTGCGCCAAAACAAGAAACAATTAACAATGTGGCTCAGAAACAAAATTTCTACACGCATGTTAAAGTTAATGATACAGTGATTCGCGTAAACATCGACTCCGGTGCCAGTGTAAACATCATCGATGGCAACACTTTTGATAAATTGGCAAGCCGAAAAGATGTCAAATTGACAAAGAGCAAAATAAAACTCTTTGCATATGGGAGTAAAACACCCCTAAATGTAAAAGGTTGTTTTCAAGCGTCCGCGGAATCAGCAAAGAAGATTTCCTTTGCACGATTTTACGTAATAAATGGTAGCGCCGGATGTTTACTAAGCGGAGACACTGCAATTGACCTCGGATTATTGAAACTAAATAAAGTATCAAATGTCAAACCGCAAACTCCAACTCAACTGAATACCGTTGAGAAGCCTCCAGTTAACATCAAGGAAAAGCCAAAACGCTTGAAAGAATTAATTTCCAAATACGACCAGTTATTTCAAGGGATTGGAAAATTCACAGATCACCAAGTTCATTTGCATATTGACAAAACTGTGCCTCCCACGATTCAAAAAGCTCGCAGAGTACCGTTTGCTATGAGAGACAAACTATCAAAAGAACTAAAACGTCTAGAATCCTTAGATATCATTGAAAGTATAAAAGGCCCTACAACTTGGGTATCTCCCATCGTGTGTTTTCCAAAACCTAACAACCCAGAGAAAATACGCCTCTGTATTGATATGCGAGTACCAAATAAAGCCATATTGCGGGAACGACATCCTTCGCCTACCACTGAAGATCTAATTCACAAATTGAACGGGGCCGCGTATTTTTCCAAATTAGATCTAAGTTCTGGCTACCACCAACTAGAACTTGACGAAGAATCACGAGACATAACTACATTCGCAACACACAAAGGTCTCAAAAGATACAAGCGTCTAAATTTTGGCACAAACAGTGCAGCCGAAATATTTCAAAATGTTATCCAAACAACTTTTCAAGATATCGAAGGTTGTGTCAACATCAGCGATGATATACTTGTATTTGGCGGAACACAAGCAGAGCATGACCGAAGTTTAGAAGCCGTTTTACAGCGCGCATATGAGAAAAATCTACGATTTAACGGTGATAAATGTGAATTTGACAAGCCAAGTCTCACATTCTATGGCCATGTTTTCTCCAAAAAAGGAATATCTCCATGTCCAGAAAAGATTGAAGCAATAAAATCTCTGAAACCCCCGTCTAATGTTTCAGAACTTCGCAGTTATCTAGGCATGGTAACATATTGTGGCAGATTCATCAAAGTTCTGGCAACATTGACAGCCCCATTACGTCATCTTACCAAAAAGAATAATACGTTCGAATGGAAAAGCAAGCAACAACACGCCTTTCAAGAGTTACAAGAAAGATTGACCAAGAACACAGTTTTATCCTACTTCGACCCGTCTAAAGAAACGAAACTAATTGTGGACGCATCGCCAACTGGACTTGCAGCAATATTACTACAAAGCACACCCGGTGAACAAGATGAAAGTGTTATCGCCTATGGTAGTCGCGCATTGACAGAAGTGGAACAACGATATAGCCAAACTGAGCGTGAAGCTCTAGCAATAGTTTTCGGATGTGAACACTTTCGTCTATTTGTGTATGGAATTCATTTCACACTATACACCGACCACAAACCATTGGTATCAATCTTCGAGCACCCACGACGTAACTCACCAGCACGACTTGAACGATGGCGTTTACGAGTACAATCATATGATTTCCAAGTTAAATATCGTCCTGGACATGATAATCCATCGGACTACATGTCGAGACATCCAATGACCAACGAAATCTCAACACCACCAGACGAAAGCGAATATTCTGAGAAATATATCCAGTTCATCGCAAACTTAGCAACACCGAAAGCCATGACACTTCAAGCAATAAAGAATGCGACAATTAATGATCCAACATTACAAGAAGTAGCAACCATAATTCATGATAATTCGTGGCGTAGATTAGAATCTATGGACTTCACAGAAAAACCCGAAGTTGACCTTCATGAATTACAATTACTCCGCAATGTAAAAGATGAACTTACTGTCTCCACCGCCAAAGATATTATTCTAAGAGGGACACGCATTGTCATACCAAAGGTATTACGTGCTGATGCAATACGTCTTGCCCATGTTGGACATCAGGGAATTGTAAAAACAAAGAGCTTAATGCGAGAAAAAGTTTTGGTTCCCGCTGATCGATTCACTGGTCCAAAAGAAAATTGATGCGTGTATACCGTGCCAAGCAACAGGTCGTCAAAAGCCACCACAACCCCTTCGAATGCGAGAATTACCAAAAGAAAATTTTAATACTGTCTACATCGACTTTCTTGGCCCCCTACCCACCGGTGAAACCCTTCTTGTACTGATTGATGGACGTTCACGATATCCTGCAGTAAAGATTATGAAGAAAACAAATGCATCCAGTCTAATCCCTCGTTTAGATGAAATTTTTGCTACATTTGGTTTACCTAAAGAAGTGATCTCTGATAATGGTCCACCATTTCAGAGTGCAGAAATAAAGAAGTTCATGGACGAAAATGGCATCCAACATAAAAAAATTACTCCTCTATGGCCACAAGCAAATGAAGCAGAGACTTTCATGAAACCATTAATGAAAGCGATACGCACCGCACATCTTCAAAATCAAAATTGGCGTCGCGAAATGTACAAATTTCTACTTAACTATAGAGCTACTCCACATGCCACCACTCAAGTTGCACCATCTACAATGATGTTTGGCCGCAACACTCGCACAAAATTACCACAAATCGACACCAAAATCAACAAGAATGTCCTTGACAAATCGATGGAACAACATGATGAACAAGCACGCAAGAAAATGAAAGAATATGCAGATCGACGAAGAAATGCCAAAGTCACTATCATGAAAAAAGGAAACCATGTATTAGTGAAGCAAAACAAACAAAATAAGTTCACAACTAACTTTGATCCAAAACCACTTCGAATTACGAAAACAAAAGGGACAATGATCACAGCAGAACGACCAGGGTTAACCATTACTCGAAACCAGTCATTTTTCAAACCAATACCAAACCAGAATGCTGAAGAAGAAATAGATGATGTTGAAAAACATGGAGAAGAGGAAAGAGATGATGTTGAACTCGGACATGAGGAAGAAAGAGATAACAGAAATGAAGACCCAAACATAGAACGACGGTACCCCAGAAGAGAGCGAAGAAATCCGAACTATTATCGATGTGACAGTATATAAAGTAGAACATTATAGTAATTATGTTAATTATTGTTCACATTTTGTTTGTCCAGACATTGACTTATATTTATAGTTGAACTGCCTTTATTATCTGAGAAAAGGAGGGATGTAATGTTCATAATTATGAGCATAATTAACATACATTAGAAAGCACATGTAAGGTGAGAAGCGGATAGTTCACAGTCAAGAGTGTATTGAAGAAAACCCAAATAAACGAATAATAACTAACTATGTGAACATTATACCCCCCACTCTAATGACCTCTCCAGTTCTCCCTCAAGTGACATAGAAATAAGTCCCCTCGATAATCAAACATAGCATTTAGCTTTGACTTGATAAAACATGGTTTAACAATTTAATAGCAAAATTATAAATATTTATTAAAATTTATCAAAATTATTAAATATAAATATTATAAAACATGTTTAACAATTTAATAGCAAAATTATGTTTTCCTCGATCTTTCGGAGTCTTGCACACTCACAAATTTTAGGAAAAGCATATGTCAAAAGCATTAATAGAAAATCAACTGCCTCTCGATGACTTAAAATTAATCCCCCTCATTTTAGATCATGTGAATGCTCCAATCAAATATTTCAATTTATATTTTCAATTTATATTTGATTAAAATAACAAAGTACAATTCTCCAGGCTTAACATCACATGATCTGAAATAGGTACATACTTTTGTATTTGCTAGAGGAGGTCTAACCGCTATGTAAATGTTTAATGATGATGCAGCATTGTGGTTGATATTAAAATTGGTTGGAAAAGCAGATTGGCAATGTATAGAACCAACATTCTATTTAAACATCAGTTTCAAATTATGTTCTGGTGCTTGCATTTTTAGTTTGCATGTTGTATACACAAAAGAGACTCACTTCATCGGTCATTCAATCTTAACATTGAAAGACAAAATATTTCATCAACTGTTTTTGGAAGTTGCTATGATATATATAGACCATCAGCTAGGTCTGGCATTTTTAATCCCAGTACTCACTCGGAGGGACCGGCTGAAATTGATATAAATGTCTTCTATAGGTTTCAAGGATCATGTTACGGTATGATGGACATGTACAACCAGTAGCTTTCTCCTTCTACAGCAATGGTTTATCAACTGCCTTTTGGGCTGGCGGCCATGTTGGATTTCAAAATGGCGGCCAGTTGATAAACATATTTCTACATTAAAACTTCAAATGCACCTGTGAACAGATGGTTTTAGATACTAAATCGCCATATCCTTTATGGGTAATTAGACACATTACACCATGTACATGTAGTAGCAATATTAGATGTTTGTAGTTACTAAGTTTGTTCTAATAACTAAAGGAAATTATTAGAAATACTCGATGAAATAATTTATTTCTACTCTGCCATTAATTGCCATCTCCACAATTGCGTAACAGTGTATAATGTAAGACTTAAGTCATATTTTTACTGAGGTGGAACTAAGGTAGAATTAATTAATAAGATATAATAAAAAATTGCACAATTGCTATCACAACAAATATTAGTATTGCAACGCAACGCAAAGGAAATGGATTTGCAACCTAATTCCTAATTTATCACCCCCACACTAGCATAAAAAGCAGTATGTCTTCATGTTTGAAGTAAACCATTGTAATAATACTATAATAACATGTATTTGTTTTGTAGTTTGTATTTTAAGATGAGTATAAACAATAGCAAATAATCAACAAGAGAGGATCGTTTTACGAGGAACATGTATTATTTGTTCTGCAGAAGACGAAAAACCAAATCTAAGCGAACTTGAGAGATGAGCAATCGTGGGGAACAATTTACAATGCAGCACAACTTAGGGGCTTCAAACCTATCCCAGATAAAGTGTTTGGTCCAAAAAGGTTGCAAGTAGAGTATTGGGTATATGTTCAAAAGATCTCATGTCAAGTAAAGCAAAGTATCACGGATCTTGTTTGCTAGATTCGTGCAGTGAAGAGAACGATAGAGAATAGAGAATATGGCTTTGAAAAGGTTTTGATTTCTGTGAAGAACTAATATCCGCACGAAAAGTAATAGTTTACGAAAATCAGATGCGTTATGACAGATGAAATATATAGACAATTGGTTGAACTTTCTCTGAGTCTTCTAGGAAGAATGTAAGTGCAAGGTATCTACCTCATTTAGTGAGTTGCTATTCGTAAGCGTGAACAGTGTACCCATGTACCCTGGAAATTAACTCGCTTGTTCTAGAAAACTTCCTGCTTAGAAGAGAACTTGATATATCATCTTCAGTTGGTGGTGAAGACGAGACTGATAAAAGCAGCCAAGATTATCCGTAGAGATATTCTGGAAAATGCAAAATGCATGTCCCTGTATATGACTTGTCAGGCAACATGAACGAATCAGAGAGTTCCAGGGTAATCATTTGTCAAAAGAGCGCCAGACAGGATTCGAACACGCAACCTTCTGAATGCTAGCCAGATGCTCTAACCATTGAGGCACTGAGCCGCAGGTTTAAATACCGTATTTAACCTTGCTCTGCCATCTAGGTTCTAGTGGCTCAATGGTTAGAGCGTCTGGCAAGCATTCGAAGCTTGTGGTGCGAGTCCTGTCTGGAGCTCAGTGTTTTTTGACAACTTACCACAAGCTTGCACAGCAAAACCTTTACAACTTTACAAGCATCAAGCTGCAACTACCTAACTTAACTAATACTGAAGTTGTTGACTTGTGAACCAGCATGGTCATGGTGTTAGTCATGATGAGAAGTAAAATGTTCATGAAAGTTGGAAAAGGGGAAAAAAAGCGCATCATCCAAATCGACTCAGTCATCAACAAGATAAATAACACCTGCAAGGATGTCCAATCGTAGATTCCAGCAAGTCTTACACATTGCCTTCACGCAATAACTGGATGCGATGCTGTATCCTCTTTCTCTGGAAAAGGGAAATTGAAACCACTGAACCCAGCCGGCAAAAAGACGTCGATTCAACGTCGTCGCTCTTCGACGTCGCTCTTCGACGTCGCTCTTCGACGTCGATTTGACGTTGAAAAAAGGTTGAAAACGCAAATTGGATCGTTGTTTTCATGACGTCGAACGACGTGAAATCGACGTCGATTCAACGTCAATTCAGGATATACTTCATGGTAACAATACATATAGTCTCCCACCGTATTTTACGGTTATTGTTAGGGTTATGGTTAGGATTAGAGTTACGGTTAGGTTAGGATTAGGGTTAGGATTAGGGTTACGGTTGTGGTTAGGGGTATAAAAAAACAGATGGAAATCCGGTCTAGTGTTACCATGAAGTATATACCGTCAATTCGACGTCGATTCAACGTCTATTTCAGTTATTGGAGTCACAAAAACCGTCCGTTTTTCGGAGTAAAAATTATACCCGTTTTTTTGGAGTAAAACTAACCCACGACTAACTACCATCCCTAGGTGTTTAGGAGTGAGATTCCACTTTCGGCAGACCAACTGGTGACCTGTACCTACCACCCGCGCTTGCTTAATTTAACTTAACCTATGGTTCCGCGACTAACCCGCCGCGCTATCCCGCCGCTGTTAAATATATAGTAATATTTATCGTATATAATGAATTAGCAGAGGCACTTACGAACTGTGATGGCTATTATTTTCGTTTTCAAATTTTTAACGGCTAAGTTTTAATATTCTATAATATTGTATATTACTTGTAATCAATTTTAAACAATCTGATTTCGAAGATTTACAAATTTGTTGAGCATGTAGACTGCAGTATTACAAGTTAAGAACAGAACACAACTTTTCTCAACTAGACATAAAATATCAGGGACAAGGACTATGCTTCAAGAACCCATTTGTTTTTGAAGAAACCTGTCTTCCTGTCAACAAGAATTTTTGGCCTAAGGTTTACGTTCATGCTGCTGTCGACTATAGCCGCCGCTTTTAAGTGTGAATGCCGTACTTATTGGCTTTTTTACTTTCTTTGTAAATCGTATTATTGCCTTTTACTTTCTTTGTGAATCGTCGAGTACTGTCCAAGTTATTAAACATATCGCCGACAAAGTCTTCGAACCGAACGACACTTTGATGGACTATTTATGATGTCGAAACGAAAATATTTTATCACCAATTATATAAGTAACTTACTTGGCCAATGCTTGGTCGTTCCCGTTAAGTGAGGAGAGATTCGACGATACAATATCGACGTCAATTCAACGTCGAAACAACGTCTGTTTCCGACGTAGATAAAACGTCGAAAAGCAGACGTCGAAACAACGTCGATGTTTGGTCATGAACCGACGTGATATAATGTCTCTATCAATTCCAAGCGTGACCCCCCGGGCGTTTGACGGGCATTTGACATTTTGGCGTCAGAGCATTGCAAATGCCCCACCTGGAGTCAACTTAATTATACAAAATCCCCACAGTTGGGCTCTTGAATAGATGCAAATTCCCCACCCACGGGCATATAATAAAAGTTTTCCAAATAAAAGAGCCAAGAAGCCACAAACTTCCCTCGAAATTTTCCAAAGCAATTGTGCAATCCGGCGCATCCGCCATCTTCTGAACTCAAACGTGTCGCAGACTACACATGGTGTACTAAAATAAACATGGTTAAATAGCGGTTGGATGCGATGTTTTTGGCATTTGTTTACGTTTTAAATATGCACGTTCGTTTGGGGCTACTTCGTGTCATTGAAACTTTGGAGCAAAGGATCGGACTTCGTTTAATATGAAATGTGCAGTGTGCCAACGAATTTTGTAATTTCACTGGCAACCATATAGGCATTGCCTCAAACTTTGTGACTATGGGATACTCATCTACTTTCTTTCAGTGGAGCACCAATACCCCACTTTATTTTCCCCACAAATACCCCACCCCGGGGACGCTCCCAGGGTCTGCATTTGCCTTTACAGATCTGGAGAGTCGGTAAATGCCCGGGGGGCATGGTCACGCTTGGAATTGATCGAGACAACGACTCGATATCGACGTCAATTCAAGCCCCCCCAATAATTTTCCAAATATGCTGTTTCCGACGTCGATAAAACGTCGAAAAGCAGACGTCGAGACAACGTCGATGTCTGGTCGTGAACCGACGTGAAATTCAACGACTCGATATAGACGTCGATTCAACGTCGAAACAATGTCTGTTTCCGACGTCGATAACACGTCGACAAAGCGACGTTGTATCGACGTCGATATGTGGTTGATCGACGTCGCGACCCGATTTCGACCGAAAATCGACGTCGAAACAACGTCGTGTGCCTGCTGGGAAGCTAGTCATGACATATCCAAAGTATGTTACAGCTTTGAAGGAGCTTGGAAATAGTTGGGATGTTGCAGATGGCACATTTACAGCCATAGAAGAAATGGTGTGTGACATATATTATCAGGCCAGTCAATCAATTATTATGTGGAGAAGAGCCTTAGTTGAAAGTCCTGTAATTCCTACTCCTCATAGGCAAGGATGGCAACTAAAAGATGGTGAAATATCTATCAAGTGGCTTAATAGCAGTCCAGTTCCAGACGAGATTCTTTCATGTGACTGTAAGAGAAATAGAAACGTGTTGATGTCTCAAAGCAGGGCTAAAGTGCACTGACATGTGTAAAATAGAATGCGATCACATGTTTTCCGAAGAAGACAATCTTGAGAGCAATGATACGGATAATGAAGATGAGGATGACATATTAAATGATTAATTTGCTCATTTCAAAATGAGACCAAACAAAATCAATATAAATATAGCTTTATTTGAGTGAAGAAAATAATTTGTCCTAATTAACGTTAATTATAACTCCATTGTTTAACTAATACTAGAGCAATAATACGTTGAAATAATATATCGTTTAGGTTCCAAAATACCAATTTTATAGCTAAAATTGCAGTACAAAAATAAATCTTTGAAAAATATTAAATGTGACTTTGCCAATTGTTATTATTATTTCACCAGCAGTACACAGGCGTTACAGGGGTTTTATTTCATATCCGTATACATAAACAACATTAATAAATTGTTAGTAGCTAAAATCCACAGTGTGCTGCCTTCTTATGCAGGAAAATTGCTTATATTAAAGAAAATTACCCAAAATGATAAATTTTTCAGCCCTGACACGGATGACATTTTGGTATTACCCACAATGCCAATTTGTTTTATGACCAAAATGAGCTCAAAATGTAGGAAATTTTATTCCTTACAGATTCAAAAAGTTCAAAAGTCGGTTCTAATCTGAAGTTTAATCGAAGTCACCTCTCGCCGTTTTTCATCACTTATGCATATAATGTAGCACCCCTACCAGTCGAATGACAGTAGAAAGCTACTACTTTGAACTGTCCATCATATATTTTTGTACCAGTAGGTGCTAAATGATTGTTTAGAGACAGGTTTCATCTGGTCCCCCGGGATGAGTACTAGACTCGAGCCAGCTGATTGTCTAAAACGCTTCAGAGCCCTTCCAATCACCAAGCGACCTCACGGACAACTGCCAACCAACCGTACCGAAGTGGGCGCAGCTTTCGAGATCATTGGTACTGATTTTGCTGGTCCAATATGATACAAGCAAACCAACGCTCGTGAAGCAAAGGCTTACCTGCTCATCTTCGTGTCAAGAGCCGTGCACCTGGAAGTAGTTCCAAATATGGAGGTGACAACTTTCTTGCAGTCCTTCAAACGACTGATTGCCAGAAGGGGACGACCCAGAGTTGTCTATTCCGACAATGGTGCCTCGTTTATCAAGGCAGCCAAGTGGATAACACGAGTGAGAAATGATGAGCACGTCCAAGGATTACTGGAGCTCCACGATACTGGAGATTCAACCTCAGTCCACAATTTGAACGGCTAATTAGAGTCATCAAATCCGCGTTGTATAAGGTGATCAGGGCAGCTACGCTGACATTAACAGAACTAGAAAAAGTGATGCTCGATGTGGAGAAACAGATCAACCGACGGCCGCTAAGCTACATGGAGGAGCTTCTAACCACCTACCGGAAGATGAGTCATGGAGAATCAAGGAAATAGATCTTCGAAAGCTTGTGAAACACCTCGTGAATTGCAAGAACAGCCTATGGAACAGGTGGAAAAGAGAATATCTAACGGCGCTAAGAGTGACGCACAACCTGACGCACAAAACTAGCAAGTTCCTACTGAAGAAGGGAGAAGTGGTTATCGTGAAAGCGGGAAACAACAATTGTGGTACTTGGCCTCTAGCTACCATAGAGCAGGTCTACCCAGGGAAAGATGGAATCGTTCATGCTGTGCAGCTAAAGACAGCCAATGGATATTTGGAAAGGGCTGTGCAACATTTGTACCCCCTCGACCCTCAGTGCGACGTTAAAGAAAATAGTACGCTGGATCCTGCAGCTCCAGATTTCCGCCCAAGGCCAAAGAGAGATGCAGCAGCTAACATAAGATTGAATCAGATCGGGGAAGTGGAAGACAGCGAGTGATAATCGAACCTGACATTTTCTAACAGTCACCATTCAGCAAGGAATTCTGAATTCATTTAATTATTTTTATTGTTATGTTACTTGTAGCCTTAAATATAATTGGTTATAATCATAGATGGGTTTATACATATATAGCCTATTAGGCAAACATATGGGAGGAGTGTGTCGGAAACCAGGTTATCTTGTTAACGTGTGAGAGACACGAGTAGATATGTGTTAGATTAAATAGGTGTTAAATAGTGTTGAATGATTATGAACACGTCTTACGTAAATGGAAGTAGCCACAATAAGATAAGAATAATAATATAAGTGTTTGGTAATGTAATGAGAGAGTGAACCGAGACTCTTGTTGTGTGTGAGATTGTGAAGGGAAGCATGTATTGTGAAAGAAGTATAACTTAATAGTATCTTGAATAAATGTATACAAAACCAGTGATTGTTTACTTGTGAAGTGTTGGGCGAATTCGAGGAGGCAATCCGCGACAACAGATCACAACAATTACCGACACCATACAAAAGATAAAACACTTCAATATTTCTAAAACGATTGCAGTGTCTATGTTTAAATCAGTCTTAAGAAACATATCTCCGCGAGTTACCGTCGTCCTGAAGACGTAAAAATACTCTGTGGCATTGTAAACAGAACGAGGACGGTGTTGAGATTACTCTTAGGAATAAAAATTATTCATTCTTTATGTTTCGCATAAAGATTCTTTTGCTAGAACAACGTCCTCGTCCTAGTAGACTATGGGCCCTCTCACTTATATCGCTCTAGAAAGCGAGTTTTGTGATCCCTGAACGGGCAGAGGATGAAATGTTTTTTAATATATCGAACATCATATTCTTAACAAGAATTCAATCGTTCCCACGTGCACCAGCTGGGTACTATGGTTTAATTCGAACTCAACATATCCGTATGTCCGGTTTGCGTTCTTATAGTATTATAATAGCAGAAAAATATCAAAACATTAAAAAATGTCAAGCGCTGTCCTGAAATGACTCTTCTACTTCAAAGTTCTGTTCCTCGTCATCTTCGTGAACATCAACACCACTCGTTTCTTCCATTTCAGCGTCTGGTAAACCTATATTAGAACATCAAACAAGGTGTTGTTGCCCTTCAGTAGCAATGTTATAATAGAGAAGTGAAGCAAAATCTATTGCAGATAAAACTTTATTAAAACGTTAAATATAATTTTATTTGTAATAGCTGTTGGCTTCATGTGATATATCCACTTACCAATATTAGAACAGTTCTTGCATGTGCAAAGTTCAGTGCATACAAGCCCCAATGACACACAGCAATTATTATCTGCTTTGTCTGCTCTGCATTTCGACTTTTTGCAAGTGCAACTTGAAAGTTCCAGAATACTTTGTTGAGCTGGTTGCATGTCCATGATCCATTCAATTCCTAAGGCATTGTCCTCCATCTTCCATGTTTGGTTGCTGCTGTAAGGATCGTTTGTAAATTGCTGCTTGGAAGTTTGCACGTTGAATGTGTTTAAACAAGGAATCTCGATTAGGTGGCATAGAATTTTCCTCCCTACTGGCAGCAGAGAACAGCACATAACGGGCTTCGTTAACTTGGCGACAATCTTTCTGTCCGTACAGCGCACAAATGAATGCCTCCAAAGCAGTTACCATCTCTTCTGACAATGTGAAGCTTTCTCCTAGTGCCTGGAATGCTGAACAAAATGTTGGATTTTGTTGCACAAGTTTTAATGGCTTGGCCTTGCCTTTGCCATAAATTGCACTAACGGAGTCACAACCGGTGAAGCAATGAAGGCCAATCAGTGCATTTGTGATGGCATCTCCAAGGTGTTGTCTTATCGCGTGGAGGTCGATCGTGCGCACATTTTCATCCCTTCCTGTGTGAAAGTACAGTCGGGAGCTTGCGATACCAGATTCTAACGCAATACCAATGACAAATACGTCAATGTCCGGACTTTTGATGACAATGCTGCTATCACAAGTGCTACCAACATAGCTTGCATGTAAGAACATTCTTGTGTCTGCCTCCTCGTGTGTGCAATTTGAAAGCTGGGAGATTTCTTGGACATGGACAGTTCCACCCAAAGGTGATAGTGCATGGCATTCTTGGCCATGCGCCATGACTATTGTGACACCTTTCAGGACAGCTACATCAATTTTCTTCCACGTCTCGAACAGAAACTTCAACAAATTCTCCTTGTTATAACTGTTGGCCAAATACTTTTTCCATTGTTTGGGGACAGGCTGATCAAACTTAGATATTTTGATCTTTTGGGAACCACTTGCTGCCCTATGCTTCCGCTCTGCATTTTTAATGCTTACATCTGGGTAGCAATCGGTCACAAAGTGGATGACGATTGAACATACACTGCTTGCCAAATACACCAATTGCTTTAGGATTTTTTCTGCCAGAAGGCCCATATTCTGTGGCATATTTTTGGGGCTCATCTTCTGCAGCATTGCCATTCCATCAACGATCCACACACTCTCCTTTGGAACCTCAACAAGAGGAGACACGTCAGGTACAGCTTCTAGTACATGCAGTAATGTGGCCTTGTTGGTTTTAACGAGACAGCCTTCACAAGTAGCTGATGATAAGGGAAATTGGTTCAAACAATACGAAAAAGTATCTGCCGAACGTCGATGTCACGTACTCTTCCAACGATGACAAGTCTGGACAGGAGCTCTCTGTCGCTTCTTACGTTGACAGTCTTCCCCTTCATTACCACCGTCTTCGGTTTGGATGCATCTGAGAATATTTTCAGCTTCTGCTTCTTCAACGTCTCGTTAATATCAATCTCCCCTTGCAAACGTTCTTCGCTAAAAGCAATGAATGCAGCATCACCTTTCTCGTGGGCTGTAATTAGGTCAGAGCATACTTCTGGTGAAGCAATGATGCCAGAAGACAAATTAACAAGATCACCAGCACCAACTTCAGGATCATTGTCGAAAGGATTTATCATATTTGAGATAGTGTTCATTATGTTCTGTACGCCCACCTTATCTCTTGTCATACGGCCATTTGTCAAGTCCTTACGAATCGCCACTTTCTGCCCTTTGCCTGCCATGTCCTCACACTGCCGCGTGATGGCTGCTCGGTCATGGTGAGCTCTAATCCACCGGTTACTGGCTCCTTGGCTGATAGTAAAACCTTTCATGCCTCCTTTGGTCTTGGAATCTCTATTTGCTGTTTGCTCGATAGTCATATCGCAAGCAACACGTGAGAAACCGTGTGCGTCTTGCCTTTGTACTGCGAAATTGCCTTTCTCCAATTCTTTGTGCACATATGGATGGGTTGTTGTCAGGTTGCTCATCTCAAACCAGTAGACTGGAAGATATCTTGAGTAATTGGTTCTGTCATAGGCGAACATCCAAGGAATGAGAACTCTAACAGCTGCTAGATGGAGTGACCAATCTCCTTCTCTGGTAGCTCTGATGAAAAGCAGTACAACTTCTACCATTTCCAGATACGACGTCCAAAACGCAAATGTAGCATCATTACTTCTTTCTTGTAGGAAGATATCATATGCTGTCATCATTGCTTTAAAGGACTCCTCTTTATGGAATTCTGCATACTGTTGGCTTGGAAATGAAGCATGCAAATATTTCACCTTCTCACCATACCTCTCAGCATCTTCTTCTGAAACACTCTCCAGGAATGCCTTCCATCGCAAAATGTGTAGCACTTCTGCCATAAGCTTGTGACAACGAACACTTCTGTTGTAGTGATGACCATTCATTACCCCATTTATTGAACCGGATGCAACAACACCAGACTCTATGAAGATGTCTTGTAGCCCTGCATCACGAAACCGCTTTCCTATACAAGCCAATGCAGTCATTGTGGTATGAAATGCACCAAGTCTCAGTACAATTCGATTCTGGAAGACTGGTGTCTGCCATCGGATGGTCTGTGCCTTTGCATAAATAGATTGGTCAAAAACAACAGCAACTGATGGACGATGGAGAATAGTGTTAACTGTGTTCAACTCTGTAGGGCTTGCATCCACCACAGGAAGATAACCGATTGTTGCTCTTGGGGGTACATCTGTAGTTAACAGCTGATTGAAACCAGTCCATGAAGGCAGCAGGGGTTCAGAGGTATGCTTTGTAAGATAATAGGCAGCATCCTTATCATTGTGGGGCTGCAGTGATACTAGATGACTGGCCAGTCGTAGGTCTACACTGGTGGGAAAGACGTCAGGAGATGATTTCTTTGCGCCAATAAACGGAACTATATTCTTATCGGGTGCCTGAAGAGAACGCTGTTTTGTCTTCTTCTTTGCCAGTGGTAGTATTGTTTGTGTGACTACCGGACTCTCAACGTGTTGGACAGCAATTCCATTGGTATTATGCATTGTTCCTTTGCCTGAGAGGTCTCCTCCCCAAAAATCGTTGTTGTCCCAGACAAGGGTAGTATATACGCCACTCTGAATGCAAGATGGTAGTCCAGTACTGCCTCTTTCAATTTCTTGTTGGGCCAATGCTGTGTCATGTTCGAGTACAAATAGTGAGATACACTGTGGCCCAAACCATTGAGAAGTCCCAGAAGTTGCGCTGATCCAGATAAATGTCTTACTGCCATAGCTAACGAGATGTGTTTCGGCATAACTTTCTTCCCTTTGCTGGCAAGGTTTACTATATCTTGAGCGATGGTTAAAATGCGTCGTTTTTCTACGTCTGTTACTTTGACAAACTCTTCATCTGTTGGGTCTTCGGATGCGCCAACAATCCACGCTATGAGGTTGAACAATATGGGCGGAATAATTTCCTGTGCACAATCTATTGTCAAGTCAGCTGCTGTTGGCGGCCATGGTAACGTGCTTGTTGAAACATTGGCAATCTCCTGTTTTACGTCTAAGGCTGTGGCAAATCATTCCCTTACTGTGCTGGTGGATTTTGACTTTTTATTTACATTAGACAGTGCTGTTGATCTTCTTGGGAGGTGCTCATACTGGAGAACACTGTCCTGTGTGTCATCTGTGTCTGTACTGTCTGTACCAATTATTGATTCGTGAAGTAGGGTTGATTCCTCTGTTAATGTATCCGTAGACAAATTATCCACATAGACAAAATCGCTCTCATACTTGCGACTGGGATGCTGGAAACATAACTGTGGGTATCTACTTGCTAATCTTTTCTTAAGGCTCCAGGTCTTGTAGCTTGATGAATCTTTGCCCTCGGTATCCATCACAGTCTTGTCAATTATTTTCTTAAGTTTGGTGAGCCGCAATACCTCTTTACCTCTGATTATTCTATCATCTATTGCAAGCTTGAAAAAAATCTCAAAAGATCGAGAATACAGTTTTTCTGCTTCTTCTCCAGTACATTCTGCTCTGGAAAGAAATCTTGTATATTCCCTATGGCAACTTGCATGATAATTGACCTCTATTGCAACACAATCCCTATTTTCAATGTGACAAATAATGGCATGATCTTCCTTGAGTCGGGCAGCTTTAAGCAACTGTCGCCATCAATCAATTCACATTGCACCAGATGTTCATAAGATTGCTTACGCGAACGTCTGTCCGTAATGTGTTTCTGCTTCCTGCAAATAATGCAGATGTTGGGGAGAACATGTGTCGATCTTGACAACTGTTGGTTCTCGCCAAAACACGAACGAAGAAGCCTAGGTTCCTTTGCATGAAGCTCCATCTGTGCCGCTGTTTGGGCACACTGTAAGTTTATTGTCTCACAGTCATCCATTGCTATATGTACAGGTACATGTATTTTAGAAAAAGCTGCTGTTTTTGGTCATCAACAGCAATATGAGTTAATATTTTTAGTTCCACAGTTTAGAAATTAGCACAGAACCTGTATGAGGTGTGCGAGAACATTAATTACAGTAATACCAACAAGTACAGAAATGATACACAGCCATGCAAGCACAGCAACAGCACAATGAATATTTATATTGGGAGAGGGAGAGAGGGATCAAGTTCATCAGATAGAAGAACAAAGTTTCACAAGTATACCATGATCAAAGTATTTGCCAGTGTATAATCACCGTTCAAAGATGCCCGTTGCTTTGAAGTTCTTTCACCAAAGGCTTTTATTATAAAGACTTTTATATCACAGAAACTTTGATGGTGTAAACTAGACTTTTAGACCAACAAGCTTACAAGTCAAATAACATAAAATAAAATTCAATACAATACACTATATACAATAACAATATAATATAATATAATACAACACAAAACAATATTCTTAATTATAGTAATATAAATAGCTAAATACAACGTACCATCACAAGACATACCATCCTTTTGTTTCTTTTTCACTGCTCGTGCTTGTTTGGAAGAATCCGTAAAATAATTGTAGCACTTTCTATGATACCCACCGTCCTCCGGTATTGCTATTTCGTCGAGACAGGAATCACTGCCATGGTCTTTCACAAAACATCTTGCTATTTCACCTTGATTACCTCCCAATTCTTTCCAAATCCCAACACAGCGTAAGTAAGTAGACCAGGTTGACTC
This sequence comes from Chrysogorgia sp. JL179-B06, assembly GCA_035772405.1. Taxonomy (NCBI): domain Eukaryota; kingdom Metazoa; phylum Cnidaria; class Anthozoa; order Scleralcyonacea; family Chrysogorgiidae; genus Chrysogorgia; species Chrysogorgia sp. JL179-B06. Next base: position 29,206 of record JAYKKM010000105.1, on the reverse strand, counting down.
TTTGAAAGGTATAATATCGCCAACAACACTTGGTAAATGAGCATAGCATCGAATATTCGACGAATTTGAAGTCGATGAACTTGTAGCTACAGTTTTGCCCTTGGCATTTTCCGCCATAACTCTTGTCAAATGAGAGCCACTTAGCCAGTTTTGATTCTTTGAAAGGCTTAATATCGCTAATAGTATAAAGAACATGGAAAAAAGGTCGAAAATGTGATAAATTTATCCCATTTGATACGGCTTTTTCTTCGTAAACCCAAGTCGAGCCAATGTTTATGTCACGTGTACGCCGTTGTTTTGCGAGGAAATTGCTAGATCAGATCACCCTAAAGTTGACGAATCAGCAGTTTTCGCACTTTAGGGCGATGTGATTTTAGCGTTTCCAAAATACTTCTTGCAGGTGAATTCAACCGCAAAATTTTCGTGAATACCCAAACTAGAGACGCGGGAATGGTATTAATCGGTAATAATATGATTTTATCTTAATATCTGTGGCGCTTTTGAGTGCTGCCATTCTGTGGACCACAAAACTACAAGCTAGAGGTTAACGTCCTATGGTCTATAGGTTGCCATTGTAGATCTTAAGGTCCCTAGTGTAGGCTATACTTGAGGGGGATGGAAGTCAATTTTGCGATGCGTGTTATGCGTGTTATGTAAATTACTGTAATTGTATCTTAAAATCTTTTGTTTTTGGAATATTTAGGAACCTTGCTTTTGAAAAAGTTTTGTAGAGCAATTGAGTTTTTACGAAACGATTGCATGGATTACGTTTCTCAGTCCTAGCAGTTTCATGTTATATCTTAATTGTAGATTCCCATTAACAAGCATCCAGGAATAAGTGATGTCATCACAAGGAAGCAAGGTTATTGTTGTAGACACAAATGACAACATTAGAGTTTTAGTTTGTGTACGAAATAATGGAGACTTCACCTGGAGAGTATTGGACAGTAAGTGTAACTGCTCGGTGTCAATAGGAACTTTTTATTTTACATCAGAATATCGTTATTAGGAAAAAGATTGAAAACAAGGATGCTGCATGTGTCCTTATGATTGTCAATGTTGTGGTTATAAAGTTAAAGAAACTATTCATTTCCCTTTGTTATTAATCTAGTCTCTAAACTTGATAATTTGTTTTAGTTGATACTGGTATTTTAGTTTACATTCAGATCTATGTATGACGGACCATCCTTTTGCGATTTGTTTATCAACAGAGACTACAAATACAAATATGCGGTCTAGGCACTGGAGACCATAGATGGGGGAGAGAAACTCTAGGGGTGGGGTGGGTGTAGAAAAAGCGGGCGATGGGTTATTGCAGAACGTTTTTCTAGTAATATAACTACTCTTGGCATCAACAGCATGCTCAGCCAATCTTCCCTGTTGAAATTGACCAGATCTGCAATGTAAGTCACCTTGAATGACCTTTGTGAGATGTAGTGGCAGTATGTTGTTGGTCACTCTCTATATGCGGTCACACATACATATGCTCTTACGGTCAATCACTGATTACTGGTCAGTAGTTTTCTACTGACTACTGGTCGTTTTAGACAGATCGTGGTCGCTCTCACAGGTTGACCACACCTTAAAAATAAGACACCCCTGAAAAAAAATCTGGATCATGCTCTGATTGGTCAATTCAAATGCTGCTCGCATTCTGATTGGCTAAGAGGTCCAGTCTGTTACACATGAAAAAAATAATCCCCTCGCAAGCCGAAGCAAGGGTGATAATCTCACTGGAGCAAGGTCTATTTCTAACAAAAGGTTTGTATGTATATATATATATATATAATACCAAATATATAATACCAAAACAAAATATCTAGGAAATTGGCATTGATAAGAGTGCTCAATACAACCTCGTACCCAGGCTTTTCACACGCTCGGCGGACTCGCTGAGCAAAAGCCCTGGTAGACGCTTGTCACGTGAACTGCTAAAATCTAGCAGATTTTTAATTAGCGTTGCTATGGTACTTAGGGAGGGACGACAAAGGGTTTGTTGACATTAGTCAAGATATGACAGGTCTAGAGCAACCATTTCTGCTTTAAATGCAGATTCAAAAGTGGATGGGTATTCTAACGCTGCGACAAAGGCGACAGCGTTGGAAAAGTCGCCAGAAGACTTGTAGGAGAATAATTTTTTAGGAGAATAATGATGTATCGTATTATCGACATATTCCAATAATCGTAGAGACGCGCGTTCGAAAGAAATAAATGACCAAAGAAGTAAATATAATGTCGAAGGTTTATTTTGTGTATACTTGTTGATAGTTATCAAATTAAATGAGGTTTTAAATACAACGATCGGAAACAATTGCCTATGATGAACTTTCCGTAATTTGACCCTTTTAATAACTGTTTATTTATTTATTTATTTATTAGAATTTATAATACATATCAATTACAGTATTACAACTAAAAATTGAATGTATTAGGGTTAACCAAAAACAGAATTCAAGATTCCCTCAGGATTGGTCACCCTTTACAAATACAAATAACATATAACATTAATATGAAATCAAAGAGTAAGACATAACGAAATTATACGAAAACAGCAAAAACTATGGATTAAAAGCAACAGGAAAAAGTTTGAAATAATGCTGAGAAAGTAGCCTGACTGTCAACAGATTACAGATACAATGAGCGAAAGAGGACGGGTATTCTATAATTTAGCGATGACACACACTCTTTCTTGATACAGCTTGCTGTGTAATAATTCTCGACCAAATTTGCAAGACAAGAATGATTCTGTGTGAGTAAATACAAAGTTGTATTGAGCGTCAATAAGTTCATCCTTTGATAATATCAAAAATCACATTGAAGCTCTTCAACTTCGTCTATAGACTAGCTACATTTCCAATATTTCCTTGGCTTTTTGCGTTGAAAATTGATGATCTTAAAATCCCGCCGACGATAACCGTCTGATCTGGTCATGGATTAAATAAAGAAAATCGGAAACAATTGCCTATGATGAACTTTCCGTAATTTGACCCTTTTAATAACTGTCAACAGATTACAGATACAAATAGCAAGATACAAAGAGCGAAAGTGGACGGGTATTCTATAATTTAGCGATGACACACACTCTTTCTTGATACAGCTTGCTGTGTAATAATTCTCGACCAAATTTGCAAGACAAGAATGATTCTGTGTGAGTAAATACAAAGTTGTATTGAGCGTCAATAAGTTCATCCTTTGATAATATCAAAAATCACATTGAAGCTCTTCAACTTCGTCTATAGACTAGCTATATTTCCAATATTTCTTTGGCTTTTTGCGTTGAAAATTGATGATCTTAAAATCCCGCCAACGATAACTGTCTGATCTGGTCGACATGGATTAATTAAAGAAATAACAGCATAAAACGAATCGCATTGCATTCTTTGGTGAACAACAACATTGGCAACAGATGGAAAATATTTAGGGAAAACTGCAACAACATCTTTACAATACACGCTTGTGGTAACAACAACGTTAAGACTTCAAGGGAAAAACCATTGGTGTACGCTGTTTTATCCTCGGTTTTATCCTTTGTGTCTGAACACAATTCGTCAACTCAACGTGTTTAAGACCACCCCTCCCCTGACACAAAATCGTTTAGCAGACACGTGACCAGTGTCCACCAGGGTTTTCCCTCAGCGAGTCCACCGAGCGTGTGAAAAGCCTGGGTTGTGCTCAATACCGGATGGTAGAGCGTATTACAAATATTTCCTAAAATATATGTTTGTCACTATTCAGAGTTTCATGCACAAGGCAATCGTCAGGCAACTGAAATAAGATCCGCTTCAAATCTTCTTGATGTACTGTTTTGTCATCTGTTGTAGTCACTTCGGCGTTGCAGATCACACTCTTTGGCATGCAGTTTCCGGTGATGGGCCATTCATCTTTTTTCCGGCAAGCGCATCTGGGTCTTTTGTTCAGGTTTTTCTTCGTTTTGCTGTTGAGGATTCAGTGGTTGTGTTTGTTAATTATATTCTTTGTGTTGTCTATACAGCTGTAGCTTACTTCGACGGTGTTGTGGTTAAAAATCTTGGAGTTTGTCGATGAGGTTCAAGAAATAACGTCCTCATCGAAAAGACCGAAAGCCTCATCAGACGGACGCGATGGACCATATTTTAACAAGACGCCCGCTAGGCGTTAACTCGGGCTACTTTGCCTGCACAGGGAACTATGTACAATAGGGTATAACTGCTGAGTCAGCCATTATAGCAACATGAAAGGAAAATAACACAGAAAGACTGCCAAAATCTAGACTCGGTGCTACAACAGGCAGCTTGAGTAATAAACCTAAATCAAAGGATTTATGCAGGGTGAGGTACAGCCTGACATTAATCGCAGATAATTTGTTAACCGTTTTGAAGTTTGCCAAGTTTCCAGACCATATCTCATTGACCATATCTTGATTGACCAACTATGATTACATATAGTGATAGCTTTATTAGCAATCCAAATGCAATCCACTTGCAATCCTTTATATAACTAAAACTTCTACTAATAAAAATACTGGTAACTGAAAAAAGATATATAATGATGCCATAATCATTTGGTAAAACTGCACTATGGTATATATGCCTGAGAACTTCACTTTTAAAACTTCACACAACAATTTGATAATGGAACAAATGCACTTCATGCTTTTTGCAAGTATGGTACTAGTTCTGGTTTTAGTTCTGGTTTTCATGACCACCAAAACGTCCCATGTTTTAAATCGAAAATTATAGTGTTTCTTTATAACATCAAAGAGATGTGATAATAATAATTGTGATAATGAAAATAATAATAATAATCAGATGATACATACTGTAGACGATAGTCAAGCTCATTGAGGGCCACAAATTTATCAGTTTTATTACTGTCAAGTGTTACCCTCACGAAATAAAGTAATTTATTATTATTATAATTATTATATCCTCAAAAAATTATTCTGAGTCGCAGACAGGCCTTCTGATTGCTGGTGAGACGCTCTAACCATTAAGCTACCGAGACTCAGATGGAGAGCGAATGTTACAATGATGTACTGGTTCGATTGATATATGTAATTAATATATAACAAGACGGGAGAAATTTCCTAAACAAGTAACTAGACTCCAATATAAAAACCAAGTAAATTGTTTCCATATAAACAGGCCCTTTAAACAACTACAAAATATTGTCAAGCAACACCTGTGGTTGATGGTCTGTTAGGGCTGGTTTGCACTGTCAAAGTTTCTTTGATCAAAGTATATTGAGCATGTTCTCATTTGATTAATGAACTTCAAAGGAGCTGCAATCTTTGAAAGATGTTTACACTATGAAACACTTTGATCAAACTATACTTTGATCAAAGAAACTTTGATAGTATAAACCAACCTTAAACCCTGGTTTACACTGTCACTATCAAAGTTTATTTGATCTGAAACTATCAAAGTATAGTTTGATCAAAATGTGTGTCAGTGTAAACAAAAAGTTCTATGATCAAATTAGAACTCAAAGAAACTTTGACAGTGTAAACACCAGCCCCAAATCAATGAATCTAAATCGTCAACTGAGATAAAGAACATTTTGAGAGTCTCATTTACAAGTAAAATATCAAGTGAAACAGGGTTATTCGATGGCAACATGTTTCCTGGTTTATAAGGCAAAACTATGTGAATGTACTGCATATAGTCACTTAACGATCAATGATCGAAGATATAAATATGAAATACATATTTGATATATATAAAACAATAAACCGGTTGTTGAATAGCATCGACTTTATTTTGTATGACATCGCAATAAACAATACACTAGGCAATAAAGCTTAATATAAAAATATTACAGTTTAATACCTATAATTAGTACATGTATTAAACGTATTTCCATACAGCGTTCATATGTTGAGTGATTTGAGTCTCGTCGACTTCGGCTAATATCACAACATAAGCATGTTTACCTGTCACTTCAAAGTTCTAGAAGAGTCTTCATCACTGTGTTGTTCTTCGCTCTTCGATTTACAGCATTTGAGCAACATTTTTCAGTACAATTCAATAACACATTTAAGCATAAGTTTGATCGATTCAATAAAACATGTAAACATATATTTGATCCAGTAAACATCAAGATCGCGGACCAACCCGTTCCGAAATCGCTCGTCATCTTTTAGTATAAGTCTACCACGACCAGCGAGTTGTAAGCATATAGTGAGCGTATTCACGCTCAACACACTTTCAAAATCTACCAACAGAGTCAAAGAACAACTCGACGAAAAACAAAGCTGTCGAATTTGGCTCAAATGACCCGCAACCTGCCTCACGGTTCGCAAAAGCCTGGGAACTATTATTGCGCAATTTTGCAGATTTGTGGAACCCCAAGAATACGACGACTAATAATGCCCAAACTATGACTCGTGCTACTGCCCGAGTAATAATGCGACCATATTTTAATAATATACTTATTTTTATACTATACTTTTCACTGTTTTCAGCTTTCGTTAATCATTATACATTTACAAATTACAATGAAATGAATCAACAGTTGACTCTTGTTCAGTTAATGAGTTAATCATAATCCTGAGACAAAGACAACAATGCATAATCAATCAATGAGACAATGACTTATGGCTATTGGTTGAGGACAGACTGGACAGTGACTGAGGATTATTGATATAACTTATTGACTGGATTTCTCTTGTACATTAAAATAGTGATATTACCTCCAGATTTACAACAGATTAGCTGCACTTTACAATAATAAGCATAATTGCATAAATAGAATGATCATAGTGATCAGGGGTGGCGCCAGAAATTCAACTAGGGGTGTTGTGTTCAGAATCATACGCCCCTGAGAAAATATTAGAATTTAAAATCTCTGACACTATATTTCCTGCATCTTTTTAATTGAGGGTAATTTGCGGTAACATAGAATTGTTACACTTGTCACAAGACATACCGTAGAGTCTTCCCCAATGAAATACAATTTTCTCCTGGGTTGTAGCCCCCGCCCAGCAGTCCAGCACTACCCCTGATAGTGATAATTGATTTGCAAAATAAGCTTACTTAAATTGATATACATATTTGCTTTTTCTGTTGTATAGTTTGTGTTTCATGCGAGAAGGAATGTGGAAGCCATTTTTGCAAAGTTTGCAAAAAAGCCTGCCATGCCATTCCACCTTGCTCAACATCGACTGCTGAGGATGAAGAAGGGTTTGGTGCACCAGTGCTGTGTAACGGCTGTGCAAAAACCTGGGCAGTGGCTCAACCAAAGCAGCAGGCAAGGATTTCTAAAGAAGGTAAAGCAATAATAATACCACAGAAACTATCATCATGGTTTTCTTTACACATTGCCCAGATAATTTTTCTTGTCAGAGTACTGCCACTGGTATTAAGGATAATGTATACAATTTTTATGTTACAAATATTTATTATAGAGTATCAGTTTGTAAACATGTTCAAGCGAGTTGGCAAGCAGAAAACAGTGGCACCGGAGCAAAAGCGAGCAAGGAGTGTGCACGAGAAAACGCCAATGAGCTTTTGCTTGCTTTGTTTCAAGGAGGGAAAAGGAAAATTTTGGTTAAAAGGGGGGAACAAATCCTCCCTTAACAATCACCTAAAAACCCATAGGGACCAGGGTCAAAGGACAACGCCTAACGATGCTGTTCGGGAAGATTCACCTCTTGCTGCAGAGGCATTGAAGGCGTACAAACGTATTTGTGTAGCAAGTTCGCCCAGGTGAGTCACAACCAGTTAATCAAATAGTGACCTGAGATACTACCTTATTTAACACATATACTATATAAATATATTAAGTGTTACACATTTTAGCAATACCGGTATTTGGAAAGTCGGTTGTAAACTTGTATTGACACAATACAAAATGCAGTTTTGGACTGGTTTTGTTTTAAAGTGCTTACATTTGAACCTTTCTCAATACAAACATTGCAGCAAAAGCATGTTTCACAAGAATATCTAATACTTACAAATTGTCAAATTGTGCTAATTTTTATGTTTGAATTTATATATTCACAATAGTACAAGCCTGGCAGACCCAGAAGAGACCACTGCGATGGATGAGGAAGGGGAGAGTGGTTTAACTTTCATGTATGTACAGCATTGAAAATCACACATTTAATCAAAACCCACAAAATTATGTACTTTACATTTGAGTTGAGGTCAAATAGAGTAAACTGTATATACCAATAGTTTATTAAAATGATCAATTTCAAATTGTTTTAGAGAACAGCTTCAAGCTAATAAGGATGTGTCTGGCCAGTGGTAGCCAAGATGCCCAGACTGATGTCCCAGTGGCTGGTGTCAGTGGCTGGTGGCTGGCACCAGGGTGTTCCCGATGATGAACCAGTTCAATCGACTGGTTTAATAGAGGAAACAGAGGGAAAAGGAGAGAGGTTTGTCACCATTTATTCTCATGCATCATCAAAATGAGTCATGACCCTACAGGTTACAACTGTTTAGACAGTTTATTTTCCTGATAATTTATTCACACTGAATTCTTGGTCAAATTTAGCATAAATGTATTCTACAAGAGTGGCATGAAAATTAAATGAATGATTGTTGGGAAAGTGTGTGCCACCCAGTGCCCATTTACTGTATATTTTTCATAATTATTAATGATGTCAACTTTGTATTGATTTTAGTGTTTCTCTTTTTAGTTCTGCTGCTTTCAAGCCAACTCCTGTTATGTAAGTTTTTGTTTAATATATGAATATAGGTATTAGTGCGGTTTGAATGCCAAATTACTTTAAGCATTTACCAATGCCAATACATTTTTACAGTATGACCAAATCGCCTTTTTATGACTGGTTGACTGAATTAACACCTTCTACTGTAGTTGGTGACTTTTACATTTCAATATATATATATATATATTATATATATATATATCAGTATATGTACTCACCTATGTAGCCGGTAACCCAAGAATTGTTTTCTTGCTTGGCAGAGCATAGTTTAACAAACATATTTTTAAGTTTCCCCCCAAATTTCATGGTAAAATATGTGCCATGTGGTATTAAATCGTTGAAAATTGTACATTGGCATTGACCTGCATTGGTTATATTATTATCCACCATGAACCATGATTGTTCTGTTTGTCTCGTTTCCAGTCTCTACTCTCTTTTTAGTGATTGATTTCATAGCAAATTTGCAACAATAGAATTGCATTGACAGCATACTATGGTCATGTTCAATTTAAACGTTATTTGTGCTGCTTCATTATCAGAGCTGAATATTATAGTTTTTCAGTTTAATTGTCCGGTAATTCAGTCATTCAGATACGTCATTTTTGCCTAGCAAGTTGCAAGAGGGAATTTAAATGCTAAAAACGTTATTCTTTAATACGTAAAAACGGTAAAATGACATTACGTCGTTAGTTTAATTGTCTTTGTCTTTAATCGTAATGCACTAATGTTAAGAATATTATTGCCCAACACATAAATTCACACCAATGCAGCCGTTCGAATAATACGCCTTTTTATGAATTATTCGTTGGGTAGTAATATTTTTAAAACGTATATATAACATACTTTGTTATTGACTAGTTTTAACATTTCTATTGCTACAGTAAGTGGAGATTCAGTTGATCTCACATCTGAGATTGCTTCCACTCCTAGCCATCACAGCTATGAAAGCTCGCTGGATAGTTTCCTTCCCCCTTTCTCAAAATGAACAAGGAGACCTGCCTTTTAATATAGAGGAGTTAGCCGAAAAAATCGCAACTAAAGTGGCAAAAAAGTTAAATTCTCAGAGTTCAAGTTCTCAAAGTTCAGCAACCCCATTTAATCCCTCATCGAGTACGCTGCTTAAAGCAGGTAATTTAGTTGAACTTCTTGATGAAGTGGCAGATTTTGCGGTAGTTAAGGAGAATGGCTGGGTACTGCACTGTAGTAGTTGTGCGGAGTTTTTATCCTCTACCCCAGTTTCATTTTCGTCTTCGTTTCGTCGACCCTCTAGCGCCCTCTGGCAGAACAGATGGAAGTTTGGCAACCGGTCTACACTTGTCAAACGATGTATATGAGCAACTGATTGCTGGTAACTGTGATAAATGGTACAGCCAGAAACAAGGTTCCATCGACATCTTTCTTCCAGCACACACAACAATGCTGTAGGTCACATGAAGTTGGTAAGGCAAGGGAGTTCCAGGGAGGTGATCGTTGCAAAGAATCAACTCCGTGCAGCTATTGGAGTTATGAAAACGAAGTCAACTGCAATCCAGTATGAGGCACGAATTGCCGAGCTTCAAGCAGCTGGTGCGGACGTTGGCGATTTCGGTCATTCACGGAAAATTCCCGGATATGATTCGAGTGGCGTGTGCATACATCTACATATGTCCACCCCTCTTCCAAACAGGGGCATGCCGCCACACTTCTATGTTACAGCAGACCAACCAACAAAACACCAACCATCGGATCACCAATCAGGTCACCGTTATTTGTCCTGCGGTAAATGGTAGTCGAGAATGCATTATCCTGGACGCTAAGGAGGTATATAGCAACTCTGATGCGACTGGTGGTACAGGTGATGCTTTAGCAGCCGCTATATTTAAAGACCTGGATGAGCACGTCGGCATAAAGGACGATCGCCTTCTGCAAGCGCAAGGAAAAGTAATGGATGGCCAATACCTTAATGAACCGTTCATTGCTGGCATGAACGAGCCTATCATGCGACTATTGGAAGATGGCCTCTCTTGCAAAGAAAGGTTTTGGTGGCCTGTACAATGGGACCCTGCGCATTGGCTGGACAAAGTGTTCAGTGAGTTTAAAGATTCGTCTTTTGTTGATCGCCTGCTGAAAAGAATGGCACTTTACCACCAACCTTTCAGCCATGGTAAAATGCACAGCTTCCATTTCGGGTGACCAACAACTCGTATGCCCATCAGCGATTTATGAGCTCCAGCTACTTGTCACTGAAGAACCTCGCAGACAGTTTGGAAGTGTACATCGAGAGCTATAAAGACCATGACAATAGAGAAGAGCTTGGTTGCAAGTTGTGTGGTCAATACTTTGTCCATGACTTGCTGGGTGTTCTCGATTTGTTGTAGCCCTTGGTTGTCCTTATGCTGCAGTCACAGGCTGAATGGTATCCTGGCTGGAAGTTTCGTGTTCCCATATTCCTTTGGTGAAAAGACAGATTGAACGTTTCATTGTCGAAGTATCCAAAGACGATCCTGCTGCCTATGTTTGTCCTAGACTGAGCAAGCGAATCGATGAAATTCGAGAAAAGCGCTATGGTCGAAGTGATCTGGAGATGGGATGATTTGTTGTTAGTGGGGGCGATGATGGAGTGCCAATAGATTGACTGCATGTGAACTAGACGACAGTGTTGACGATCTGAAAACGCTGGCCAGAGATGTGATCAGCCAGATGGAAGTTTGCTACAACAATAGCTTCTCTGACCGCAACCGGATGCTATCAAAATGCTTCGACTTTGCACGGCTATTTGTTGAGTTATGTGGAGCACGATCCGAAGAAAGGATCCCAGTGGACAACAAGAAGTTTTCCGAGCTTGGCGCAGATGAGTGATGCCGCACATCCGCGAAAATAATTTGGAGATATGCAGCGAGCTGTCGTCCACTGTGTTTTGGCGTCTGAAGAAAGTCCTCATTGCTGTGGTCTGGGGTGATATGTTTCACACACACTTCTGCAACTTCTTCAAAAAGATCACCGTCAAAGATAACGGGGATTTCTCTTTGAAAGACCTGGTTGTCCCGGAAGGTGTGTTCGTGACAAAGTTCCTGGAGGGCACATGACGACAATTCACCCTTTCAGAGGTCTTTGAAGTGGAATTGAACAATGTGAGAAGATTGAAGTCCTTTTCGACAAGGAAATTGTCATCAAATCTCTGTACACCGATGCGTCCTTATTTTTGACATCTTTTATGTGAAGAGTAGAACAGAGGTGGTTGCAGAGTCGTTCTACAGGGTGGTGGATAAGCAAGAAATGGAAGGTAGGTAGAGCACCCGAGTGCTTATGAATCGTTCGAAAGTAGATTGGGGTCTCTCGTCCGTCATTCAATGTGACTCGGCACTTAATGAGATGGCAAAACTGTATATTAACGGAGACAGGGATCTTGGCGTAGCCAATCATAATATAACAGTATACAGAGATCGACGATCATGGCAAAGGCACGAAGGAGAACTGTCAAAGGTTTTGGAACGCATTATAACTTCACTTCCGAAATTGCCTTTCCTCTTGTAATCTGGTAATCCTCATGCCCACTTTGAAACCTTTCATTAACATTTTAACATTATTATTGATGCTGAATTTAACTTACTATATGTTGTATTTATCCGGCTGTTCTCCTTCACGTTTTCAACTCAAAATCTCCTCCTTAACCAACACCTGGTTGCTGAATAAAGACATTTAATAACTGATATACCTTCCTAAACCACCACCTGGTTGCTGAATATAGACCTTTAAACCTGGTTGCTCAATTTGACATCGCTTTTTGAGGAAGGTTCCTGATAAATTAGTTTCCCTGCTGATTTTTATCAATGAAGCGAATTTATTTGGTGCCTGCCTTTCATGTATCTTTGGTAAGATGCTATGAATGATGAACATATGTCACCAATGGTATTTACGGTATGTGTAGTGGTACTGATTTGGTAATTCAAGTGCTTGGTGGATCAGAAGGTGAGTTCAAACTTGAGGTAAGTGCAAAGTGGCAATGCTGTAAGTCTGTAAGATCTCCCTAACGGCGTATCGCCGCTGTCGCCGCGCAAACGGGACATTTTGCACACACACGCTCAATGAAATGTCAACGCATTTGATATGTAGGAAAAAATTAAACGCACAAATTTTCGTACCGGACGCGCAAACTCGAAAACTTTCCAGTCGCCCCCTTGAGATACACATTTTAGGCTGACCTCTCCCGAATACTCTCTCACACCGAAACTTCGTCTAGTCTTCAACCTTCTCATCTTCTTCGATGGCACGATTTTCAAAATGAATCCGAAGAGTAGTTAAATGTTTGCATAGTTTATCCATGTCATTAACTATTGAGTGGTCATCATCGTTAGGTATAATATAGATATTCTCACCTTGCGCTACTTCATAATAATCCCTGACACATAGTTTCGCACGCATCTCCCGAACGATCCTGCAAAGTTTCAGTTCGGTCTAGATCTTGTATAACCGGGACTCTTAGGGTCTATCAAAAGACAAAACAGCTTCAACGAACACATCAACAGAATTATTTTCAGCTGCTATTTTTGTACTGTATTTATCGTAACCAGGCCTATCTGCGCGAGGGGAGGCGATCAAAAGAAAGGGGTCTGAGTAGGAGATTGGCATAGCGTCGCATTGCATCATATCATACGGTATGGAAAAAAGACCATGGTATATAAACAAGACCATGGTATATAAACGAAAGACCACTGCATATATGCTGTTTCATATTTAGAAGCAATAATTTGGTTTTCTGACTATTTATTTTAAACATAGAATGTATTTTTAAAGTTTAGCATAATGAATATAAAGTATAGAACGTATTTGAAGTTTAGCATACTGTATACGTAGTACTGAATAATGTCCAATATGGCCCCTCATACAAATGAACCGCTCATGTCAGAGAAACCTTTCCAGGATATGACAAAAAAAGAATAAATAATTTGATATAGAAATTGTCAAGAAAATGGCAGTAATAGATACAGAAAACATATAAATTAATTTGGTTAACGGCATATTTGTTTGAAGCAGTGTGAGATTAATGCCCTGTATGTGAATGCGGTATGGAACATGATCTCATACTGGTACGACTTTCATACCGGTATAAGATCTTACATGTAAACACCCCATAATGAAGCGACAAAACGAAGGAAGCGGCGAACGGCAAATGTTTTGTCGGTTCCATGACGGAATCTCGAAGATTATTAGAACTAGCCATGGAAAGAGTGTTAAAAAAAAGACGAAACGCCACAAGATGAAAGGGAGGTATTGGAAAAAACATGTCTGGTAGTTGGTGGGTTTTGCCAACCCCAACCTTATTGAGGTTTTTCTGATTAAAGTAAAGGGCTTGTTTCATGTGAACCCGGTTTTCCGTGATTAACACGGCACAGACCAACGTACCTATAATTTTACACAACACATATATATAATATTCTTATAATAACTTGTTGACGTGCTTGTTGGTCAAAGTATATATCCAACATGTTATTCTTATTTCTGCTCCACATATCGTACATGGCTTGTCGTATTAAAACAGTATTTTTCAGGCCATATTTTTGAACCACCATTCCCCAGTAGCCTTTCTCCAACCTTCGTTATTGTCACCAGCACATTCGAGCATAGCTTTTACGATTTTGTTCACATCAAATGAATAGGAGCGGTGTTTTACTTTAGACAACACCTAGCGATACAGAAACAATAACTTATTTTGTAAATACAGTTTGAAACGAAATCCCTTTAAAGTCTACAATCAATTTAGATTCCTAATCAACAGTATAAACTCGTTTTTGATGTGCTAGAACGTTCGGGCTGCAGAGGTTAAGTAAAAAAATGTAATCTGATCTATCGATAACAATGAAGAATTCAAACATTTATAGATGGGATGACGAGTGATTGTTCCAGGGTGTGGAAAAAGTAAAACCACGCACTCATTGGGTAACTTGAATCACTTGGCATTGGATCACAGTAGGAGTGGTGTGCAATTTTTCAGTAATCGAAGAAAATATGTCTACTTTGGGGGAAAGCAACACAGAGTGTAAGTTCATGAAAAGAACTAACAAATTATAGTTGAACATTGTCAGTCTAGTTTATCTCACTTGTGTGTACTTGTAGAATTAGGACCGATTTTAATGTACAATTCCATTTTCTATCAGGAGGGCCCGGAGAGGGTGAAAGTGGTTAGTTTTTTACTACATCAGTAAATAGAAATAAAAAACTAAAAAAAATTTATTTCATCCCATTACTAGATACTCCTACTGTGGGCGTATCCAACGCAGACCAAAAGAGGATAATAGCAGGTATATGTTGCACCTGTACTATTTTACGTATTCTTACGTGTGCATGTATGACCTTGCGTTAATACAATTAAAAAAACATTTATGACCGAGCAAATTAATGTTTACGAAGAATTTTAATGTGTTTATAGAATTTACACTACACGTTCGATGAGTAAAGCCTGTTTTTCACAAAATGAAAAGCATAACATCAAAACGAAAACAAAGCAAAAGTTTAACTGTATGGCACGGATATATCAATCCTGCGAAACTATAAACCGAGCATTTTAAATATTTTTCGCCTTTTCTCATAAACTTGGCTTATGCATTAGCTTATTTACTGGCCAACAAGAGTTTCGTCAAGCCGGTATTTCATCAGGCGAATTTGTTGGCGTGAACCGACATCTCTATTGTACAAATTGAACAGATCAGAGCACTGATAGACTATAGCCAGAAACAGTCGTTTAGCACAAGCAAATTCGTCCAATGGATAATCTCCTTCGCACCTTACAATTATGCTAATTATCTATAGACAAAACCAGAAGTTTATTCTATTTAATTGTTCGATCAATTTAGATGGAGAGGAGCGATATAACAGGGCTAATGACACCGGAGGGTCAACAGCGAATATGGAGGTGGAACGGCCGCAGGACAAGGATCGCAAAGGTTAAATATGTCTTTTTCTTGTTCGTCTCTATTTGTAACTCTAACATGCTAAACATTTTGGTTATTTTTCTACAAATTATTTGACATTCCCAGCGAATTATTGCTGGACTTAGTCTTTCTGGTTTGATTCTAATCTATAATCACACCGTCAATGTCACGCCCTGCTGCTGACAGATTATTAGAGTAATCCCTTCGCAAATGATGAAATTTCGAGTTAACCATTTCACCTGCTTCTCTCAACTGTCGGGTGACACAACACGTGCAATGTGCCGTAAATTAAAACTCAGAGCTGTTTTAGGACACGTGAATGCCCCAGAACCTAACGCAAAGCAGAGACAAGAAATTGACAGTTGGCGCAACAGCCGTGGTGAAAAGACACAAGAAGCTCGTTTCAGCTTTCATTGAGCGTCAAGCGCAGTCACGCATGCTCAACTATAAAATTGTCCAATCAAAGAGCTAGATTTGTACCACATGACCGTCAACTTAAACTCGAATTCACTGCTGTTGGCGGGGTATAATATTGGATTTCCCTCTGTGGAGGCGTATTCGACTCGAGTACCACACGCGAAAACCAAATAACAAAACGAGCCTGTAAACAATGGACGAACAACAAGACGTTTCACGACAGCATTCAAGATTGTTTCGGTATAATATGTAATTAATAGACCCTCCGCTGGGCGATTCGTCGTAATATTACCCCTCCTAGCATTCAGCCTCCTAGCACAATTGCCCAACTCATTTTCTGACATTTTGAGAAAAACAAGAAAAAATTATTTTCCGGTAAACGGAATGTTCTTTTTTCTTGATTTTTTAAACAAGAAGATATGACTACAAGGGAAATAGAATACAATTATAGTTTACTCCCACAAAGATTACATAATGGCTATATATTGCAGTGAACAGCCTGTGAGTTAGGCAATTTAACGTTTGACTTAGGCATCACCATTTCTTTGCAATTATGACTTAGGCAAGTTTCACATTTGTAGTATCAAGTAGAAAGCTAAGTTTGTCTGTTTGCAATACTACATTAACTAAATTTAAATACTTAAGAGGTAAAGTGTCAAAATAATGATGGCTATGCTTTGGCATCACAGATTTCATGGACTTTAAATCATTGAATTTTCGCAGTTATGTGCAGTGGAGTAGGAATTTATATAGGATTTGTCCAGCTGGGTATACTGGAGTGCCCTCAGATCGAAGACCGTTGGGTCGCCGGGTTTTTTCCCAGGCCTCAGATTTGAAATATTTTCCAGTCATCTCCATGAAATCCTGATGGTACATTGGCATAACATGGTATGGCTGTGGTTGATTTCGTGCTGTCTCAAATATCACATAGTAGTCACGAGGCGTGAAGATATCTGCTACGATCTTTCGCTCAATCGTGTTGTGCATAGAGTCACACTCCATTTGAGTGCCCTACAACCAGATATTTCTGCTCGATGACAACGTTGTATTATTTTGAAAAATGGAAATAAACATTGCTGAGCGCTGCATTCCGGTTTTGATATCCACAGCCATCACTCCAAATGATCTTCTCAATGGCTGGGTTAGCATTAAGAATATTTGAAAAGTGCTGGTATTGAAGATGGGCAAATACCTCTGCACTTTTAGTCTTATAGTACTGTACATTGTACTTGCTTTAGTCTTAGGACAAATGAGCACAGCCTGTACATCCATAGTCCAAACAGATAGTTTCTCATTTGCTGCCTCCTTATCTTTTGCCTTCTCAGCTCGAGCTTCATTCTTGGCATTTATATGGGCATTATATTTGTCTTGATCCACATTCCCATGCTTAGCCCCGATGCACACATCACACTGGTCTTTGCGCGGTGTGAATACGGAAAACTTCTCTTGGTCGAAAACGATGCTGAAAAATTTCTCGCCAACTACCATCATACCAGCTTCACCAGCAGACTTTTGATACTCTTGATAGAGTTTACTTTTTGTTGTCCCTGGTTCAAGAAATTTATTTTCCTTATATGCAGGAACATTGCGGCAGTAATGAGATGGAACAGTTGGCAAGTCTGAAAGCCAATTTTTCAAGAAATTGCAATCTGCATCAGCCACATGAAGGCACATATTTTCCTGAAAAGAGAAGGAACACGATTTAAGTGACCTAGTAATTTTGTAGTCCTAAAATTATACACCTAAATACACACAACATATTGTAGCAGTATATTATTATTATTAGAACAACGTACTTGGCCAATAAAGTAATAATGCCAAATAAACGTTATAGGCATGATTATCAATCAGATGTATTTGTTGTACAAGTGCTGCTGTACCTGTCTTATTTATCTTTGGTTGTTGCGCATCATTGTTGTCAGTGGTCTTCATCCATGAACCAATAGTTCTCTGAGAAAGACCAAGTGTAGAGGCAAAAAGAGGTTTGTAGACTGGCACCTCAGTTGCATCACTAAGTTTCACATGGTACGACGAGGAAGTATTCCGTCTAGATGAAGTACCACCCTTCTGCTTGATGTCAACCTTCAAAGAAGGAAAATAATGGAATTAAATGTAATAATGGAACTAATACTTTTGTTTGTTCCAGGTAAAAAAAAAATTATACTTTAGCCTATAATTGGATCAAAGCCTGAAATTACCTTGTCAACTAAGGCAAAGACATACAGCTGGCGTTCTTCCCAAGAATTCATTGACCAAAACTGGTCAAATATCTCCTTCCTTTGCTCTTCACTCAACGACTGGCAGTTCCGCAGATTTGACTTTTGACAATAAGCTGATAGGCATGGTGGACCCTTCACCTTGGCCGGTCTCTCTTGCCCTTTTGCATTCTGGTATCCATCACCCTTGAGCCTTTTATTTTTGGTCACTTGTCGTTTCCAGTTCTCGGGTGTTCTATGCTTGTGACGTTTGATGGGTCTCTCATCATCGCATGCTTCAGGTTCCGATTCCTGGCTGGCAGCATCTGACTCAGGTTCAACATGTCCGGGCTCAGTAGACTCGGGCTCGTTGGTATCTCCCATCGTTTCACTGTCACTTGGATTGTAGTCACTGTCTAAATCCGGACAGTCAATTTCACTACCTTAGAAAATAATTATACACAATCATGTAATTTGTTTATCAAAACATACTATTTGATTTTTCCCTTATCAAAGTTTCAAAAAATCAATTTTGTCTTTGATGTCAAAGATCATCCAAGACACCACAAAATCTTCCAAAACTTTTGATAAACAAGGTGTTAATGAAATGGGTCTGGTATCACCTTCACATGTAGGTTGTTGTGTCTTTGGGATCGGAGTAATGTTGGAGTCTTTCCAGATTACTGGTACAACTCCAGAAATCAGAGATGTATTAAAGATGGTGGTAACCGGTTCTGCTAACTCAAAAGCAAATTCCTTCAAGATGCGACTTGGCACATTATCGGGACCATGGGCTTTAAAAGGCTGTACTGCGAGAAGTTTCTTACATACTTCATAAGGTTGTATAGTTGGTGGGTAGTCTTCAGCCGGAAGGAAAGATGGCAATGTTGTTACGTTAAGTGGGGGAATGTCCGCGTTGACTGACACGAAGAATTCATTTAGGGTGTTAGCTAATTCCACATTAGATAAAGTTCTACCATCACGCTCGAGAGATAAGCACGACGTCTTATCCGATTTGCCAGACATTCTATTAACTATCTTCCACCACTTTCTGCAATCATCTTTCTTCAAGTGTTGAACTTTATTTTTGTAGAAAGACTTTTTTCTGGCGGCAATTTTTTCCTGGACTTTATATTTCAACGATTGCCATAAAGGCACATTTCCATTATGGAAGGCTTTCTGTCGGTCGTTGATAAGAAGTTTGATGGTTGGGGTTATCCAGGGTTTGTCGGACTGGTGATGCCTTAGCGTCTTCAAAGGGAATATCCGGTCAAGGGCGGATGTTAGTTGAGATGTAAAGGAGACAGCAAGTTCATCAGCAGAAGGGTCTGGGCCAAGCTCGCCATACCAGTCGTGCGTAGAAACCCATCTTCCGAATGCATCTATTCCAGACTGAGGATAACGGCGCACCAATCGTTTAATTGGTTTAACTTGCGACTTACTCCCAATATTTTGATAGTTAGGTAGCCATTGTACAATATTGTGGTCACATGACCCTAATGGAGCAAGATTGCACGTTTTCTCATATAAATTATGCAAATTTGTGACTATAAGGTCTAGTATGGCTGAACCCCTTGTAGGAAGATGAACAACTTGTTTCAGAGTATGGTTAGAAGTAAGATTAGAAACATCAAAATTGTTAAAATCCCCAAGAATGACAATGCCACAGTCTGGGTACCTATTGCGAATAAAATCAATGGTGGTAATTAAATATTCATTAAGGTCACGTATCTCTTGTGCCGACCGATCAGGCGGATTATACAAAATGGCAAATGAGATACCAGATAAAGGCCTAGGAAGGCGGGTTGGGCGAATCCACAGCCATTCAAAATTTGTATTTTCAAGATCTGTTCTCCGTTGAGAAGGGATATGCTGTGCCAAATACACACAGACGCCCCCGCCACGGCCAACCGAGCGGTCATTGCGGTAGATGTTGTAGCCGTTTATCGATATTAAATTGTCATCAATATCTTTGTGCAGCCAAGACTCGGTAATAGCGACGATGTCTGTTGGTTTTGTTGCCAGAAAAGCCGTGAGCTCGTCAACCTTCGGAAATAAAGAGCGGATGTTAATCAAGACGAAACTTGGAAGCATGGATCGACGCGTAGTTGAATGCCTATTGTTCTCTTTGTTTGTATGAGCAGTGACTGGAACAGGAATGCAATTTGTTAAACATGCGTGACGTCGCACAGATCTCATGCCTCGTTCTGTAATTCTAACGGGAATTGCACCATTGCACAAATGCCAAGGACAATTAATACATGTAGATTTGGTTAGGGAGTTTATACATAATGTTTTTGAAGAATCTATTACAGAAATTGGTCGGTTTTGTTGGTTTTTCAGATGTACTCGACGACCAGCCTTCACACCACGGCTTCTAAATAACCCAACGTCTTTTAAAGATAAGATAGTATTTACACCCAGTGACCAGTACTTCTTGAGTGATAATAATTCAGATCTTGTATAATGAAGCTTCTGTGTTTGAATGCCACTAGGTCTTGAGGTTAAACTCGAAGTCGAATTTAACGTTTCAGCAATTTCCCTGACAGGTCCTGGGTTCTTAGATATGTCAACACATATAGTTAAATCCATAACAAATAATCTTGTAGGAAGAGAGAGGCAAACGAGGCCATGTTTCGTAAATTTAGTCATGGGACGTGACGTTCTGACGTTCGAGGCAAGCGCTTCTCTGTGATATTTCACTCGGAATAGGGCAGAGGTTAAATAAAACCATGGGAAGTCCTTTGCCATCGGGTAATTCTTCCAGAAATCGATGAACAGTTATCTTAGCAGCATTTCGAACATATTCCAAACGAATGTTCAATGGGAATAAAGCTAAAGTTACAAGTAAGATGAAGAGCCTCAAATGTGCTCTGGCAGCCATGACAGCGCTCGATGATCATGCCTGAGGCACTCAAGATAGCTGAGCTACTACCTGCTCTTAAGAAATCTGATGCTGATTATGAACAATTCCAGAATTTCCGTCCTATCTCCAACTTGAAAATGGTATCAAAGGTGATCGAGAAAGCGGCAGTTAACAGAACATGTGACATCTCATCATCTTGATGAATGGCTCCAGTCAGCCTATAAGCTTTATCACTCTACTGAAACTGCACTTGTCAGAGTACAAAATGACATCTTACGAGCCATCGATAACAACAAATCTGTGCTTTTTCTACTCCTGGATCTCTCTGCTGCCTTTGATACGGTAGACCACACTATTCTACTATCACGATTATTTCATCGCTTTGGTGTCAAAGGCAATGTTCTTGCTTGGCTTGAATCTTACTTGTCATCTCGGAAATATTACGTCCAAGTTGAGGGATGCAAGTCGACTTTGCGATCGCTGACATCCGGGGTTCCTCAGGGGTCGGTGCTGGGCCCCTTGCTCTATGTCCTATATACTGCACCGGTGGCTGATATCATCAAAGCTCACGATCTGCGATACCATTTCTACGCTGATGATACCCAGCTTTACGTCACCTTTAATACCGACTCTCGAGAAGATGCTTGCCTGGCCAAGTCAAGAGTGGAATGTTGTGTCAAGGAGATAGACAGTTGGATGATCCATAATAAATTGAAGTTGAATGATGAAAAGACTGAGTTGCTTGTGATTAGTTCTAAATATCGTTTGAGACCTGGTGTTAATTCTGTTCAGGTGGGAGATGAGTCTATTAAACATCAGTCTACTGTGCGTAATTTGGGAGTTATATTTGACCAAGTGATGTCTTTCGATGAACATATCAGTAAAGTATGCAAGTCCTCCCAATTCCATTTAAGGAACATTGGCAAGATTAGGAAGTACCTAGACGAAAGCTCAACTGAGACATTAATACATGCTTTCGTATCATCAAAGTTGGATTATTGTAATGCTCTTCTAAACGGACTCCCCAAATATCAGATAAATAGGCTTCAACTTGTATTAAACACTGCAGCTCGTATTGTCACATACACACGTAAATATGATCACATAACTCCTGTTTTAATGAGGTTGCATTGGCTACCTATATCTTATCGTATAACCTTTAAAGTATTATTACTAACTTACAAAGCGCTAAATGGTTTAGCACCTTGTTACATATCTGATCTCCTCGCTAGACGTAGTTATGTACGTTCACTAAGATCTGCCTCACAAGAACTGTTACAAATACCCAGATCTCGAACTGTTACTTATGGTGATAGGGCCTTCTCCATTACGGCCCCTAAACTATGGAATGATATACCGCTATCCTTAAGGAAAGCACCTAATGTGAACATATTTAAAAAAGATCTCAAGACGCATCTGTTTAAGATAGCTTTTTTTTAGTTTTTAGCGTTAAATTTTTGTTTTTTCTTTCTTTTTCTTTTCTTGCTTAATATATATTAAAAGTTGAATTGTAAATAGGATTAGTATATATCATTACCGTAAATAGTTTTTAACTGTAATATTGTAAAGCGCTGTGAGCAACTAGTGTAACAGCGCTATAGAAATTAATAAATTATTATTATTATTATTATTATTAACCGGGCTGGTCCGTTTTCCCATATGAACATAATATCAATGTCCGTGGGATCTCACTTTAATAAGTGAGTTATCAAGGTTATTTTTGATGTACCACGGGCTTTATATCGCATAAAGCCCATGAATACTAATTAGATAAGAAATGAAGAAAAAAACTAGGAAAATCTTTGTCCAAGGTGAAAAAAATAGACAAAACTTTGTTGGAAAACCTCCTCAATCATGAAATAAGTCATAAATCCCTCGAACATCCGGATTTATGCTATATAAAGCCCTCAGACACGTAGCGTCCTCGGGGCTTTATATAGCATAAATCCCTCGTTCTCAGGTTCATCTCTGCTTAACTGGGATAATAATCTTTAATACTTTCGATCTACTTTCTGAATTTCTTCAGTCATTACCATTTCCACTTGTTAAAAAGCTTCAAAATATTTTCTATTGACCTAGAACGCTGGACCAGGGGCGGATATAGGAATTTTTATACCTTAGTCAAAATGACGGGGTACACATATTTAGGGGGGTACGGCATTCTCCCCTGGAAAATGTTTGAATTTGGGTCTCTGAAATGGCATTTCCCGCGATCTGACAGCACTTTTGAACATTTGTTTTAATGTTTTCAAACATGTTTTTATGAAACATGAAATTATTTTTTATAAGTTTTTTGTCCAATTCGAACTTTGATAAAACATGAATTATTTATTCTCAACTTCCTGTCAAAAGCAATTGAATAGCCAGGTCGTATCTCATACACCAGACAACGAGGTTCAACAACAATCGGTCAATATGAAGTTTAAACCTTTTTAAAGTCAATACGAAACGCTTAAATATAGGTAACACGGAACCGGTAAACTCGAATCGAATATAGCTTAATCTTAATCGTCGTTTTGTCAACGGTATTTATGTAAATATATGTTATATGGTAATTAGCAACGATTACGGCCAGAGACGTACAATTCGCAATGGCAATACTAGATTATCAATACACTAGTTTAAGACTAGTAAGACAGTAGTTTATCAATCAATATATACATTTACATGATCGCCGTGGCCTGTACAACCCTTGCCTTTCCGATCGCGGACATCTTTTGGATTAGTTTCTCTGCGCCAAAATTCCTGCTAAGAAAGCTTGAAGTGCTGTTTACCGCACTGAGTAGTCGGATCGAACTACGGAACTCTTGCGCGAAACGTTGATTTGCCTCACCAGATCATCGTACACTTCTTGCAGACAATGTTCATCGTTTCTTTCAAACCCTGATAGAACAGTTTCGTAAATACCGCGAGCCATTGCTGAATAACACAGTGAACTGATGGATACCACATGCTGTGAATTGGTCAAGATCGGTCAAATGGAGTAGCGAATAAGAACACGGTATTTGTCTGAATTAACCAATCAGGTGGCTCATACATGAGTCCCTGATCACCAAGACCGGTCAGAACGCCCCGCAGATCGGTAAAATTGGCCGATCACCATGGAGATCGATGTATTGACCAATCAAATAGCTGGAAAATTACTCAGATCGGTCAAAGCTCATGCAGAAGACCGCTGAGAAGAAGACTGCTCACATTGTTATTTGTAAAGACACGGGCGAGAGAGACTGTGCAGTCAGTGCCGATTAATTACGAATAAAATCACGAATGATTATGAAACAACTGGACCTTGTTGTAATTGCGCAATTTTTACAGCGACTGTTGAAGTTCGATTCGGAATTTTTTATGCTAGCAAAAAATTACATCAGTCGCATGACCGGTTTGACTTACGCTAAATCCGCCCCTGCGCTGGACATGCATCATAACATCTTAAGGAATTAACCATAACTCCTCTTTATAGGTTCTACATTACATCAATCCTCATGTATCATCAACGGTATTAGATGGCCAATACTGCTACGTAATTCGGAGAAGCAATGGCTTTGAATATGTACAGGACCGTGGTATAGGAGAGCCTGATAGAGCCAAAGTTATCACAATGATTAAGGAAGGACGTCTTGGGGAAATCAATGTAGCTAAGAATTTTCTCAAAGATGGAACTGAACGGCACATTACAAACGAGAATTTAAAAAAGCAGAGCAATCATTTTCAAACGATAAATAATCAAACACGATACAAGAAAGAAATTTGATGAAGATATTTGGAAATTACATTATTTTACTTTTCTCTGTTGTTTAATATCCGTAATCATATTGTTAATCACTTCCTTTAACATGTTTCATATACTAACCTAATTATTATAATTATGTTTAATCGATTACAGTTTTGGGCTTTGATACTCCTTAGTGAAGCAGGCATAGCTGTCCGCAGGATTATTTTGGCAGGGGGTAGTAAGACAAACCTGCGAAGTTTGTGTTTGCAGGTTTGCTGCAAACCTCTCAGTTGTGCATTTCCAGCGATTTCTGCAAGGAACATTCTGAAAAAATTTATCTGTAATGTCTGGTAATATTTAGACTTTTTAAAAGATAAACAAGCACATTATTAACGAATTTAAGTTTCGTGTATTCCATGCACTAACAGTCGCACCAAATACATGTGAGGTGATTGTTTATTTTGGTGCCCTACTTAACAAGACAGAACGCCATGTGTCTGGCAAGTTCTCTGCTCATTACTTATCTAGTAAAGAATACGTCTTATAAGTTTATAAAGTAAACTGCTATGGTACGGATAGTGATGTTTACATTCGTGCATATTCTGGAGTCATATTCAGCCACTGAATCACAAAACCATGCAGACACAGTTATTTATACCGTACGTTCTTGACAGAATCTTTTTCACTAGGCACCATAATGGAGTATGCAGTTTGGTGGCTGGTACCCAGTCTAGTTTCCGATGTTGTGTGTGCTACCACATTAACGTAAGCAACATTACATTCTACCATGCGCTCTTAACAAAATCGCTGCATGGTCATAGCATATTAAATAAGTTGAAACCAAAATATGCATTTCAATTTGAAATTTTCCAGACGAATTATTTAAGTTTACATCATATTTCAGCACTCGAACTAAATAAGTGTCTGAATACCTATAATAAATTGATAATCAACCTTATAAAAAACATATGTTGTTTTTTTCTGCGGGGAAGTTGCCCCTGCTGCCACCCGCTATGTATTCTTTCACGGTGATTGGTATTGTTGTGTCAAGTGAGTAGAAGTGAACTCATTAATTTCCAAATTTATTAATTTTCAAAAAGGTAACAAACAATTATCTATAATTGGAAAGTCAACCACACAGGCTTTAGTTTATCTATTGCATGTAATTCTTGAATCAGTAGACAAAGGGGATAAATTAATAAGAATTATCTTTGATAACTTTAGTAAGGGATTTGATCTAGTGGACCATAATGGTTTACTAGAGGAGTTAGAATTACTAGGTGTGAATAGCATTATTGTCAGGTGGATTGGTGCATTCCTTACAAATCGGTCTCAGTGTGTTAAGATAGGTAACTCACTCTGAACTCCAGTTTTTCCCAAAGGGGGTATTCCACAAGGCACTAGACCCACCCCATCACTATTTGCAATCTTAGTTAACAGATTAGCTATTACATGGCCAAACCGGGCAAAGTATTTTGATGACACCACTGTGTTTGAGGGCAATGGCGGCGGAAGCGGGGGGGCGGTGGGGGCATCGCCCCCACGATTGAGCCCAGCTTACTCATAATTTACGAGTATACTCACGGCAAATTAGGACCAAAAACTTCATTTTCAGGACGAATTAAGAGTATACATTTGTGAAGAAAGATTAATATACATTATAGGAAGATTTTATTAAAAACGATTGAAACATCCACAATAATCAATAACAAAAGCTGTCCACATATGAAAGATTGTAAAATTTTGTGATTTTTTCTCCTTATATTCCCTGAAAACTTGTCCGAAAACGCAGGAAATGTTTCCGAGACTTTCTAATTCAAAGATTTTCCGCCCCTAGATGTCTCGTACCTTCGCCCCCCCCCCCCCTTGTTTGAGGGTATCCCAAGCAAAATATGGAAGGTAACTGCGACTACACCTTGGGATATTAGTGAGTACACAGCCAGTTGTGGCATGTACCTGAACTCCAAAAAATATAAGGAGCTTAATATTATAAACTTTCTTAAATACCAACCTGCACCCATTAGAGAGATGAACATCAGTGGTAACACAATTAAGAGGGTTGCAAGTTACAAACTCTTTAGTGTACGCTAGTGATCTATCTTGGAATATTCATGTCAATGTTTTCAAGAAGGCAAATAAGCGTATATGCTCTTAGATTACTTAAGAAGGCTGGTGTACAACAAAGGGATATGGTTAAATTATATTGCTCGCTCATTCACATATAATTATCTACTTTTGTAAAGACGTATAATTATTGTTGTTATGCTGAACCTCCACTGTAATTCAGTCATAAACTGCAATAGTGGTGATTAAACTATTATTATAAATAATAATAGTTTTATCACCACTATTGCAGTTACATGATGCTTCAAGTAATATTTATAAAATAGCAAGTATGCTACGTGTGTTCTGATTGGATCAGCTTATCCAAACACAGAAAATTTCCTGCCTTTCAGAGGATTTTTAAAAATGTGGCATGGATAATTATATTTTCCGAGTTCAGAGTTCTGTGTTGAGACTTGACTTAAATGGAAAGGCTGATACAAAGGAAAATAAAACCGAAAGATTTGCAAAAAGCATGAAAAAGGAACTTGACGAATTGATAAACAGCGTACAAGCCCGGAGCACAAAATACAAGACGAGTTATGCTGTCAACATATTTAAAGGTCTGTATAATTAAAGGTTTTTTATTTACATGTTTCAGCTAATAATAAATCTAATGTCTAAACACTTAATTTTTAAGAATGGGCCACAATCCGACAAATTACGCACAATTAACCCTTGTTACAAAATTGTCTTTTTTACTATTACCAATTGTGTACATGTATATATGTTAAGTTTTACAGCTCATTTGTAACTTACAAAATGAGCTTGATAACTTAACATACATGCACACAAGGAAATAGTAAAAAAGATAATTTTACAATGCTGCCATATCACAATTGTGATCATCTGAGGTTTTGCTCATAATTATACATAACAACGACTGGACTTCGGATTCAGATACAATCATTGAGTCAAGAGAATTAATTGTTGACTTGGAGGGAGAAACAAGAGGTGAAGAACTAGTGTCGGAGTTAAAGACTGACGCAAAATAGCTATTAAAAGCACCAGCCTTTTCCTCTGCAGTGGATAGTTTAAGACCTCCTAACTTCATTACATCAGGTAGTGAAGATTTCGAAGTTTTTGACTTAAAAAATCTCCAAAATAATTTGGAATTGTTATACACGGATTCAGAAAGTCCAGAGAGAAATTCTCTCTTCTTGGCATTAATCCAACACTTGACATGTTGCCGAGTCTTGCGAAATTTCTCCCACAGTTGAGGCGAGTTCTTGGCCTTTGCTTTTCTCCTAAGGGACTCCTTCATGTTTATGGCGTGAAGTAGATCCTTGGTGATGTAAGGAGGCGTGAAGGAACGCTTTAGCTTTGTTTTCGGAATAAAATAGTCTACAGCGGCAATAAAAGTGTCTTTCCACTTCGACCAGGCGAGATTAATGTCGTCGGGCTCACTGAGAACTATATCCACTAATGGCGTGTTCCGAAGACAGTTTATGAGACCATCGAAGTCTCCCTTTGAATAATTATAAACTAGGCGCTCTGTGGATTGTTTTGGTTGTTGATGGAGTTTTAAGTCAAAAGTTATCGCTTTATGATCCGAGTGTAAAGAGATGGAGTCGTCATCAGTAACTTCACAGTTGTCGGTCAAATGTTCATTCGTAGTTAGAACCAAGTCGATGATGTTATTGCCGCGAGTAGGTGAATTGATTAATTGGGCTTCACGTGATGTATCTGGATTAGAAATCAAATTTAATGAAGATTTGAGGAATATGTTTGGCTTTGTGCAAACAGCTGCAAGTAAATTAAAAAAAAAACTGAATTCATGTTCATTGGTTCTGACCAGAGGTTGAATATTTTACATGAACACTGGTTCACAGCTGTTTGCACAAAGCCAAATAATATTTGAAGGTTTAAAACTTGATGAACATGTAAATGAATTTATTACAAAAATTTCCCAAGCATTGAAGATTGATACGACAAGTTAGTTCTTTCATGTCCCAAAAAAATCTACTAATTTATCACAGCCTGATAGAACAACGGCTAAATTATTGTAGTACAGTATGCAGACCTTCCAACCTCTGAAAGCCCCAAACCTTGAGATCCCAAAAATTTACTTCAAAAAACCTTGAGATTTTCAAATTTTTCGAAAACAGGGAAACGTCAACACAAACAATACTAGAAAGGTTCAAACTGCCATAGTAAGTGCTTCTTCAGCTAAACAGATGCAAACAATGTCAGGAAATTATTTAAGTGTCACTGTCGCCTGATTAACGAATAACCATATACTATATTGATTACAACAAACTGTAACAAGACAAACAAGTTCCTCAGGTGGTACTACTTATTTTTGTGTTCAAGGTTGTATACTCTGGTTGCCTTTTTAGAGTTTTTAAGCAG